>CM022391.1:27049173-27467757 GCA_011833715.1 Carcinoscorpius rotundicauda
TTGTGCCTCCCTGTATTTATTCTACATCTCATGGTAGTTTGTTTGTTTGTTTGTTTTCTTAGAGCAAAGGCACATCCGACTATCTACTGAGCCCACCGATGTCAATCAAATCCCTCATTTTAGCGTTGTAAATCCGTAGACATACCTCTGTACTAGCGGGGAGCCATCATGGCAGTTTAAAATAATTAATATTAACATTAAACGTTGTAATATTTAAAGCGCCGTTTGCTGATATGAATCATAATTAAAATTAATGAATCGGTAAGTTAATGTACTCTACCTACGTTTACGTATAAATATGTATTTATTGTTACGAAAATATATTTATGAATAATTTTCTAAGCCAAAATTATTTTTTTAACATATAGGTATATTGATGATTCAGTTAGTATTAATTTGGTGTGGCTTAAATTTTGCACAAAGATACCAGCGCTAGCCCTCTCTAATTTTGCAGTGTAAGACTAGAGGGAAGGGAGATAATTTTCACTATCCAGCGTCAAATCTTTGGCCACTCTTTTATAAACGAAGAATAGGATCTACCACCATATTATATCACCTTCATGTCTAAAAGGACGATCGTGTTTAGTGTAACGGGGATTCGATTTCGCGACCAACATGTTGCATGTACCAACAAATAACCATAAGTTCTCAGGTGTTGTAGAATTTGTAACAGTGTATGAATATTGATGTATTAATACATAAATTTATTTTTAATGGCTTTGATAAGAAAACTTTAAATATTTTAAGTTGTATTAAAATAAATATAAATAATTATTTATACAAATTAGAAAATAGTGTATTCTTTGCTGATTGTTTAGGCAGAGTTCTCATGATGAAACTTTGTAGGATGGACTAGTCTAGAGTCTTTAAAAATCTTGAAGACTTTCAAAACGTCGTCCTCTACATTTGTGTCTTCACAACAGGCAGTTGCTGTCCATTCTACAAAGTTTCATTAGAAAATAGTGGTTTTCACAAAATTATAATGTAGACAATAAATGTTTTGTTGATTTTGGAATTTCGCACAAAGCTACTCGAGATCTATCTGTGCTAGCCGTCCCTAATTTAGTAGTGTAAGACTAGAGGGAAGGCAGCTAGTCATCACCACACACCGCCACCTCTTGGGCTACTCTTTTACCAACGAATAGTTGGATTGATCGTCACATTATAACGCCCCTACGGTTGGGAGGGCGAGCATGTTTGGCGCGACGCGGGCGTGAACCCACGACCCTCGGATTACGAGTCGCGCGCCTTACGTGCTTGGCCATGCCAGGCCTATAAACAATAAAAATAATTTAAAAGTTTTACTGCTGAGGAAATAGTTATAATTACTTATTTGAAATTTTTATATAGGTGGACTTATGTAGTTGTATCACCTTCCTTGTATAAGTCCTACTACTGTGTGGAGCGACTTAGAACCGAAGAAAATCTAGATAGTAGAACGGAAAGGTTCAAAATAAAAACTATGTTAACACTTTTAGGCTAGGCTTAGTGAGGTAGTACCTTAATATCTTCGTAGTCCAAACATCTTATAAGAGGATGGACTGGTAACCGTCAAGGGCAGTTTTGATCTCTTTTACCATTTCTTTTTTTTATTATTGTTTTTATATTTTGAAATACCAATGAAACATCTTTACTGTTTGTTTGTTTTTGAAGTTCGCAAAAAGCTACTCAAGGGCTTTTTGGGCTAGCCGTCCCTAATTTAGCAGTGTAAGACTAGAGGCAACTAGTCATCACCACCCACTGCCAACTCTTGGGCTTCTCTTATACCAACGAATAGTGGAATTGACCGTCACATTATAACGCTCCCACGGCTGAAAGGGCAAGCACGTTTGGCACGACGGGATGCAAACTCGCGACCCTCAGATTACGAATCGCACACCATGACGAGCTAATATCTTTACCAATAAAGGAAGATAATATATTTAGTTTGTCTTCTCGTTTTTAGGGGTGGGGGAGACCACTGGTGAAAGATTTTGTTGTCAGTTTTAAACACACTTTAGTTACTTATTTTGTTTTTTGATATTACCTGTCACGCAACAGAACAAGACGTGTTTATGTGTGTTTTTAAGAGACACACGTGTTGCAATCAAATTTTGTCTTTTTTACATAGAAGTCTGTTTTTATTACGAACTCTATAAACATATCCAAGAAGAAACCTACAAGAAGATAGAATTTTCAACTTGTTGTGGCGACAATGAGTTATTTGTTTTATTTTTATGGTTATTTAAAATGGTTCAAACCTGGAGAAAAAGAATCAAATCTGGAATTATGCAAAAGATAGAAGCTTTAAATAATTGCGTAAAGGAACTTTCACAGGATAACTGTTATTTTATTGAAACGGTGCCTTCTTTGTAAAGACGACAGGAATAGCTGTCGTCCAATTTTTAAAAAAAATGAACGATAATATTAATTAATTCTACTCATGTTCACTAGATAACGCTGTTTTTGTTGTCGTTAAAGGTATAATAATTTTTCTTCAGTAAATTTGAATTTAAAGTTCAGTTGCACTTCAAAGTCTACTGGATTTCAGTTATAAATTGCAGATACCTTTCCCCTAACATTCTGTATAGAAATAAATCGAAATATATTTTAAAAGAAGCCAATTACATTGTTTTTATGTGGTTTAGCACGAGAAGGTTCAAATTACAAACAAGGTATTCAAAGGCTTCGAAAAATAAATATTAAAGTCTTTTCTTTCAAAGTGTTGCATGTGTAAAATCATCCCCAATGCTGACTGATAAACAGTGACGTCCATCCATGGCCAGTTCTTGGACAACAATCATCCAATAATGAGACTTGACTATCACTCTTATAGCGAATTCATGGCTTAAAGGGTTACGTGTTTTTTACATCATCACAACGGGAGTTACAAGCCTTTGGAATCGTAACCGTGGCAACCTAAACAAAAGATAAGTAAAACTTCCATCAAGAGAAATTACTAAAGAAAGATGAAATTTCAACTTGCTTTATATAAAAATATACATCATTTCGTATTTGCTGCTGATTCCTGATACTAGTTAAGTATTTATAAAAATATACCGAAGTTATGTACTTTACTGCCATCTATGTGTTATATATTGAAACTAGCATATATGTATACAGAATGGAAGTATATTGTTAATTAAATTCCAATGCTATTAAGATATCGAAATCCGTGCTTTAATTGCCGGATATTATTCTGTAGTTAAACTAGTTTTTTATAGATAAAATATTGAGATAACTCTTCATAGGTAAACAGTTTAAATGAGAAGACAGAGATATTATTAGCTTGGAAATCTTCCATTATCGAAGCAGAAAGAACGTTGGTAATAACATTTAGGTCATTTTCATTGAATGACTACAATGTTACAATCAAGGGTTTGAGTCCCTTTTGCTGATACAGCAGATAGCCCTCTATGGCTTTGGTATAAAAATACGGACACTTTAACGGAACATATAAACATATTTGTAATAAAAAGTTTTTATTTTACTGCATGTCTACTTATGTACATATAGTTAAATTATTTAATACGTCACTGAAAGTCACATAAAACTATACGATATCTATCTGCTATAACCGTCTCTAACTCGACAGAAGAAGGACTAGAGTGAAGGCAGCTGGTTATCACCACCTACTGCCAACGCTTGGGCTGCTTTTTTACCAACGAATACTGGGATTGACCGTCACATTATCGAGCCTCATGCTCGAAAGGGCAAGAATATTTGGTGGGACGGGGATTCGAGCCCGCGACCTTCATATTGCAAGTCAGCGCCCTAACCACCTGGTCATGCCGGCCCTGGTTTAATAGAAATACTTTTGTTGCAAATTATTCCGCAATAACTGACGTTATCACTGCTTATAATTATTTATTATCTTTTTAACAAGTAAAATATCAGAAAGAATAGAAACAGAATTAAATATGAGAACATAAAATGTGGAACATAAATGGGTCAGAGAGGAAATGGTATAAACGATACAATGATATAAATATATTCTAGTGACACTTGAACCAGATATCTAAAGACAAGTAGTATTTATTATTGTTCAGTCTGATGATAAAAAGAGAATTGTTTAGTTTCACATCACCAACAGAGAGCGGGTCAACAATGATCGACGTACTCTTTGTATTTATTTTCAATTGTATTTACAACTGGAAATTAGTAGGATGGAGAAGCATATTTTTTTTTGTTTTTTATTACTAAGTCGTTTACTTCTGTTATGTGTTTCTGTTTAACATTAATTCCATCAATCTTTGAACTTTTCTCACCTACTTCCATCATCCCAGTGAACACACTCTGTGTTTTATTATCTCATCTGGGTTACGAACTATACAGTGACGTGTTATATACCACCCAGAAGACACTATAATGAAGTCATACAATGAATGCTTGTTTATTTTGAATTTCGCACAAAGCTACACGAGGGCTACCTGCGCTAATCATCCCTAATTTACCAGTGGGAAGGCAGCTAGTCACCACCACCCATCGCCAACTCTTGGACTACTCTTATTTCAACGAATAGTGGGATTGACCGTCACATTATAATGACCCTTCGACTGAAAGGGCGAGCAAAGTTGATACGACGGGGATTCAAACCCGGAATCCTCACGAGTCAAGCGCCCTAACCACCTGGCCGTGGCGTTCTTATTCTTTAGGTTCACTATCTTTCACACGTTAATACATTTTTAAATCTATGAGGTTTTATTTCAATACATTTCAACAATTTCCAAACATTGTTTCACCTTAAAAATAAAACGGTACTTTTCTTAACATCATATTAAATATTAATATGAATAATTTAAAAATGCAGGATTTTTAGAATAATACGAAATATTTCTAATTTCACATACCGAAATATGCATGTCCTTTTGCATTGGTCTACCAATAGTTAAGCCTTTATTTAATAAATTCGTCAGATAAATTAACACTGACTTTTGTACGTTTTTTGTTTTTGTTTATTGAGGACAAAGTTTACCCTACGTTATTCTATCAACAGGTAAACTTATGTTATTTTACTATCTTAGGTTAGACCTTTTTAAAAAAATAATATGTCATACAAAATGTATTCCAACTTATATTTACACTCGTGTACAAAACTATATAAATATTGCTGGTAAAACTATAAGGTATTTAAACTCTGATATATTTATAAAAAAATTCGGTAAAACGTAATCAGGAACACAATATTTTAAATGTTACATTTCAGGTATATTTTGAAGTACAATAATTATAAAATACAACATATACTGAAACTTATCATATGTTTTATTGGTCCTTTCTTTCTCCAAAACTAGTTCAACATAAATACGAACTCGTATGTTACTTCCACAAGTGAGACATTAAAATTAACAACCTACAAAATTCCCCAAATAAAGAACAGCTACAAAAACGAACTTGTAACATAAAAACAAAGAATACAACAGTAACTGGACAATTTTAAATGTGAGACACCACAAGTACTACTGTAATATTCTCACAAATTTACATTATGTTTACGAAATTCACACAACAAATTCAATATTGTCTCAAAGACTACAACAATGGTAAAACTGAAAAAAAATCCATTTGTGTCAATTAGATAATACGTTGTTACTGAGTATTGCTCAAAAGATAAATGATTTTGCATTGCAGAGACAACATTTTTAATCCTGTGAGAATTTTGTGGGTAGAAGAAAAAAGGTGCCTTCATTTCCCTATTCTAAGTATGATATGGATTTACATTCAAACATGACTTATTCCAGCTTTCATAAAATACAAATTCATGAAAAACAAACTTTTCAAAACCTTCATTAATTAATTTGCAGGTACATATAAGAATCACTTTAACAGATTCAACTAGGTTACAAATTTTCATCAGTATAAGTGTCCCTCACTGAAAATGTAATTTAATATCATACCATCACCATACATAAATCTGATACAGAATTTTTACTACAGCAGTTACACGCTTAAAAAAATAATTTCTTTTACACCTTATACTCCATATTACTGCATTTTTTGTCATACTACACATGTGGCATCATCAGTCAGTATAACACACTGTGACATGAACAGAGAAAATGATTTTTTTTCATTTTTTTTACATTTAAGAGCACTTTGAAATAGTTCCATGTACGTAACTTGCTTTGATCAGAAGTGTATCACTACGGTGCTGCATTATTCTTCACGACATTTCTTTATGCACTGTGAAATAAATAATTAAACATCCGGGTGAAGTAAGTTAACTATGGGTAAATGCATCGAAAGAATTAAACCTGTTGAAGAAGACAGTAAATAAATATTCAATGGATCAATATTTGATTGAATTTATTTGAATACAACAAAGTACATGATAATAATAAAGTACTATGTGCTGGAAAATATAACACACTGAGCTTGTATCGACCAGATACTGAAATGTGTATGATACAGAAATCACAGGTTAACTTTGTGAGGTTCATGAGTATCTCTTAATTTTCAATCATTTTCATCTACCACATAATAAATGGCTTGAGAAAATATATAAATAGATTATAACTTACACGAATAAAAGAATTATATTGTTGTATGCTTAAATAATGTAACATGTGTTATGTATATGTGTAAATATTTTGTAAACGACAACATGTCGTATCGTGTTTGAATTTTCATTTGTATTATTCATTTTTCCATATTGATATTATTGGTTAGAACTTTAAACTAATATTTTGTTATTCATTTAAGGTAACATTTTAGAACTTTCTCGAATTAAGTAGACCAATCACATGTTTGTAAATGAGTGCTGGTGACTTCCTGTCTAGACGTGTAGTCTCGTGCAAGAACGGATATGCGTGGATAGCTCTGGAGTTGTATGGAAATTGCGAGATTGTTCGAGAAATAGGCCTATCGGTATAAAAGACGGTGACGAGAGATAGATTCAGTCATCAGTTTTTATTCGAAAAGAGAGATATTCAGTCATCAGTTTTATTCGAAGACAAAGAGTGAGATTCAGACACCAGTTTCATTTCAAAAGAAGAGAGTTAGTTATTTGAGAAAGATTAAGTGTTTGCTGTGAATATTCAACTTGGATTTGTGATTGAAATTAGATCTACGGAAGCCGTGATTTTATTTCGTCAATCTCTACGATACTTCTGAATTACTGCTTGTGCTGAGAGTCGGCGAATTTATTGAACTGTGAAATGTTTCGGAATCTCTTCGTGGGACCAAATTCACACCCTAGACTGGGAATTTGAGACTTTAATTTTAGATCATTACATTAGATACAGGCCAGTACCGTTCTGTATTGTGATTTATTTTGAAGTTTGAAACTAATATTATTTTGTTTTGTAATTAATTTCGAATGTTGTAACTTAATATCTGTCACTGTTATTATATAATTTATGTTATATCTGTTATATTTGTTAATAGTTTAGTGTAATAAATTATACAAGCTGTTATCTGTGTTTTTCTGTTGCGTTTAATCTACGAAGAATATAAAACATCAAAAAATACGTAACACATGTAACGTAGATATTAATTTACAAAAAGTTTAAAATTTACAACAAAAACCCTTTTTGTGACATTTGTAATAGAAGACATGATCAACATGTACACCACTTTTAATAAACCAATAATAGCTATAATAAAAGTTCTTTGATTAAATCTTCAAATATAAATTTTTAAAGAATTACATTTCTTCATCACCATACTTTTCTTACATTTTCTAAGACCCAATGAAAACCTAAACTTTAACATCATATTAAAGACATTTCAATTTCATTTAAGTTTGTAATCATATCTTAAATTACCTTTATATATATTATCATTTTAAGATATTAGAATGATACTGAATGGGCTTCAATCGCTGCTTACAAACAGATGTGCAAAAAATATTACATAAATATTCATACACAACAAGCAATGCTTAAGATAAACACATGTAAAAACTGTTATGTAACAAACAGCGTTCTACTGGTTACATTTTAAAGTGTTTTTTTTCTCAATTAAAAATAGCTACTTATAAAACTGTGTTTACACCTGATAATACAGCAGGACGTGCATGCCTGGCTCATTACTTTACTGATAACCACATATGCCTTGCTAGCAACTTCGCAGATATCTTTGAACAACATACTTGCCCAGTTTACGACATTACTGACACGTCTGAACAACATAGTTGCCCAGTTTACGACATTACTGACACGTCTGAACGACATACACGCCTGGTTGGCTACATTACTGATACATCTGAACAACATACAACTTTAAATAAAAATAATAATTATAAATCTGTACGAAAAGTTTTACTCAGATATAATTTAGACCTGATAATTTTGTAAGATTTATTCATCGTAAGTCACAAAGAAGTGGGAAACCAATCCCAACTTTGGTGTTTGTTTGCATGTGAAGTCTGATTATATTCCCCAATATACAATTCACCTATTGTTTTTCACCCTTAATCTCAGAGCCTATGGACTTGATTTTAACAATAGACAATTTACCTGTTGTTTTTAAACTCCTAATCCCAAATCCTATTGTTGTATTTGTTAACTAATTATCATTTCTTGATATACTAAATATCAAGCCTCGTTTTTCGTACAATTTTCTTAGTGGTGTACTTTCTACAGACTTTTTATCTTACCATTTTATGATATTACAGAATTCGATCTCAACAACAATCAGTGAAGGTCAGCTTTGAAAGCAGCTGCAGACAATATTTGAATGTGATTGGACAGAGAACATTATATACTACTTGTGTTTTGTTTTACATGCATCGTGAACAGCGGTGTCTGTCCGTCCGTTCATCTCTGTTTCCTGTTTATGGTATAATTTTCTCCCGCTGAGTTTGAAAAAGCGAACGAAGTGAAAGTTCAACATGAACTATTTAAATAACGAAATAACAGGTACGAATAATGTTGACAACAAACAGAATATTCTACACTAACTTGTTAGGAATCAATAACACTATCATTCACATTTTAAATGTGACGTAACGGTATGTTATTGTTGAGTGTTATTTTTTATAGAACAATACACCACATGGAACATCAAACATAGAAAATTAAAACCCTTTTGACAAACTTACTTTAGAGCAACACAAAATCTCACAATTTGTTTTTATCACTGGTAGTAAACTGTGTATCCTTTCATCTATATTATTTGTTTCTTAGTAGCATCTATACTCTTCAAAAAAAGAAACGCAAAAGGCAAAATTTGAGACATATTGTTAACAAGTTTACTCCGGGTAGTTCTGTATGACATGTGTAAAACTTTGGACATTCACTGGTGAACATCCAAAGTCTACAAAGGCGAACTCCACGCTCACTAGTTGATGTTTAACGTCACTCAACGTCAGTAACGAGTATGCCCCCCCGTGAGCATCAATAACTGCTTGGTATCTCCTGCCCATGAAAGCGATGAGATGACAAATCACATCCTGTGGAATGGCTGCCCACTTAACCGCAAAGCTGCTGCAAACTGAGGTAGAGTCTGTGGTTGAGGCTGTCGCCGTCGCAGACGTCGGTCCAACTAGTCCCAAAGATGTTTGATGGGGTTTAAATATGGTAATCTGTAGGGCCAGGGAAGAACGTTGATGTTGTGGTGTCTCAAAAAGACAGTGGTGAGTCGGGCTGTGTGAGGACGGGCGTTGTCATGTTGAAAAACGTCGTTGATGTTCACCATGATGGGTGGCACATGGGGCCTAAGAATCTCGTCGACGGTTGCATACGGTCTAATCGGAAGTCCTACGCAGCCCTGGTATGGCTGAGGCAGTAGACGTTGCAGTGGTGGTCCTATCCGAAGGTGACGTAACCGGATGTAACGATTTGTGCGGGCGTGGTCACACGAGGTCTGCCAGATTGTGGACGGTCAGAAGTCGATCCATGTTGTTGGTGACGATTCCATAGCCTAGTGATGGTGCTTGGGTGGACATTCACAGCTCTGGCAACATCTGATCGAGATTCACCTGCTTCCAGCGACCAATGGCGTTGTTGCGTTGTGCTTCAGTCAGTCTTGGCGTAACTGTATTGCGTGTCGGTGGCTTAACACTGAGCTATTGAAACCGAGAACCCGTCACTTTTATAGAGATTTTGCACATGTTGCACTTACAGAACATGCAGATCTCTCAAACAAATTTATTGGACACGAATGCGTTTTGGCGAAAAATCCGATGTTTTCCTCCGTTTTCAAAGTGCACAGCTTTTATTGTCATTTTGGTCTCACAATCGGTGCCTTAACACGTGTAACATCACATACTCTGAGCTTGTAACGTTATTACATATATTTTTCTTTAAAATAACAAAAATATCCCTTTTGCGTTTCTTTTTTTGAAGAGTATATTTGTGTAATTTAATGATAAAACATTTTATGGTTTTTCTATTTCACATAATACGACTGTATAATATATATACATACAGACACACATATAAAAATCTAAAGACGACATGTATGACTTTTCACATCTCAAATGAAGATGTTTTTGCTCTGAGATATACACCAACATACTGATATACGCGTAATCGCAAAGAACAACCCTTTATTCATACTCTCAGTATAATTTGTTAAATAAGTTTAAAAGGAGAAATTGTCTTTTTTGTAACTCAACTTTGAACATTGTTTTTCCCGCTGCTATCCCTCACTTATCTGTTTTATATTTCTGTCTTCATTTTCATTCTCTTTCGCTTACGTCATATTTTTACAATTAATTGACAAGTATTGCTACGCTTTTAACCAATACAAACTGAGAAAGATAACAATATAATGGAACCATATTATTATTGAATAATATGGGTACAGTAAATAAGGGGACAAGATATTAAAAGTAGGAACCGAACTGTGCGAAGAAAACGCACAATTTTGTGGTCGAATTTACGTTGTATTTCATGGATACTTCGGCTAGTACTATTTGTAGGAATAAAGTGTTGTTTAAATAAGTTAAACGTGTATTCACATAAGATCATTCTATAAATCTGAATTAAATTATTGAAATGAAAAACAAAAGATAGATAACATGTGGGTAACGTTGACGTTACTCTATAATCTGTGAGAGGCTTAGTAATTACGGTTAGCAAACATTGGACTGTTTTACAAAGCGCTGTGCTGGAAAATTTAGAAAAAGTGAACATTTTCTCAGAAAATAAAAATTCTTTTTACGGTAAATATAGCAAAGGAAAAGTGTTCGGACCGTATTGATAATAACGGTCAATTTCTATCTGTTAAACGTGCTACTGTTTATTGAAAACACAAGTTTTTCTTTTAAACCCCACTTCTTAAAACTATAAATTGCATCAATAAAGATACAATCAAACCTTCAGGTTTAGTCCTAGTAAAAGCTGGGTTCTTATCACAAGAAGAGTTTTTAACATTCTATCTATGATAAACAAAGGAATGTTATATGTATCGTATTTTATAATTATCTGAATCTAGAATACCAAAAGTGAGAATTTTAAAATGGATTTTTGTTTGTGTTGCCATTTGATAGATATGCCGTAATGTTTTTATTGTTTCAATAGACAGATACAGATATAAACGTCTTATTATAGTAAGATTAGAAATTATGACGTAAATTTATATATTGGATTTACCAAAAATACTTATCTTTAACATTATATCATGCTACAGTTGTTAATACACAGCTTGTACTATCTTGTTGTTTTATTAATTAACTTTGCTTTTTGTTCGTGATTTTAGTTAAGTTTGATAATTATAATTGTATAACCCACAACAGCAACTTCATATAATGTGATGGTTCACTCAGTTTCGTATCATCATTACTAAAATGTTTACGACATTTCTAATTTTAAGTTCTCTCAGCTGTGTTTGAAACATTTTCTCACCTTCGGTGACACTCAGTTAAGTGGCATTGATAATGTGGCAGAGTTTAAAACAATAAGCAATATTTTAAACAGGTATTTATTCTAGTTAAAATAACAATTTTAGGAAGGACTAATTTACACTGATTATTTATGTTATAATTATATAGGTTAACAATCTGGTCACTAGGATGAAACTAGAATTGAATACTATTAGTCAGTTAATCCAATCTCAAATTTTGGAAATGTTCACGTCGAACAATTTCTCTTCATTCCATTGATTCCACGTGTTTAGTACATCGGTGTAATCAACGCTGTTAACAACGATCATAAAGTTAGTAGAGTACACATTGAACTGTTTCAATAAGTTATCTGTTCTGTCGATGTTTCATTCGAAGTTCTTGATCCAACGTTTGCGCCACCAAACATGCTTTCACTTTATGACGTGTAACTGGGCAGTATATTGTTGCGGACAGTCCAATTATTTCCTTGTAAAAGAGTGGTTGGTGAGTGGTGATCACTAAGTACCTTTCCTCTTTTCTTTCTCTGCTAAATTGCCGATAGCCATAGCAGATAGCCCTCGTGAAGCATTTAGTCAAATTCAAACAAACCAATAGTCTCTTTAGATAAATCTGATAAGCTAACGAATTTCTCAAAGTTTGGTTCCGTTCATTAAAATGGAAAAACTTTGGAATGATCTATCGAAGTTTGCATTCTGAGAGGAAGCAAATTTCAAGGTTGACTTTTTAACTTTAATGCACCATTTTTCAGGGTTACAGCATACAGGCAACAGTTCATTTAATATGGTCATATCAAGACATTAGCAATCAGTGTATCGAAGGAAAGCGATGTTTAATGATTAATGTTATAACTATATTGAAGATGAAGAAACACTTTCATTTAACAGCAAGGACAGAGATAAAGGTTTCGGAATTCTACAGATTCCATCTTCATTATTTTAAAGCAAATTAAAAAAACACGTTATTTCTAACTGAATAACTAAAATCCATTGTTCATACAACGATAATTTATTCAAAAATAAAATATCTAGCAAGTAAATTACTAACAGTGAAACATGATGTACACATTTTAAATGGTACAATTTTGATGAAGATTACATGATATTCGGTGTTGGTTGAGGTTATTTCATGTGGATGGTTTCTTTAAGTACCAATTCCAGATCAGTGTTATCCCTACAAAGAATACTGATATTTTATAGTTCGTGGCTTGTTTCTTCACTATGTTGGTGTATAAACTAAAATCATGAGTCACTGAACTTTATGTGTATTTTCATGAACAATACCATATTTTATTAACTCTTACTACTAGATGGCGTTTGGTATTGTCAATGCACCAGCAATTATAGTCTTCATTCGTGAAAATATGAACAAAGATAAATTCGGATGTTGTTAGTTAGGAAAAATTCCATGCGTATGATATGGTGTTAAAACTAATCTGGAACTAAAACATAATTTGTGAGTTATAAAAATGCCGTATTGCTGTGTGCTTTTTGTTTTTAATCCAGCTTTTTAACTGCATTTTTTATTATCCCATCCCAACTTGTGAGCACCTTTCAGAAGTTGGGTGCACAACAAACGTATCAAATCTAAAACTTTAAGTAAAATATAATTCTAAATGTATACCAACAGTTTTACTTTGAAATATTTTAGACTCTTTAGTTTTGTAACATTCATTCACTTGCATGTCACAAAGAAGAATTAAAATCAATCCAGAGTTTCTCCAGTATACAATCTACCTATTGTTTTTAACTCCTAATCCTAAATCCTATAATTGTATTTGTTAACTAATTTTCATTTCTTCACATACTAATTACTCATGTCTCGTGTTTTGTTTCTGTACAATTTTCTTAGTGGTTTACTAACGACAATCGTTTTATCTTACTCTTGTATGATATTACAGAATATTTAAATATGATTGGACAGGGAACATTATATATTGTTTTATATATATCGTGAACAGTGGTGTCTGTCCATAACTTTATCTCTGTCCCTGTTTGTGGTGGCTTTTTCTCTCGCTGAGTTTGAAAAAGCGAATGAAGTAAAAGTTCAACATTAACTGTTTAAATAACAGTATAACAGGTATGAATAATGTTGACAACAAACAGAATATTCTACACTAACTTGTTACGAATTAATAACACTATCATTAACATATCAACATGTGACGTAACGGTATGATATTGTTGAGTGGCTCTTAGCAGAACATTTTCTTTATAAACATAGAAAACCAAAAATCCCTTTACACACTCACTTTACTTATGTTTTTATTCTAAGTTATAGTTATTCTTACTTGCATTATCTGGATTTAGAGACTTTGGAATATGTGTGGCATGTTTGAAAAGCTGACCAATTGAGTTCAGTTCAGCTGCTCAGCACACAGTTGTCCTGACCATTCCTGAGCCTTCGGGCCCGGCATGGCCAAGCGTGTTAAGGCGTTCGACTCGTAATCCGAGGGTCGTGGGTTTGAATCCTGGTCGCACCAAACATGCTCACCCTTTCAGCAGTGGGGGTGTTATAATGTTACGATCAATCCCACTTTTCGTTAGTAAAAGAGTTGGCAGTGGGTAGTGATGACTAGCTGCCTTTCCTCTAGTCTTACACTGCTAAATTAGGGACGGCTAGCGCAAATAGCCCTCGAGTTGCCTTGCGCGAAATTCAAAAACAACAAAACAAACCTGATCCTTCACTGTATACCTCCTTACCTTTTATCTCACCAGAACACTACAAATATGAGTTTTCAGCAACCAGAAGTTCAACCAGAGAACTACAAACATGGATTATCAGTAAGCAGAAGTCTCACCAAAGTCATACCAAAGCACGAGTTATCAACAACGAGAAGTCTCACCAAAACACGACGAACACAATTTTTCAGTGACCAAATGTATCACCACAACACGACAAACATGAGTTATCAGTAACCAGAAGTCTCAGCAGCATGCTAAAACAGCGATAAAACAGTCAGTGAAATTGAAAACCAAGAGTGTTGAAAGAGTCAGTAAAAATGAAGACAAAGAGTATGAAAACAGTCACTAAAACTGAAGAACAATAGTGTTGAAAGAGAGATTGAAACTGAAAACCAATAGTGTTGACACAAAGAGACGAACGTAACACCAACAGTGTTGTAACACACAGTGAAATTGAAGAAAAACAGTGTGAAAAGAGTCAGTAAAAAGTGAAGATCAACGTTGTTGAAACACTCAGTGAAAGTGACGACCAATAGCGTTGAAGCAGAAGTGAAAGTGAAGACCAACAATATGAAAACAGTCAGTGGAAGTAAACACCAATTGTGTTGAAATGGAAGCGAAAGTAAACACTAACAGTGTGAAACAAGCAGTAAACTAAAGACCAATATTGTCGAAGCACACCATAACTCAAATAATGATAATTTAAGATGATAAATGAATATTAATTATTATTTTATAATCAAAATCTAGTATTATGTGAATTTCGATTGCTTGGTATAAAAGTTGTGTATTCCACGAACTTTACAGTAAAAGTGGTTGATGTGAAAGAGAACGAACCAACAGAGATGTTCGCTGGAATTTAAAAATGATCATTGTTAAGGGGGCGCCTGATATATACTCATAGGATTATATATATAATTATATAAACTATACTAACCCATGCACATACATCATATGCATAAGACGAAAACAACGTCACACTCACAAAAAGTATCAAAGTTCATGTGTAGTCCCTGACACTGAAAAAACATCCTAAATGAATACAAAATAATAAAAAAGGATGGATTTCATTCACGAAAACGTACTGCTAAAGTTAGGTTTTGTAATGAAATAACGTTAAATCCGTGAATAAATGAAAGCTCATAGATTATTTAGAGGTGAAAGAGATTTATATGACCTTTTACTTAACATGCTGCTTACATATAAGAAACAAACATGTCCCTTTTTATCATTTATTTGACATATTAAGAAATCAACCGTAGAACAATTACTTAAATCAAATACGACCCGGAAGGTGGCAGTTTGTAAATCCATCATAGAACGTGTTCTTCCTTTCAGCCGATGGAAGGCTATCACCATGGAAAGCCAATGACGGTGGAAGACGTTTACTACTTTTAAAGATAAAAAGTTTTGAGGTGTTAGAATTCGAGTACCTTTGCATTAAGTTCAACAAACGAATAATTGCCCTGTTTAAAGTTACGTTAATTAAATACTGCTGATCGCTTAATATAAATTCGATAATAATATATGTTCATACTTGGTTGTTTGTTGTTGTTTTTGTACTAACCACAAAGCTACACAACAGGCTATCTGTGTTCTGTCCACCACGGTTTTCGAAACCCGGCTTTTAGCGTTGTAAGTTCGCAGACATACCGCTGAGCCACTGGGGGGCATATTCATGAGAAAACAAAATCCAAAGAGTAACGAACACAGGTTTCAACGTAGTACACAAATCTAACTTTACAAGTCCCCTGTTATGGGTTTCCATTGCGACATTTAAGTTTTCTCTTTACTATAAATAAATAAGTAAAGAACTCAAAAACCGTGAAAATAATATCATATCCGCAAAACCATGTTGAAATTTAGGAATTCAAAATCATAATGAAACTGTCAAATAAAAATTAAAACTTTCAGTTTAATTTGTAAAAAAAAATGTCCTGAAGAGGTTTCCGTATCTCTCAGTTTTTTTTAAAAGAAAAAGTGCTTACACGTGAAGAAATGTTCAATATGAAGAGATATCACGTGCGCTGCGAAAAACTCGTCGTTTACTCAGAGCTAATTCTAACGAAATATATTTCACCCACCAACAGAGACTTCATCTTACATCGCCTGTAGAGAAACATCTCCAGACATAGGTCATCAAGATAATGATGCATGAATAATGTCAAGCAGGTTGAGACTGCTAAGTGACCTGGGATATATATATATATAAAACACGTTTTCATGAGTCTGACGTCATGCTTCGAGCTTTTCCACTTACGCTTTTATAACTTTTAATATATAGAACAACATATTGTCGTATCAATATTGACAGAAATGTAAATGGATTGTATCGGTATTTTGCTGATATTTATAGAAAGTTAGAAAGAAGAAATAAAAGAAACAGTGAAAGTATGTTGTTAGTTATTAACTTCACCTCTAGCCAAATGTGTTATTTAACAAACAACACAACTTTCACCACTAAGAAAGTTTTACCACAGGGAGTACTGTATATACTGAACTGAACTGGGTGACCACAAAAAAAAGATTTAAAAATAAATAAAACGAACAAAAAATGGTAAAAATCTGTTATTAACTAAAATTTAACAATAAATTCCGGATGTTGCTTTTTCTATTTTTGAGAAAGCCGAACAGCATCAAACCAAAATAAATGCCTTGAGTTATGTAAACGTGCTGAAACATCAATATTAACCTTTCTGACCATCTGCCATTAAAAGTAAACAGTAAAAATCAGGGTTAAACTCCGGCATGGCCGAGCGCGTTAAGATGTGCACTCGTAATCCGAGGGTCGCGCTGAACATGCTCGCCCTCCCAGCCGTGGGAATGTATAATGTGACGGTCAATCCCACTATTCGTTGGTAAAAGAGTAGCCCAAGAGTTGGCGGTGGGTGGTGATGACTAGCTGCCTTCCCTCTAGTCTTACAGTGCTAAATTAGGGACGGCTAGCACAGATAGCCCTCGAGTAGCTTTGTGCGAAATTCCAAAAAACAAACGAAAGTAAGTAAACTATAGATTTATCTCTTGTAGGGAGAAAAGAAGGAAACATAAGCTTCATAAAACAAACAAACAAATAACAACAGCACAGAAAACTGAGTAAATACAAGGATTAACAAAGTGTTTTACTGGAAACAATAAAATGGTTAGTTTGTCATTTGACTTCAGGCTAATTTTATTTTTTCGTCTGTTATTTAGTAAACTTCGATTCCCACCAGTGAATTCAGCAGATAGTCCGATGTGGCTTTGTTATAAGAAAACACCCACCCACCCATACACACATTTATAAGTTAAAACAATGTTACTGATGAAACATCCGTACATGAAGTGGTCAGGAACATAAACATAATTTGTTTATATTATGTCCTCGATTTTATTTACAGTTAGACAGAAATATAATGTCGTCAAAACTCGTCTTATTGAGCAAGGTTTATACACATACAAATTATAATTCGAAATTGCAACCCTTCCTTTTAATAATGAATGATTAAATACACACGCATGTGTGTGAATAATTCTTACCCAGGATTTACGAACAATCCAGTTAAGTGAAGTTTATTAATGACGCTTTTGTTTATTAATATTTTATGATCAAAATAGATAACTTAAAGGGGTGAAGGCTGGGGAAGAAGAGAATTGGGTTGGACAACTACTAGCTTTTCATTTGCGCTTCATTCCAAAAGACCGTTAACCTTGAACGCTAATATTAGCTTTAATCAACCTATTCAACTGCTCGAGGGATAATAAAGTACACTTGAGAAGCTCAGAAAATGGGTGAAGACTAAATGATAACTGGTATAAGTTACTAATAACACTAAAAAGTGTAAATTGTTTAAAATTTAAAGCGGTATAGAAGACGAGTAAAGTACAGACGGTAATAAGCTCGAGAACTTGCACTTTATGATACTAAGTGGAATCAGATCAAATACGATAGACAAATAGTACAGGAAACGTGTAACACTGTCCAGCACAGGCCAAGACTAAAGGGTAATTAGTACAAATAACCAGTATCATGCAACAGAAACACCTTGATTTTTGAAGAATAAATAGTGCAAAAAAACTTGCAGTACAGTCCGAAATAAATAATATATCAAATATAAAAATTACAGCTAAGTGAATACAAAAATCTAAATAATAACTGTTATAACTGACTAATTCATTTGTTGTTACCCGCACAGCTATTTATTTGTGTACCAGAACAAAAAAAATAACTTTATAATACCTCAGACTTTCAGCTCAGCCACCAGGGCCTGATTCACTTCTAAGTTTTGACACAAGTAATGTTTATAAAAGCGTTCTGTTTGTTTTGTTTTTGAATTTCGCACAAAGCTACTCGAGGGCTATCTGTGCTAGCCATCCCTAATTTAGCAGTGTAAGACTAGAGGGAAGGCAGCTAGTCATTACCACCTACCGTCAACTCTTGGGCTACTCTTTTCCAACGAATAGTGGGATTGACCGTGACATTATAACACCCCAACGGCTGAAAGAGCCAGTATGTTTGGCGCGACGGGGATGCGAACAGGTGACCCTCAGATGACGAGTCGCACGCCTTAACACGCTTGGCCATGCCAAAAATTCCATATTTTTAAAAGTTTTTCATCTATTTGTGTTTAATGTGAACAGTTTAAAGTAATTGAGTATCATACATAGTTACAACACCTGCCAGCATCTCTTCGGTATCCTCGAGTGCAGTTTAGGTTCTCGGCTGGAACATACACTGGGGAAAACAACAGAAAGTTAATACTTTTACCACGTTTGTGTCACCGTTGGAATTTTAAGGATTTTCACAATGAGCACGACGCACTAGTCATAATAAGAATTATGACTCACTCTGTAAAATAAAAACGTAAATGTTACTTTTCGTGAGAAAAATAAAACGTTTCGTGCTTCAAAACAGTTTCTTAACAGTTTGTTTCTTTTTGCACGTCCTAATGGAGTTACCTAATGAAACTAATCACACAAACTTGGAAATGTATGAAATTACACACGATCTTTCTTTTTATATTATGTTATATCTGTAGGTACATTTGATTTCTGTTGGTGTTTCCCTTGCACAATTCTTATTTGTCAGAGTTAAAAGTGAAACTGTTGTCACTGTTCATGTTAATATCAGTTATGAAAATACAGGTTCTTTTGGGAATATTACATTGGTAAAATGCATCACTGTATAATTTTGAGTTTCTTGCAAACAACAAAATATTAAATAATATCCTTATAATGCAGAAAATGCATTAAATGTATTCCGAGTAAATTTTCCATTTGAAGTTAATATAAAAGCAAATACTTAATTTTTTGTGGATTTATCAAGATAAACAATATTGCGATCTAACACCTTTCACTGTAAATTTAAAGTATTGTTTATTCAAAATACATTCTTAAAAAATACGTAGATATAGTTTTTATCTTTATGTTTACACATGTCTATACAATAGAATGCCAACTGAGAAAGTTAGCATAGTGCTAGAGTGGCAGAAGTAGTTAGCAATGCCAGTAATAAATGACACAATATGACTGATGGAGGGTGGTCACATGATCAGCACATGTTCTGAAATGGTGAAAAAATAAAGGAGTAGAAAAGACTGGTGCACTGAAAGCAAACATTTTTATAGCAATGCTTAAAGGGCAAACCAGGACTGCCATAGCTTTGGGTGAGAGGAAGTAAAGTTGTTTTGGAAAAAGACATCAGTATAAAAAGATGTTACAATGGTCTAGAGTAATTTTCCACCACAACCAGACTAGAACAAAAAATAATAATACTTTGACAATCACAGAAATCCAAAGGGTGACTTTTAAATTACTGAAATACAAAGTGGTAACACAGTAAATGAATATGTGTGAGGCTAGGACTTGAAATTAATGTTAATAAACAATACAATATATAAATTCAGAATAATAAATATTTCAACGAATAAATGAATCAGGAGTAAAAAGCAACAACAAACTTAATCACGAAATCACTAACAACGTTCATCAATATCTTGTGATCTAACTTGTGAAAGTTCAATGTAAGATTTTCATTCACTTGTTAAATCACAAGATTACAAACCATGTGACTGTAATTTTCATAATGTTCAACATTTATGATATCAGTACATCACCACCAGGGAAAACTGATGCCAGTTTCATATTACAAGCATGTGTTCTCTGTTCTCAAATTAAACATGATCAGTTAGAAGGTGAGCTATTATTTTAATGCAATTAAAAATTCAGATATAAGCTATAAAATAGAAGGAATAATAAATGAATGCTAACAAAACTGTAACCAAATATAAAAACATAATTTATTATCTCACAGTGTTGATGTAGCCTCTTTCTTGTAACTTTATTATACAAGTTACATGGTTTTAATTTTGTCACGTAAATAACAGTGTTAAAAATACAGTTATGACAAATTCACCAAGTCATCTCCAGAAACTACCAAATGTAATTTGTTATAAAATTCATATTAAATTATCCCATTCACTTTTCACATTTTTAAAATCCTTCTCTCAATATGATCCAGGTTATTATGACCAATTATGTGACTTCTTTTACAAATGTAAAATAGTTTTTGATTTAATGCATCCAACTTTCAATATAGAGTGTATACATTCACAACTTCTGTAGTCAAAACTAATTTTATGTTATGCCTTGCCTCATGGCAGTGAAAATATTATT
Source organism: Carcinoscorpius rotundicauda (assembly GCA_011833715.1). NCBI lineage: Eukaryota > Metazoa > Arthropoda > Merostomata > Xiphosura > Limulidae > Carcinoscorpius > Carcinoscorpius rotundicauda. Next base: position 27,070,276 of record CM022391.1, read on the forward strand.
CATTTTGCTCCTTCCTCTTGAGCTGAAAGGCACTACAAGTTATAAATAATACAACAAATAAATATATGAAACACAATGATATATCAAATTATTATGACTTTTTGAAAACAGTCCATCTAGAGATACTTCTTTAATTCAGACTGCTGAGATTTAATTAAAATATAAAAGTATGTATATCTTACATTAGACGTAAAATACGATTATGATAAGGTACTCATGATGACTCAATTTTGTACTTATTTTATTAATCCATATTCACACTGTTAAAACTTTAAGAAAACATAATTTTTTTATACCAAGTAATTATAACCATATTATATTCTCTGAGTGCATGTATCTTGCTGGTCAACCAGCAATGCCATCCCTCTACAAACTTATCCATCACACAACCTGTTATTTCAACATAAAGAAAACTGCCAAAAGGTGACAGTATCAGCAGGATTTAGGAATGCTTCCTGTAAAGAAAGAGACTTAAAGTGACAGGAATCACTCAAAGCTTTAATTTCATTCAAATTAGAAAAAAAACCCTTGAAAGTTTCACTGTATGAAATTATTCATTTTTAATTAGATGGAGGAGTGTTGAGTGAAGAACTCTTCTGCTTGCAACCACGTTGCTTTTGTGTAGTAGGAGGTCTCTTGACCTCCTTGTAACCTGGAGTTATTTATACATTACTCTGTCAGTAGAAGCAGATTCAAGTGACAAAGAGTTTGAATGAATAATTGTTCAGCATCTGGTTAAGTAATGTTGTTTACAATACAAAAATGTTGTACCTCTTTCACCTACATAAGGCAAGAATGGAAAAGAGGGATAAGAAACACCATGATGTAGTGAAGGTCAAGTTGACAACTTTATGTATCAAGGTCTTTGCAACCTCAACAGGCACACAACAAAGAATTATGACAAGATTATAACTTTGTATGTTCACACATCTGACACTGGAAACATATGAGAAGGTTAGGAACATATGACTATATTTTCTAGTAGCAGAAATATCCTCTCACGATAGAAGCATGATGATGTGGTGATGTAAATGTCAAAATGAGAACACTGGTCAGTTACACAATTCTTTCCTCAAAATTGGAGGACAGCAAATCCCTCTAATCTGTTCTGAACAAAAACGTGACATTTGCCCAAAGGATTTGACACTATAGGAATGTAAACTTAGAAACACAGGTACAGGAATTGACTTTGATGGTGACTGTAGAACAGAGGTTTGTGTAAGTAGTCACCAAATAAGGAAAGGAAAAATATTTTGTGCCCTCTGACACTATCAACCCTGGGGTCTCATGAAGGGACATATTACAATACCAACAAGGACACTATAACAATGCCAGGGATTCATGAGCACTGTACCCAAACACCAGCATCAGACAATGTCTACAACACCTGCTCAGAATCCCCAACTCTGGTACTCAGTTGACTCTAGACAAAAAGGACTAGGCAACTGACCTTAGAAGGGCCACAGATCTAAAAGAATTCAAGGCAAAAGTGGTGTGTTGCAGTGCTCCAGATACTATTCATCAACCAGAATTCTTTCCTCTCTCCACAGGTCTTTATACTCAGCACACATATGGGCTAATGTTCAGATCCCAAAGGAGGTAAACTAAAAATGAATAACCTTCACTAGAAGTCTCCAAACCACATAGAAGAATCCATCTTGAGAGATTTTCTATTTCAATTTCATTTTGCAACCTTGGTCAACTGATAATGCCATCATGACTGTTATTCTGTTTTTATGAACTGTATTACAACTCTAAACGTCTAATTTAATTTTTTAACTTCTTAAACCTATTACATATGTGGCATAACAAACATACCTATAATAAACTTTACAGTCATATTAAACCCTAAAGGCATTTTATTTAACTGAATTTTCTGCAGCATATTTCTAAAAGAATAAAAGTATACAAAATAATAATAGAGAAATATTAACATTGTATAAATTACTTAACAATTAATGCAGTGATTTTCAGTGTCTTGAAATTTCTAATAACTTCTAGCACAATATTCAATATTCTATTGTACCATCCAATATCAGTTATTTTAATACAGAGTTTTCCAGCCAAACTTAAAACTCTGAGGTAAGTTCACATTAACACAGATCAGAGATTACAACTTTTCTTAATGTAACTCTTAGAAAACAAAAATTATAAAAATTAATAACAATAAAATTAGTTTCAAGTACTTATTTATATATATTTACATTTTTATATTGCTATTACAACTCAAAGCCTTCTTCTTTTAACATAAAATATAAACAATAAATTTGCATATTACCTGATAATTGTTACAAAATCCCTCATTCCTAGATCACTTACATGTTCCTTTTCAATCCTCAGGCTAACAATCTTCAACCTGTATCTAAGTGAGGGCAGCAGCAGTCTCCAGTGCATATCATGGAATCCTTCGATATCAAATGTTCCAGCATAAGTTGGCAACTGTAAGAACTGTTAAAACTGCATAAACACATTGCATTTTTAACAAGTTTCTGATTTTATCAGCATAAGAGGGATGTAATTTTTGTCTTATAACTAGCATAAACAAGTTAATGGTAATATAAAAATACAACAAGAACATAATATTGCACTTCATGCTACAACAATCCAAATGAAAATGTAATGAACTGAAGTATGTATTCAGTCAATATAATTAAATATAGAACATCATCTACTAACCAGTTTCAACAACAATCATGTGCAGTGTAAATGTTTAATATACAACTTCAACCCTTCTATAATTGTAATTTAAATGTTATGTAGTCTGTTTCCACCTTAACAGTATCTATGAAAGTTAGTTGTGGAGAAAATAATTCAACCTACCCTATAAACTAACCTTTGAAGCTTCAGAACTCAATTAAAATAAACTATAAGTAAAATTTGAAAAGTCTCAATGAAAAACGATATTCCTAGTTATAAAGTTTAGCATAATCTGCAAGTCTATAAATAAACTACACTTCTATAATATTATATATGCAGAAAATTATGGTTGTTTACTACATACTACTGGATCTTTTGACATAATTATAAAAAAAATTGAGTAATGTCAAGATAAACAAAATGAAAAAATTCTCTATTTTCCTAATGACTTGTAACAAGTTCCTTGTTATATATTTGAACTGCTACGTTTCAAGTCATCAAAACACAATGCATGATAACACTACTGCTGAAGAAATTCAGTAAAAAATATGTACTACATAGTTTCTCACAAAGAGTACATATCAAATGAAAATAAGCTCCAGATTAGTTGTAAAGGCAATAATTTTTAATAATTTAAATACAAAATACATAAGAGTACATATATCAATACACAAAATAATATTTGCACAAGGGCTAATATTAAATTCTTAAAAAATTGAATTTCTTTACATTAGTCTATGAAGTTGTAGTGACATGATCAGCATCATGTATGAGCAGCCTCAACAGTTCATGTGAAAAGTATCACTCACAATATGGTCTTCAGAAAGATCATAAGACCATGTTGTGTAAAAGAGATTACAACATACATATAAATAAAGCCAAGCAAGATCAAGATTTTAATATACTGGAAGTAAATTTTCTGAAAAGACAATTTCACCAACTATACAAATAAAGATGTATAAATGTTTGTTGTGATTAATTTTTATGGTACCAAGCTAACAGGATTATGGATATTCATCTCTTCAGTTATTTTCATAATGTATTTTATCATGTTCAAGTGAAAATTTATGTTAGTATTTTCCTACACTGAAAATGTATTTCTGATAGATACCTCCTTACACAAACTGGCTTTCCCTGACTAGTACTGCTCTCTACTGGCTCAAATTTTCAAGACATATCACTAGCCCTGTATCTCCTGCTTATGCATGCTTAATGCACATGATCATGCAGCAGCTTTCTGAATCTGCATTCATTAACCACTTCAAGATCGATCAGAAGACCTACACCATATATCATTGGAAGTGGGGAGGCAGGGTAGGAAATCCTAGCTTCCCATATGACATCTCACCTCCTGACACAAAATAGCTAAAATCCCACACTGAACTGGTGAAAGTCTAATACAGAAACATGATGCCCCTAGAAAAAGTGCTCAAAAAGACCAGAAGGCATGAGATGAAAAGTGAAGACAATGCACCTCAGTAGGACATCACACCACACCTGATTCAGGTATACTCTTCACTTTTTAATGACACTACTGTGAACTTAAAAGTTCGAAACATGAAGGAGTTCCAGAACATGTATAATCAATGAATGGGACTCCTGGGTGTTGAGTGGCTGGGATGCAACATACCATAGTTGTGGTTCAATTTCAAGCAACACAAGACAGTATCTGGAATGCTACATCAGATTTTCAGTTGGTAGAGGAATGCCTATCTTTTCTCCTTGAAATGGAAGTTGGTAAAGAAGTTGAGCTAGCACATGAGAATCCATCATCACTTGCATGAAGGTGGAAAGCTCAGGCAAGATGGCATAAACCTGATAGAAACAAGCATAGCACTTTTGGTCTGCAGTACAAGGAAGATAACTGGTTGTAAACAAGTGAGACAATATGGAGTATCCAGATACAAACAATACAAGATCTGCCAGGAACTGACATCCAGCAAATGGTGGGAAAAGGAACCACAAAGGTGAGTGAGGTGCATCTCCAATCCTAAACCTGTTGACTACTGGCATTCATCATTCATTCTACAGTAGGAGGAAGGAAACAAGCCACCACACAAGAACTTACTTAGCTGTACCATTTCCAACCATAGATCCAGCAATAGTTAAGAGAAACATTTCAGTTTGAGAGGCAAACTGCAATTATAGATGTTTGATATATACATGACATGGTGGAATGCTTCAATTAAAACCTGGTGGCATCTGGGATTGATCATCAGTTCCAAAGTAGAAAAGACATCTAGATACAGAAAAAAATAGATATATGGAAAAAAATATAGCACAGTGCAACAATAAAAAGCAGATGCAATCTTCAATTGTACATCAGGTCAGTACTAGGAAGTTCCACATGCCATCAAAACATGCATAATGCCACCCCTCTACTCTCAAATAAATGATGTGATTCATCTCAGGAGGACAGGCCTCCATGATACAACACCCCAACACTCTGGAACTGGTAAGAGCTTTCATACTCCGCTATAATAAAGCTTGAAAAAATGAGCATTGGAAACTCAAGAGGACCAAGTAACTGGAAACAGTTTAACAAACAGCCTTAAAATTCTATATTGAAAAGCAGAGCTGCCACGTTGATAGGATATATCAACAAAAACTTGGAGGCATCTGGAATTCTAAATCAGGTCTGCAGTAGGAAAGACCACAATGTAACTGATAACCAGTATTGTCACAGGATGGAGAGTGTTTTCCAAAAATAAAGTATACAGGTCACACTCCACTTGCCACAGAGTGAAATCCATAATATAAAAACAAAAATATCCCTGAAAAGTCACACATTTCTGAAAAACTGGTAAAATACCAAAATGCAAAACTTGAACAAAGTGTAAAGAAAAAGGAAGTCACTAGAATAACTGAAAATATCAACAAATCCGTGAGCAAAAAATAGCATGTATGTGCAGCACTACTTCCAATTAAGAAGTGATTTGGTGCACATGTTGAAAGAGTGTTGATTACAATAGGAGTTATGTCAAGCTTCCATTAGTGAAAAGCTGCTCCATGATCATTTGAATATGAATATGTAGAAGCAGGATATTAAAGGATAATTGCATATGTTAAACATTTGTGCTGACAGAAAGCAATACTAGTCAAGAAAAGCTATTCTGTGAGTGAAGGTATGATATCAAAATAGTATATTCTTCTCACTGTTTATGACCAAAATACAGTTATTATAATACTATTTTTATATAAATAAATATACCTATTTAAACATCTACACTTGTTTTCAAACAGCACTACATAGTTTACAAGCGAAAATGTTACACAGCTAGTATATATAATTGAACTAGTTATCTACGAGCAAATACTGTACAGTTGTAAAGTTTTACTGTAGTAATGAAATTAATTTAAAACTACTCATTTATAGTTTTGGTACATAAAATAAAGACTGCAAAAAAATAAAGACAATATATAAATTAGCTATGATTATTCAATTAACACACTAAATCTCCTGGCTAAAGATCTATAAATACAGAAATATTAAAGACCATACACTAAAATAATGAAATAATTTATAAATAACCACACAGCTACTGCTGCATATAAAGGTGGTAGTTCTATATTTGCAATGTTACAGATGTCCACTGAATTGCAGTGGCAGATTACTTGAAACCATATTTGAGCTCATTAGCTTTATTAATTGTATTTTGAGATAAGGCAAGAAATAGACAACAACATTATACAATGCTACATTAAAAATATATTGAAAATATCAAAGCACATTGCTGTTACAGTAAATAAGGTTCAGAATGATGAATACAATATTGGTGAAGCCACAGAAGTATGGAAAGATTTGGACAGTAAGATGCTTGACAGTTATGCAAAGGAAAGATTGTTAAATGTAAATGGAGCTCTTATATTCATTACCTAGTCAATATCTTGCAACTAACGTACAAAGGGAACTGAGCTTCAAAGAGAAGAAAATAACAAGTGAGATATTTCCAAATGTTGTTGCAACAATTTTAAAATACAAGCTAAAATTTTCACCCTTTCTGAAACAAGTTTCATAAACCACCACTGCAATTTAATCACCTTGCACAATGGAAGTCCCTAAACCAGATCTTATATATTTCTATTTGCAGTTATGCAGGTACAGCTTATAATCATAACTTTTCTGATGCATTATTTTTTTTTATCATTTGGAATGATCAATTTAAAGTGAGTGACCAAGGTAAGGGAAGTAATCTTCACTTATAAATGTTACAATAAAAAGCCAATAAAAAAGGATGCATAACATTTTTTGTTTAAATAATGGTGAAACTGTTCTAATTTTTATGGTGAAATAAAACTCATTATAAATGAATTCATTTTCATTTGCTTACTTGTGAAACAGTTGTTACATTTATACAGACTTCTGTATTACACGTGCATGAAATTTTGGTAAAATTAAAATTACCACATCTCAAAAATGTAACAAGACCAACTGATTGAACTGACATGTTGCTTTGTTTTTACTAAATGTAACAAGATGTAATAAAGAAAACTTTTTATGTATGTTCTTAAAAACAAAAAAGCCACACAAATGGTTTGTTAAAAAGGTATCTCTGCAGGATAGGTTGGTTCTTCAGAAAGAAAACTGGCTAGATGGAAGAAAGCAGAGGGTTGTTACAAATGGAGTTCAGTCAGATTGAAATAATGTAGCAAGTGGGATACTTAAAGGCTTAAGGTTATGACACTCACTCTTTTGGATTTTTATAAATGACAAAGATGAAGGAAGTTAACAGATTGATTAAATTAACTGATGATACTTCAGTTTTCCATGTTGCTGGATGTGAGTAGAGTACTACTGTCTTATAAAAGTATTTGGAGAATTTGATGAGTTGAGAAAATAAATGACAAATGACTTTTAATTTTAACAAATGTACAGTAATTCTTGCAAGATATCACAACTCGAATTATAATTACAATTGTGACAGGATTACTCTTAATTGTGTTACAGAAGAAACAGATCTAGGTATTCTGGTTGATCAGTGTGAAGTCGTTTTAGTAATGTACCATTCCTAGTGGCAAGGCAAAACAGGATTTTAGGTACTGTGAGATTTCATCACCACCTTCAACAGTCACTCTGTTGGCCCCTTTAAAGGACTGTAGTATAAACTTAAATTTTGTTGCACATAATTCCACTTTAAACCTTATAAGTTAAGATCAAGGCAAAACAAGTTATGAACTAGTGTTTAAAAGAGCTTTACCTAACAAGTGTTTGACCACTGATAGCAGAAACTGTTTGCACTGTGGCCTAAAATTCTAGAGCTGTATGGTCACTAATACCATACACTGTACTGGTAGAAGGAAGTACCCTCACAAATGTTTCTCCAACAAAACCAGTGTCAATTTTCCTTGCTTCAAAATGATTGCAATTCTTTTCTATCTCTGCACCAAGCAAATTCATAAGGGTTTGTTTGCATCTTTTAAACTGTTTTGTTTATAAAATCCCCATAAGATTGTTATTATAAGCTTCTCTGTATCTTGCGCTAAAATTAAAAGTCTAACTCTGTTTAATATATAATTAAGTGTTCTAAAGGCTTGGCAACAGAAATGAAACAAGCAAGCTCAGCATGAAGCAGTTTATCTCAACAGACCAACTTACCTGTTTCTCCTACATTCAGTTACAGATATGTAAAATTTAACTGCTGGAAGCATGTCTATTGCACTTTCAACAACAGCAACACTGTTGAGCCACTGCTAACAGCAAAAGGACTTTTGGATATCGTCCACTTCCTGTAACCATGGTGAAACTGTTTCTTCTCACTGGAATGTCAAGGAAGAAGGTATGAAGACTGATAATTCAGTGGTATGATGATGGCTCATAAAATGAAAATAAAAACAACAACATGTTTTTATACCTACAATTCGAAAAGAATGCATACTGTGTAACTTTGTGCATTAATTAAATGTCATAAACTAATGCAATTACATTGACATTGTATCAGTCAGTAATAACCCAATGAGATTAATGATGCAAATATGACTAATTAAGTCACAAAACATAACAAAACGATTCCTTTTGACAACCAAGATGTTCATTTTCAACAGAGGTAATAAAATGTTTCTGGTGTCTTTTACCTTCAAGTTCAAGCTGGTCCAATAGGGTCAACATTCTGTAACAGTTTTGAAATATAAAATTAAAAGCTGATTAGAAGAAGAAAAAAAACAACTAAAATAAAGTTCCATTGCAAACCAATTTCAATGACATCACTTTTTTGTTTTGTTTTTGTATATTTTTAAATATTTCTTTGGATTTTCAATTTTATTGAAATTTAATTTTATGTGAAAACATGTGATGTTAAGGACAGTTTTTTAAACACATTCGAATGGCAGTAGTCTTCTCCAAGAGTTTGGCTAGCACAATAGTGTGTATCTTTGTGTGTGTAATGTACATGAAATATTTAAACCAAAATGTGGACTTTCTCTTGTATACAAATAATCTAGCTTTAGCCTAGATTGAAATATGTTAAATGCAAGTAATCAAAAATTTATAAAATCATGTGTTTATAAAAAAAGAGAGAGAGAGAGACAGAGGACCTTTAAGAACTTTCAGAATATTGGCTTGACCATTTGATCTCTTCTTAACTCCAGTGGGTCAGAAGTAAGTATGAAGGCTTATAACACTAAAATTTAGTTTTAATTCCTGTGGTGAACATTAAATAAATAATCTGTTGGAAAAATTTTTGTGCTTAATCACAAATAAACACTCCACCTTCTCATCCTGGATATGCTCCTGTTCTTGTTCCTTTAACTGAAAGGGATTGTTTTGTTTGACCAACATAAGCATAATTACAAGAAAAGGAATGAAATAAATAGCCAATTTGTTATAAGCTTCCACTTGACCTTTCTCTTTGCTATGTTCATTTTAACGTTTGTTTATTGGATTTTAATTTGTTTCAATCTTATTCCATTTTAAACACCCTATTTCTGATTTGTTATAAAAGAACACTGTGGAATCTTTATATAACAATCACTGCTTAATTTCTCTAGAGTTATTTGCCCTATTTATTACTGTTCAGTTTTAATTTTTGCAAAACAGCAATATTTCTGGAGTACTTCAATTTATCATGGGGAAATGTATATACAAGCGGACACTTTTTGATTTACAGTAATGTTATTTATAACTTGCCATATGACTACATGTGACTAAAACACTGAAAAAAAGAAAGTTTGGTTATAACATTTTTAAAAAGAAGTGTATGCCTAAATGAAATGAATTTTTCATAACAATATTCAATATCATAGTCTCTAGACTACATATAAGAATCCCCAAAGTACTCAAAAGGCATATTACACATATGCATGTCAAAACTCAACAATGAAAGTAGTTTTATTTTAAAAGATGATTGTCATTTACTTTCATTTATTTCTTTACCCAACAACATTGAAAAGAAACATGTTGAATTCCTTTCAAATACTTAAGTAATCAACATTATTTTGTTTCCTGTGGTTGACTCTTAGTATCATAAAAGTAGTTTTGCAATATACCATTTGTTTTACTTTACGTGACATAAACCTGGTTGTATTTTATCTCCAACACTTAATAAACAAACCATTATCACATGTGGACAATATTTTTAATTTATGATTACTCAAATCTATCTTGCACTCAACATCACTGCCCTTTCATTTGGAGTCTACTGGTTGTTTGTAAGTAAATACTGATATGAACATTGAAGCCAAAAACTAGTTTAATGCAAAGAATACTCAAGTAAAATTTTCAGCCATAAATTATCTTACCATCTTTTAATTATTTAGACATATTTGCTGCATAATCACTCAAAAGTGTAATGACTAATTTATTATCAACTTATATATGAACATTAGAAATGATATTTTGGTTACAAATTGCAAAAAATCTTATTTGGAAAGGATGGGACTATCAGTTCTGAGCTGAACATCTGAGTTGTTTGAAGACACTGGTCAAGTGTGGAAAATGTTTAAGTATTCAAGATAAACATATTCATTAAAGAAAGACTTATATCTGATGATTATGATATGGCCGAATTATTAAATTCTGCCTATGGACAGTTTGATAAAAGATGATTTATAACAAACAAAGTTTGGAATTTTCTTGAATATAGCAAAAATTGACCATGAAGTTACACATTTTCCATCTAGGAACTTTTTTTTTATCTTCTATATTATGGCAACAAAATATGCTCCATCTGTGACATTAAAATGTCTGAGGTGAACATTCTCAGTATTTTGATATAAATACATTATCTTTAGACAAGGACACCCTGTAAAAACACTTTTCAGCAATTCAATGACAAGGCCTTATGTCAACTGTTATTGCCAAAAACTATTATATATCAATTATTATCCCAAAATCTATTATCAAAACTTTGCTCTATCCACAATGCACCTTTATGTTCTATGTAGTTTAAATTTTTATAAATGTTTCTTTGTAAGTCACAAATGCTGTGCCAATGTTAATAACAGAACAATTATTATATCACAAAAACTATCAAACATATTTTCTGCATTATGATATTTCAATACAGTACTCAAATATATAGTTTATGCAAATTATGGCTGAGAAACAATAAATTTGCTATGCCTATACAAAAACTCATCAAAGTATGATGCAGTAAAACAAATTTCATCATATGAAATACAGAGCTAGATATAACTTGCACAAATCATGTAAAATAATACATGTTTTTTAAACTGATATTTTCCTTTCATCAATCTGGTGTTCTGCTTTCAAAAGAGGAAAGCCATTATTAAATATTCATAAACAGGTAAAAGTAAAAATTCAATTACTTTCCATTGGAGCCACAAACTTGATTAAAACATTCCATAGTAATGTTTGTTTGAGAAACCAGATACTTTTCTTCCTATGCTTGATTAAACATTGTTTATACAACACACACCTTCCCGATTTTAAACATTATTGTTTTGAGAAAGAAAAAAAAGTCAGTTATTTAGCCACAAATTTTTTAATTTTTCCAATATTTTAAAAGTGGTGATAAAAAGATTTTTAAAATACATAAGTTAAATAGTGAAACTTATAACACCTATAATAAATCATACCTATACAAAAGTGTATAGGTACACTAGTTAAAGGCTGTCACATAAATGGGCTGTGCACATTTTACTGTGCTGTACTACTGCTGCTACGAAGAGCATTAAACTTACAGCTCATGTTACATCAAGAAGAGAAAAATGGATAACCTTCATTATCTATATCTTCTCTATGACACACTATGGCTCCCATACGTGTGGATCTCAAAAGAGATCGAAAGGCTCAGCACGTGGCCTGATGCTGTGTATTTATTAAAATTTAATAAATTTGTTATAATTGAGGTTTATGTTAAGTTACCACGTAGAATGTGTAAATGTTTCTGCAAAACAGACACTTGATAATAACAATATTTCTTGTAGGTGTTGTAAGTTTGGCTATTAACACTTTTTATCATCACTTTTAAAATATTAAGGAAAAGTAAGAAATTTGTGGCTACATAACCGTCTTATTTTACTTTATTAAAATAAAAAAATAAACAATAGAAAATAATGTGGGAAGGTGGATATTGTGTAGACTAAATATTTAATCAAGCATAGGGATAAAAGTTTCTGACTTCTCAAACAAATATTATTATGGGAAGTTTTAAACAAGTTTGTGCCACTAATGGAATTTACCCATTTATGAATTTTTAATAATGACATCCTTGTTTTGAAAGTAGAACACAAATTAAATACAAGGAAAATATCAGCTTGAAAAACCGATTTTATTTAATATGATTTTTACAAGTTACATTCTGCTATCTTCTACTGTATAATAATTATTCTACTACGTTACGTAGCACAGTAGTTATTACTGATAATGATAAACATTTATTAATATATATAAATTAAACAGTCAAAATGTTGGTTGCTGAATAGTAAAATCTCATGCTCTTTCCAGAAGCAAAAGAATAAAGGAATTTGACCATCTACCAAGAAAATTTGAAACATTTGCACCATGTTGATGATGAAGATGAAATTAACTCAAGTTGACATTTGATACAGAAACACTTATTATGAGAAAATGACTTTTAGAGGTTAGTAAAAGTACTTGATAAAAAAATAAGCAACATTTTTATGCTACGCTTATTTTCTCTGTCAACACCAAATGTTATCCTGTATTTTTTCAGGTATGAATTTATCAAATATTTCATTTAAAAACTATTACCACGGACCTAATCAAGAGGTGTAAGTATCTACTTTAGTTATATGAAGAGAAAATTGAAAAGAATAATAAAACTGTTGATTTGGAACGGACATTCAGTAACACAATAATTCCAGAAAACGTTATGATGCAGTAATATAACTGGATAAAATGTAACAATTACAAAACCAATACCAGCTAGCTGGAAAAAACAAAAGTTATTCAAAGGTTCACTGGGGACAGAACAACTTGGTTTCTTGGGAATAAATATTGACATCAGAACTTGCCAGTTAATTGTTGAAAAATTTGTTATCAATGTTTTTAATCAAAACTAATGTATTTATGTTAAAATATTAGGAACTTTGGCTTTTGGCATTTCAAATATTACAGATGGAGCAAATTTCATGACCATAATCTCAAATAATGCATTGCATAAAAGACTGCAATGACAATATCATCATCAACCAATTTTTGTTACGTGAAATAAAATTATAAACTTTGTCATATGATGGTACATAACATCTCTTACCAGACTTTCTACAAAGCATAATTCAATAATGCAACTATGTTTTTTTGAAGTTAATCACAAGGCAACACAGTGGGCTAACTGTGCTCTGCTAACCAGTGGTATCAAAACCCAAATTGCAGAGTTATAAATCTTCATACATGTCACTGCACCACTAGAGTGTGGGAGATATCTCCTAATAGTTCCTACTTCCATCCCTACATTTGTTTACCCTTAATGTATTGAAATAAATTCTCATTGTTAATTTTTGCATATTCGGCTAACCCATTTTCTTTCATACATCCTCTTTTATACTTGGGTCTGCTATGGCCAGTTGGTTAGTGAGCTTGATCTGCAATCTTAAGGTCGCTGGTTTTAATCTCTGTTTTACCAAATATACTTGTTTTTTCATCAATGAAGGCATTATAATGTGAAAGTCAAACTCACTATTTAATGACAGAAGAGTAGCCCAAGAGTTGGCAGTAGGTGGATATGACAACAAGTGCAACTAGACCTCTTGTAACTTTAAGTGAATTTTCAAATAAAATGAACCAATCTTTGATATCTTCCTCTTCTGTTTGATCAATTATCTTCATCTGCAATTTGTAACCATTTCTGATCTCTATATTCAAGTTGCTAACCAATTAATTTTTACACACTAAGTACTTATGTTTCAATAATCGAAAAAAAGGAAAACAGTAATTTTGATCAGTTAATTACCATTATGAGTTGTGTGTGATACACATACATGAATCCATACAATCTTAATTAATTTAACATGATGCGAAATCATAATGACAATATTCAAAATACTAGAAACAACTAAAAACAGTAATGAATGGAAACACGAAGTCTGATTAGTTGATTAATGACATTATACTTTTGATTAAACAATTTAATACCCAGCTCTACTGATAAGATAATTTCAGGCTGAAAGTTTCACTTCAGTATTCTCTGTATGAAACCAGTTTTTAACTGTAAAGTTCAAATTTGTTGTTGTTGTTGTTTTGAATCAAGCACAAAGCTACACAATGGGCTATCTGTGCTCTGCCCACCACAGGTATCGAAACCCGGATTTTAGCGTGTAAGTCTGGAGACATACCGCTGAGCCACTGGGGGGCGTAAAGTTCAAATCCATATTTTCTTACAAACAACCAGTAAGCTCCAAATGAAAGGGTATTAATGTTGATTACAAGATACACCCATGAGATCATAGTTTAAAAACAGGTCTATGTGTGATAATGGTTTGTTTGTTAATTGTTGGGGATAAAATATAATTAGATTTATGTCATGTAAAATAAAACAAAAACCTGTATTTTGCAAAACAACTTCCATATTGCCAAGAGTCAACCTTGGAAAATAAATTATGTTGATCATCTAGCTAATCAGAACTACTGTTACATAGAAATAAACTTCTATTACATGTTATAACTTTCAATAGCCTGAAACTGAGTAAAATGACAAGTTAAGATAAATAAATGTCAATATGTATCCAACCTATGATACTTTCCAAAAATGATACAGTGTTTCTTTTTAAAAACAAATACATTTGAAAAACAAACATTGATGCAATTTACAATAATGGATATTACATACAGTAATCTATGTACAAGAGTTTTAAGAACTTACAAACAATATTGAGTCTTCTGTCTAGACAGGAACTTCCCTGGTATCTCACTGAGGATTCATGACAAGTAAATTAATTTTGAGTTGACATAGAAACAATTCACTTAATTCTGTTCTTTTCTCTTCATCAACCACACATCAGATTATCCACCTCAGAAGTTATATAATGATTTCGTAAAAATACAATTGTCCAACACGAATCCACTGAAGTCAAATGATTTGTAATTTTCAAAATCTGTAAATGTTCCTAGTCAGTTATCTGAAGTAAATAAGCATTATAACAATTGGTTATAACTTTCAGGGTTTTCGGCATACCAACTATAACAAACCCACAATATATACTGTCTTATGGCACATTGTATTCCTTGTATGTAATTATAGCTGTGAGAGGATTCTCAAGTTTTGCTGATGCACCAACACAGATGATACACCAATGTTTACATTCACACACATATTGTTTATTTTAAGTTCAAAAACTTTCTACAGTGTTGGTGGATATGCAGGAATTTTGCAATACTAATTTAACAACACAAATTATGTACATTTCTAAATGTAAATTTAACTTAAACATCAATATTAAGTAGATATGTGATGATAAATTCATCACACTTAAGAGAGCAAAACCACATGAAAAGAATGTTAAAAAACAAAATTTCTCTAACTAAGCTGTTGTAATATATATAATAACATTTGTCATTTATTACCATACTTATGTACTGACAGTACAAAAGAAGTCACTAATTGGTATATTTTGCTGATTCACAGACCAGCTAACAACAGTTGCTTTCTGACATATTTGTTGGAATTAAATTAACCTCAATATTTTGTTTCCTCGTGAAGAAAGACGTTTGTGTTTAAAAACAACTCACTGTGATAAAATTTACTATACCTTTGTGTAAGGAAACAGACAACTAACAGGTTGTTGTCATGATTTTTACAGAATACCTGAGGAACTGAAGAGCAGAGCATAATGGATGAGATAGGCTTATGAGACCATAAAAACATGTTCATATGTGATAACAGATTGTTTGTTAAAAGCAGAAGATAAAAGATAATCAGATGTATATCAAGTGAAACAAAACGTGTTGCAAAACAACTTCCATGTTGCCAAGAGTCAGCTGCAAGAAAGAAAAGAATGTTGATTGTGTAACTAATCAGAACTACTATCACATTGAAACAAACCAGTTACTTAAAAGTGATAAACTACAACAGGAATGAATTTATAGAACAGAAATTCTCTAATTAAAGGGTTGTAATAGATATTATGATGTTTTTCATTGATTATTATACTTATGTACTGACAGTATAAGAAGCCACAACAGGTAGATTTTGCAGATTGGTACACCATCTAACAACAGCTGCTTTCTGACATATTTGGTTGACATTAAATTAACTTTAATATTTGTAAACATATTTGTGTGTTTACAAATATCTATCTATGGTGAAATTTGTTCTACCTTCTTGTGCACAAATAAACAAATGACATGTTTTCTTGACTTTTACATGACACCAGAGGAACTGGAGAAGAGACCACAATGGATCTGGATTACTTTTGTTTGGAGAATTCATAAGAGAAAAGAAAATTTTGGTGCCCTCTGTCCCCACCCACCATAGACCCCTTTGAGGAGACACACTATAATGTCAAGCAAGGACATTGCAGCAATGACAGGGTTTCTTAAGCACTACACCCAAACACCTGAATCAGATACAAAGTCCACAACACCTCTTGAGAACTTTCAACACTGGTACCTAGTTGACCATAGCCCCAGTGGACCAGTAGATTGATCCAAGGGGGAAAACCCCAAGGCTTCTAGTCTATAGGAATTCAAGGTATAAAGTGGTGTGTTGTGGTTGGACTTCCAACCAATAGGATCCTCTCCTCTCCTTCCCGGTCACCACACACGGTAAACACGTGGGTGGATGTTTAGATCCCAGAAGAAGTAATCTGAAAGAACAGAACCTTCCCTTTGAGGTCCCCTCACCACGTCAGGAGTCCACACTGAGGAGTGAGAAAAAGAAGCGCATTAAAAATTAAAATAAAGAAATAAAGTTGTTGTATGGAATGAAATAAAGGATGTAAAATATCAATTTTTGGAATCAATTATATACGTTTGTGCGTGTACAACAAGTACTTAAAGAAACACATTAGGGATACTGCGCACACGAAAATTGTGACCATAGTGATGACTACCAGAGCACAAAACTTTAATGATACAAAGAATTATCACAGAGAATATTAGGTAGGAAAGTAAATAACGTTTTTATGAAAAAAGTTGTCATTCGGTTTGAGGAAAAGAACTTGCAAATTTATGCTTTTTCTCAATGTCAATATTTTAATATTTGAAGCAATCCAAAGTTGACCATGTGAGAAATGGCTCAACAGCTTCATGTAACAATCATTACTAACATCTACGAAAATGGAAAAGTTTCAAAACTTGGACACTAGTTTTCGGATAATTAACATGTTGAGAAAGTCACTATTTGTTAATCTTTGACAACAAGAAATGCTCATGAAGCAATTCTGGAAAGAATTGTTAGTGACAACGAGAAGTGTGTGTTTTTTATGAGCATACTCAACATAAGAGACAATTGTTGATTCACTGTTAAACACCTTTACCAACACCGAAGAATGGCTTATATCCCCCCAAAGTTTTGCCTTGTGTTTGGTGGGATCTGGAAAGTGCAGTTTATAACAAAATTTTTATCCAAATCATAGCTGAAAGGTATTGTCATTAGTTGGAGTGCTAACACCAAGCAAAGGAAAAGAACTGCATTGGTTAATATAGAAGACTAATGTTTTTGCACGACTTAAGATTGTTTTAATCCTACACACTTTGTAAATGACCCAAGAAAAACTTCAAGCCTTAAAATGGGAAGTTGTGCCTCATCGGTCCTATTCACTAGATACTGCTCCATCTGATTATCATATTTTAAGATCCTCACGGCATTACTCAGATGAAAAAAAATGTTTGTTAAAAACGAGGAACTCAAAACTGACTTAAAATTGCTTTTTAAATCCAAATTCAAGAAATTTTGTTCCTTATGAAATCCATAACTTGCTTAAAATATGGAATAATAACATATAAAATGAAGTCAAATACAGTAGTACCTCGGTTATTGAATGACTTCCTTCCTGAACTGTTCGGTTTTCGAACATATTGTTCGAGAAAAAAAATATCTCGGTTGTCGAACATAAACTCGGTTCCCGAACAAAGCTGTTGTGGCCTGAACCCCTAAAATAACCAGACTGATGAGCTGAACAGCCCTTCGACCATTTTTGGTCCATGCCAAGTTTACCCAAAACGTTTTATCCACACCTGTCGCTCAGTCAACACCTCCACTAAAATCTGCTTTGAACGTTTTCGTTTTTTTTCTCTAAATATTCTGATTAAGAACGATAATCTACTACTGTGGTTGCACCCTTAAAAGCCACATTAAACTAATTATCAAGGATGTCAACAGCAAATAACAATATATCTTAACCTGATGAAAATACATTGAAATGGAACCAAACGTCGTTCAAAGTATTCATGTCAAGGAAGGTAAACCATTTTCCTAAATTTCTACTTGCTATTATTATCTCGACGCATTTCGTGAAAAGAATATGAATTTTTATTTTATTAATATTTTAAGTGATTCTGAATACCAGTGTTTTCTTCATATAATCCATAGATGTTTCGGTGAAGTCCATATTGGCTTTTTAAAGTAATATATCCAACAACTTTTTTCTGAATCATCACTTCACTGATTATACGGTCCAAAGCACACAAGACATAAGAAGTTATATATATATATATCTATATGTAAGTGTTGAGATTACACTCACTAATTGTTGCTTCAATTTTCTAAGCATATAACACTTGAGAATGAGTCATTTTATCCTACATTTCTTGTGTAACAGAAAAAATAGGAAATATTAAATAAGTTGAAATATATAGGTCTCATCTGTTGTGAATAATATACATAAGAAGCTTGGTAATTTGACGTTTAAAGGACACCATATGAGATCTCACAGGAAACTCCACTAAAGCAAACTGTTTGCTCATCAGAGGTAATTTATCTTTACTTGTGTGTATTGTGTGTGTTTTCTTATAGCAAAGCCACATGGGGCTATCTGCTGAGCCAACCGAGGGGAATCGAACTTCTGATTTTAGTGTTGTTAACTTTACTTATTTTGACAAATATTCTTGATTACGATAATTTTTTTCAAATTCTTTTCTGAATGGCCAGTCAGTGATTAGAGGATAAGAAAAGTTGTAAGTTTACAAATGTTTAAATACTGTTTCCCTTTTCCCGTGATTTATGTAATTTAATCATTAAAACGAAATATAAACCATACTAAAATACACGCCAGTTCACGTTGTTCCAACTTTAAATGAAGTGAATAAGCCATATGTTTGTGTGACAATTTTCTTTAAAGATTCTTCTTACGTATATCTTTCTTTATGATCCTGGTGTCAGAGACTATTAAGGTTCAGATATATTCACATCTAATTTAGAGCTGCTGACCAAAAGGAATTAAACAAGTCTTCACCTATCTACTCTAAATCAAATAAGAGGATTGATTCCACTCTAAAATTACTTCCATAGCTGAAGATACAAATCGTGTTTAGCGACATGTCGCAGCTCGAACCTTCGATCTTCTAATATGTACAAAATATACATTTTTAAAAAAAATTAGAATGAATTAATATAAATCGCTTGTGTAAGATATCGTAATGTAGGTTCTTCAGCTTGTTTATCGCTCTTTGAATATTTGTTTATACATAACACTTTCAGGAAAAAACTTTCAAAGAATCTTTTGTTCGGAAATTTAACAGTAATCTATAATTGGGACCGCAGTAAGTCTATGGACTTACAACACTAAAATAAGGTGCTCGATTCCCCTCGATGGACACAGGAGATAGCCCGATGTGGCTTTGCTGGAAGAAAAACACACACGCATGTGTCTTTTCAAAATAATCTTTATTTGAGCTATAGACACAAAAAAAGACTACATCAACATGGAATGAGTAAAAGCAAAATTGCAAAACTGTTTTTTTATTTAAATTACACAAATTTTACATTATTTTATTTCTTTTTTAAACGTTTATTCAATTAGTAATTTTAACATCGATATCAATTTTTATTATAGAGCTATGAACTTCAAGAAAGCAGTCATGGAGATTGTACTGTTCTCAAATGACATCAGCAAAAACTATTAATTATAATAATAATAGTACACGTAAATTTGAAACTGGTAACTATTAAGTTAAATTTAAATTAAAAACTTCAAAATTTCAATCTCTTAAAAATACGGTGAAATGCATTCTTAATTTTAGTCGTTTTTGGCCTTGGTTGTTCTTCCCAAATGGTGCGTTGTCTGTAAGGTAACAATTGGGTTGTGATATTTTCAGTTGATCTATTGCGCCACTCAAAAGAACACGTGATGGTGTATCCTAGTCTTGATACAGACTGAAACAGAATGCAATTATATAATGCCTTTACAAACTTGTAATACTTTTTAAAACACATGGACACCTTCCATCCAAGATTTATAAATTGTTTGTCAGCATTTGGTTTCACTTTTGGTAGAATTTCCATCAAACTTTTCTTTGAGCCGTGAATCGTCATTAAATATCTACGATCAGTAAACTCCGTTTGAAAAACTAAAGTTTCACCAATGCAGCTGATGAAATCATCCTCACGCTCTTTTTGAAATTGAAGAAAAGTGAGGTTTTGTGAAACAAGAACTTCTGCTAGTTCAGTTTCATAGTATTTAATTCCTTGCAGGAATGTGTTAATATTCCCATCGTCTCCAGGAACAATGAAATGTTTTGTCTTTATATAATGAATAAAGAAAGGGAATATAGTCCCACCTTCTTGAAACTGATATTTCTTATCTTTAGGCAGATGCCAAGGTCGTTGACGTGCTAGATTGGTAAGGGAATTGTCTACTTCACACTTGGAGAGCTTTTCAACTAGAATCCTGTGTCTGATTCCATTGATACTCAAACGTATTGTTTTTATTCCTTCAGGAAACATGGCAAAATATCAAGCTATAGCAACTTATTTCACTTGAAATTCTTATCACAGATTCCTATTATTTTATTTCTTAACGTTCACTGAATTGTCATGTAGTAACTATGCTTCGTAAATGTGTTCGTCTTTCGTATCTAAGCATTACTTTTTAATTATTGTTACGTAATGCATTGTTTTATCAATAAACGACAACCGCCAATAATACTTAAACATTTACAAATATTATTGTCGAATGAAATAATAACTATAATTGAATAAATTTTCATTCCACGTTTCCCCATTTCTTGACCAATCAACACAAAATTTGACACTAAGGGAGGGCAAGCGCAAATAGTTCTCACGTAGATTTGTACAAAATTAAGAAATTAAATAAACAAACTGTAGCCTATCATTTCAAACGGCTCGACTAAAGTGTTCGACTCGTAATTCGAGAGTCGCGGGTTCGAATCCTCGTCACACCAAACATGCTCGTCCTATCAGCCGTGGGACGTTATATGTCCCAATCAATCCCACTATTCGTTGGTAAAAGAGAAGCCCAAGAGTTGGCGGTGGGTGGTGATGACTAGCTGCCTTCCTTCTGGTGTTACACTGTTAAATTAGGGACGGCAAGCGCAAATACCTTTAGTGTAGCTTTGCGCGAAATTCAGAAACAAAGTATCAAAAATAATAAATCATTTCACATATACTGGCGGCTATGCGTAGGAACTTATTTGATTAGCTTTGCACTGAAACTTCTGAAACAAACCAAACTTTGAAAGTAGCTGTCAGAAAAAAGTTGCAATTTTATGTGTATGTACGTGCACTTATCACAGTTTGAAAATGATAAAAAAATCCATTTAATCTATTATTAATTGTTTTTAAATCGGTTAAATTTTACAAATAGGTTTATTCAAAAAACAAAGAAACAGATTTATTAATTTTGTTTATACTTCTCTAAAATGTAATCTATGTAGGGTAGTTACAATTGCTACTTGACTGTCATTGGCGAAACCAATTCACAGGTGAAAGTTGTGAATATATGGTGGCGTTCTTGAGTTAGGATATAATTTGTGACTGTCCTCATTGAAGTTTGTAGTTTGTGTTAATAATTTGATTCCTGTTAATTAATTTTTTATGTGTCACCACAATAATATATTATTAACCTGTGCTTACAAGATTATCTTCATCATGCGGACCTTTATGATACCTAAACTTTGAAGTAAAAATAATTATGACACAGAATCCGATTCACACTGAATGACATTGGATGTCTAATTCGATTTCGAGCCAAATTTAGCTACTAGAAAACTGAAGTAACACACCCTCTTGTTATGTATATGTAGGCCTTTTGTGTCCAGACTTAGATTTAATCATGATTTTAAGTGAATATTTTAAGGTATAAGTAATACAAAGCGAAGGAAGTTGTAACAGTGTGATAAAAACGAAGTAATAAGGATCCAAGGATCAATGGTATTTGGGTATTTTGCCCTGGAGGGTCAGGTTCTCTTTGACCTCTTCCTCCTTCCTGAACTTATTTTTCTCAACTGTTTGTATATTAGGTCCTTCTAAGGGCAATGTCCATGTATATGGCTCTTATACTGTTTTAACTATTTATATAATTCACAGTAAGTCAAGTTAGCTGGTGGCAATTTTTTTTTAAATACATAAATATGTAAACTATAAATATTAATATTTAAAGTTTATATACATACATATTTTACTTTAATTTATTTATCTTTATATTTAAAATATATGTTAATTGGGGAGAGATATTTAGGACTTTCTTCATCATGTATGAGGTACCTGTCTAGTTCGCATAGTAATTCATTTTTTATCCAGTTTTTATTAAAGTATCTAATTGTAATATGCAGGAGTCTATCTGATATGGTTGGTATGTTCAAGTATTTATGAATGAATTTAGATGATATTGATCTTGGGACTCTGTATGCAGTTGTGAGAAGTGTGTTTTGGATTGTTTGTAGTTTAGCTTTGATTATTTTATTTCTTACAGTTATCCATGCTGGAGCTGCATAGTCTGTTACAGGTCTAATATATGTTTTGTATATTTTTAATATGTTATCTGTAGATGCTTCACTGTTTTTACCAGTTAGACTCCTCACATAGTTGGTTCTTAGTCAGATTTTATTTTTAATTTCGTTGACATGATTGATCCAAGTTAATTTTGAATCATAAGTCAGACCTAAAATTTTTGCTGATTGGGCAATCTGGAATAGAGTGCCATTCATATATATTTCTGGCTGTTGTTTTTTGTGTTTTGTCGATTTCATAAAGACTACGAGCTATGTTTTTGTTGTGTTTATTTTAATTCTATATTTTTCACAGTATTCATTAATTCTATTTAATTGTGATTGTATGTTTGTAGCTGCTATCGTGGGTGTTGCGGCACTTTTCCAGATTGCCACATCATCTGCGAACTGTGATGATAATCCATGATTTGGATCCTTCAGTGGCATATTGTTTACATACATGATGAAGAGTATAGGGCTAACCACCCCTCCCTGTGGGACACCAGCTTGTGGAGTAAAGTATTCGGAAAAAGTTCCTTCTACGTTTACTCTACATTTTCTGTTTTCCAAAAAGTTAGATAACCAGCGAATAATTCCTCGCGGTACTTCCATTTCATTCATTCGGAACCTTAGACCGTCGTGCCAAACGGTGTCGAATGCTTTCTCGATATCGAGGAAGCAAGCGAATGTACATTCATTTTTGTTGAAACTATCTATTATGGTTTCGGTTAATCTTATTAAATGGTCTGTCGTTTGTCTAAATTTTCTGAATCCATTTTGTTCTTCTGGTAATTTTGATGTTATCTCCAAGAATGTGGAGAGTCTATTACTTATTATTCTTTCAAGAATTTTGCCTACACAGCTGGTCAGGCTGATTGGTCGGTAACTATTTGATTTATTCGCTGGTTTTCCTTCCTTATGGAACATTAAAATATTTGCTAGCTTCCAAGAAACTGGGATATATCCTGAGGATAGTGATAAGTTAAATAGTGAATTTAGGTGGTCAAACAATTTCGGAGTGCCCTTTTTTAGGAGAATAGCTTGTATTTCATCTTCTCCTGGTGCTTTGTTTTTGGTATTTTTTATTGCTTCTAGTATTTCTTGAAGGGATATTTCGTTTGTTAGTAATGTGCTTTCATAATCAGTGTTAGAACTTGTATTTGTATCAGTTATGTTTACTGTAAATATTGATTCATATTGATGTTTATTATTTGCTATGTAATTAGTGACTTTGTTGTAGAAATTTGTATTCATATTTGGTTCTGTTTGAGTTTCAAATGTATTTTGGAGTTGATCTTTGAAAGCTTCGGCTATTTCTTTATTTGTGTGTGCAGTGGTGTTCAAGTGGAGGATATTTCTTTGTGTTTTCATTTGTGAGTCTTTTAAGATGTGACCAGAATTTTTTCGGGTCAGTTATGTCGTTTAGTTTATTACAGTAATTGTCCCATTTATTTTGTTTTTGTTGTTTTAGTTGAGTTCTGATGTGATTTCTAATGTTGTTTATTTGCGTGTTGGTTTCTCTGTTTCTTGTAATCATGCACTGTCTTCTCAGTTGTCTACGTTTTTTGATTAGGTTGATTATTTCTGTGGTGGGTTTCCATGTGTTGTTTGTTGTTTTATGGTATTGTTAATTTGGCTGCTTTCTGAAGGCAATCCGTGATTATTTGACAATAGTTGTACATTTCGATATGTGTTTAAACTTCTTTTATAATTTTATTAGGTAACAGATTATCTAATTCTTGTTTATAGCATTGCCAATCTGCTTTAATGTAATTAAATTTTTCTTTCCTATATGTTAAATTTTTATAGGGGACGAGATCGAAGACACAATAAATTGGGAGATGATCACTATCTACATCTTTTCCCACTTGAAATTTTATTAATTTCTGGCTTAAATTATATGTACTCATACACAGATCTAGTATGTCACTGGTGTTAGTGGCATAGGATGTATGTGTTGGGGTGGTATCATTCAATAAAGCTATGTTATTATCATCTATGAATTTTATTAAATTTCTACCATTGGAATTAGAACTTCGGCATCCAAAGGTAACATTTTTACTGTTTAAGTCTCCCATAACTATGGAGTTTTGATTGTGGGAAAAGATGTTATTAAGTAAAGTTATATCTAATTGTTTATTAGGTGAGCAGTAAATTCCTGCTACGGTTATTTTAGTTTTATTCTTTTGGAGGATATCTATAGTAACATGTTCATTGCTACTGTTTAATTTGATTTCTACTACTGATAAATCCACTTTATGGAGCAACATAATGCCTCTGTTTTCATCATTTTTATTTTTTCTGTCTTTTCTAATAGTTGAATAATACGGTATTTTAAATCTATTATTATTGTATGTTAGAGTTTCACTTATTATTATAATCTGGGGGTTTATTTCTTCTATTAGGTCTTCGATCTCATGTTTCTTGGAAGCTATTGCGCCTTGGATGTTGATATACACTACTGTGAACATTGTGCTGTGAGCATGTAACCTGTTAGTGTAGTTATAATGTAGGGTATATGAGGTGTGATGTGTTTTATAGAGATAGTGATAAGTAATTCTAGAAAGTTAGTTGTCTGGTTTGGTTTGGTATATTCTGCTATAAATTCTGTTATTACGTTTTTGAAAACTGTTGAAAACAGGCTTGTTTTATCTGTTGTGTTAGTATTCGTTTCTTGTATCGTGGTGTTGTTTTCTTTTGGTTTTTGTGTTAATGTGTTCTTGTTCTGTGTATTAGTGTTCTGTTCTTGTTGTTTATGTGGTTCTTTTCCTTTTAGCATTTCTGCATACGTGGTTTTTGTTGTTTTGTTGAGTTCTGTTGATGTGTCTGTTTGTTTTCGGTTGATTCTGTTCTGTTGGTGTTCTGATCTGATAAATACGTTGTTTTATTTGTTTATATTTTTCACAACCTATATAATTTGCCGTGTGGGTTTGACCACAGTTACAACATTTAGGCTTTCCTTTTCTTTTTTACATTGGTTGATATGGTGTTCCCCACCACATCCACAGCACCTCGGTGATGCTAAGCAAGCTGCTGAAACATGTCCATATCTTTGGCAGTTGTAACACTGTGTTACAACAATTGCCGGAGTTTTCAATTGCTCAACTTGGTATTTTTGATACCAGAGCATTATTCCATTAGTTATTAAATTTTGGATATTGTAACTGTCATCAATATCTATTCGTATCAGATTGGTGGGTGTCTGAGTTTTCTTTGAAGTTATCCGTTCCATTTTTGTGTGTGTTATGTTTTGTTCATCCAGTGCTTGTTTGACTAATTCCAGGTCAATCGTCTGATGAACCCCTCTTACCACAATGGCTTTTGGTTGCGGCTTACTTCCTGGAAGGTGGATCTTAATGTTTCCAGGTTTAAAGGCATCTGCAGGCCATTCTTTAATTAGTCTGTTAAGATCGACCACATCTTGCCCTTGTACAAGTACACCGCCTCTTGGCAAACGCTTAATATTAACTATATTAACATTAGGTTTACATCTTTTCACCTCCGTGGCAAGCAGGGGTTGATTATACTGACCCGGAATGCCTTCAATGATTACCGCGTATTGTGGTGGTTTTGCCTTTTGAACTGTACTGTTGTTGGTTGTTTTTTTTTAATGTTTCTTTTTGAAACAACAGTGATAAAGCCTTGATCACTGTCAGTGTTATTTTTTTGTTCATTATTATCAGGAGTTATATCAACATCCTTGGTTTTTAAGTTTTGTTCCATTACATTACCGGGACTTAAACCTACTTTAGCTGCAGGGGTAGCTACCTCTACCTCAGTATTAGTAGCCACCACTGCTTCTTCTTCGTATTCTGAGTTTTCCGAAGAATTTATTACTTTTATTAACTTTCTCTTAGCTTTACTTTTTTATAATGTTTTTGTTCGTTTTCTTTAAAGTATTTAATTCCTTTTTCGCTAAACTACATAGAGCTATCAATAGGGAATTACTTTCGTTATTGCCACCAACTTTGCTTGACTTACTTGTGATCAACATTTGTTGCGAAGTAACGGTTTTTCCCGCCATTTCTGTTGTTCTTTTCGCCCGTCACGTTTTTGAGATCCTCGCGGTTTCCCGCTCTGCTGCCGTTGATTTGAGCTGTACTCTGAGTGAGGTATTTGGCCCCGGTGTAGTTTTAATAAGAAAAAAAAAATACAAGTTATTCTTCTTATACTTTGAACTGAATTTCGAGCCTAAACTGCGTTTCTTATGGAGATAGATAGAACACGTCTGCTTTATCTCGTTCCAAGGCGCTGAATCCACGAAGTAATAATAATTTTTTTTTCATCCAATTTTTATTAAAATATCTAATTGTAATATTTAGGAGTCTATCTGATATGGTTGGTATGTTCGAGTAATTGTGAATGAATTTAGATGATGTTGATCTCGGGACTCTGTATGCTGTTGTGAGAAGTGTGTTTTGTATTGTTTGTAGTTTGGTTTTGATTGTTTTATTACTTACAGTTACCCATGCTGTAGCTGCATAGTCTATTACTGGTCTAATATATGTTTTGTATATTTTCAAAATGTTATCTGTAGATGCTCCACTGTGTTTACCAGTTAGACTCCTAACATAGTTGGTTCTTCGCCAAATTACGAAGTAATAGCTAAGAGTTTGCTTGTTTGTTTTGAATTTTGCGCTAAGCAACTCGAGGCCTATGCGCTCATCGCCCCTACTTTGGCAGTGTGAGACAAGAGAGAAGGTAACTCGTCATCACCACCCTCCGCCAACTCTTGGACTTCTCTTTTACCAACAAATAGTGAGATTGATCGTGACCTTATAGCTCCCCCACGGCTGAAAGGGCAAGCATGTTTGGTGCGACAGGGATTCGAAACCGCGACGCACAGATTTCGAGTCAAACGCCTCAACCACCTGGCCATGAAAGGCGACAAAGTTAGAGTAAGACTTAAGAGAATTTAAATTAGTTTGGTTTAGAATATCAGTGGGAATGATACTGTATTAACAATAATTTGAGTAACTGAATAACATTTATTGCCTACAATATTTACAGGGCCATTTTCTATTGTTTTATAATTTTAATTTTGTCAGTTGAGTACTTGCAATTAAACCATGAATGATGATGTTCTTGCATAATGTTTGAGGTCCAACAAATAGCTTAATATTTAGTACTAAATATTTTTACTGACAGTATAATAATGTTTGATACTTAGAAGTTTTACAATGTTAATGAAGTGTTTATTTTCTTACTTATAATATTGTTTGTGAGGTTTATGCAATTTTTAAAAACATTCTCTGTTGATGTTAGGCCTGGCATGGCCGAGCGCGTTAAGGCGTGCACTCGTAATCCGAGGGTCGCGGGTTCGCGCCCGAGTCGCGCAAAACATGCTCGCCCTCCCAGCCGTGGGGGTGTATAATGTGACGGTCAATACCACTATTCGTTGGTAAAAGAGTAGCCCAAGAGTTGGCGGTGGGTGGTGATGACTAGCTGCCTTCCCTCTAGTCTTACACTGCTAAATTAGGGACGGCTAGCACAGATAGCCCTCGAGTAGCTTTGTGCGAAATTCCAAAACAAAACAAACTATTGATGTTAATCATTTTAATATTTTTGTATCATTCTGCGTGAAACTTAATTATTGTATTAGTTGGAAGAATTCAAGTGAATAAAAATTTGATTAAGTTGGAAGAAGAGTATGGTGAAAAGTATACATCATTTGATTAGAATAACCATAATAATTTATTTTAAGTATATCAGTGTCTTATTTTGGGACGTTTGATATTTATATGTATCAAAAGCCTGTTTGTATACTTCCAGGGGAACTGTTTAGGCCTAAATGGGGAAACCTTGATGTTACGTATTTTTTATGTTTAAAGTTCTTCGTAGATTAAACGCAACAGAAAAACACAGATAACAGCTTGTATAATTTATTACACTAAACTATTAACAAATATAACAGATATGGCATAAATTGTATAATAACAGTGACAGATATTAAGTTACAACATTGGAAATTAATTACAAAACAAAATAATATTAGTTTCAAACTTCAGAATAAATCACAATACAAAACGGTACTGGCCTGTATCTAATGTAATGATCTAAAATTAAAGTCTCAAATCCCAGTCTAGGGTGTGAATTTGGTCCCACGAAGAAATTCCGAAACAGTTCACAGTTCAATAAATTCGCCGTCTCTCAGCACAAGCAGTAATTCAGATGTATCGTAGAGATTGACGGAATAAAATCACAGCTTCCGTAGATCTAACTTCAATCACAAAACCAAGTTGAATATTCACAGCAAACACTTAATTTTCTCAAATAACTAACTCTCTTCTTTTGAAATAAAACTGATGTCTGAATCTCACTCTTTGTCTTCGAATAAAACTAATGACTGAATCTATCTTCTTTTTTCGAATAAAAACTGATGACTGAATCTCTCACTTGTTCTTCGAATAAAACTAATGACTGACTCTCCCTCTCTTCTTATCTCCGTCTGTTTATATATATTATTAGGACTCTTTTTCTCGAACATTCACCGATAATTCGACAGAGTAATCTGCGCATGTATGTTTTTGCACGAGACTCTACGTCTAGACGCTAGGCCAAACATTTCCATTTATAGTCATATATTTGATCTACCTGATTCTAGAAAATTCTAAAATGTTACTTTAAATAAATAACTAAATATTAGTTTAAACTTCGAAACAATAATATCAATATGGAAAAATGAATAATAGAAATGAAAATTTAAACACAACACGACATGTTGTCGTTTACAAAATATTTACACATATACATAACACTTGACAATTATGTAAGTTATAACTTTTTCTTACATTAATGATGCATTAGTAAAGGCAGAAATGGAATATCAGTAATCATAGAATTCACACGTGTGTGTTAGTTTGTTATAACTCAAAAAAGAATTAAATAAAAAAAATGCTGCATTGACTGAAAATATCCCAGGGTACAAGCTACAGTGTGGGATCATAATATGAACCCTAGGGTTTTGAGGTGACTGAAGAAATAGGACCCACACTCCATTCACCAGTCTTATATAAGAAATAGAGTAGCAATTGATACAGAATTAGAAATAGAAGTTAAGACAGTAAGACGTGGGTGCTCAAGACTGCAACTTCCTACATGTGAAAACAATGTGGGGCATGTTATTCCTCATAAAAACTACACACATGATTTATAAGATACTATGTAACAACTGTCATGACTTCCACATTGGGGAAAGAAGCAGAAAAATGGAAACTAGATTCAAAGAACACATGCACGTTTTTCAATACAACAAATGTCGTAAACACATTATCATAGGAGACTCCCAGATGCTAAGTAGGAAAACAAATGCAAAATCAAAGAAGCCCTACTTATATATATAAAATTAGAAGTTAGGAGGGAGAGATGTGGGTGCTCAAGTCCATAACTTCTCATGTTTTTGAGTTATAACAAACTGGTATAATTTGTCAGAGGTTTAGGTTTGCTGTTTTAATGGAGTCATTCCTTCTGATTTCACACATTTCACTATTTAACTTCATTAAATTGTATTTATTTTCACTAATACATATTAACAATTGTGATAAAAATACTGGCAGAAACAGGTTTCAACTTCATGTTGCATAACAAAAGTTATTAGTGTAAAATGTTTTATAAATTCGAAAAAAAAATGAAAATCAAACAAATTCAAGTATTTGGAAAGACTGGAGACCTACTAGAGCAATAGCTCTGATGATAAAATGATGCTTTTGAGAAAGTCTTTAAAAGCTTTAATGAATGAACATGAATTTGGAAAATGTTTTTCACTGATAAGGTCAACAGTAGAGTTGTTTTATGGAGGATTAGACACTTGTTCTGCAAATATTAAGGCTAATTTGTGACACCTTTGGTATTTTTCTTATAAGAGTAAAGAAAATTAGCTTATTAGAATATGTTTTATGATTTCAAAAATTTTAAGAATGGGTTTGATGGTGAATCATACCATTTCAGTACATGTATCGTAAGCATGGTCTTTCACTGTGTTTTTATCCTTACTTTTAGACATGGAATTGGTCTTTGCTGGTACTAAGTTTTGTAGTCAGTGAACAAATTTTCAATATCTTGTACATATGTGAACAACTATTTCTGTCCTTATCATGAAGTTAGAAACAATTAAGGAATGTTATGAAGAAAAAAGTATTTAAATATCATTGTTTGGAAAGTTTTGAAACATTTTGTTTTGTATTGGGGGGAAGGGAGTTTCTTCTGGAAGTGGAATTTTATGTTTAAGAATTAAGAGGATTTCTTAAACTTTCAGTAGGTATGGATAAACCTACGCTACATCATACGCATGAAAAAATTGCATTATAAAAGTACTTGGCTCAGTTTATGATGACAGTATTGTTTGTTTAGTTGGCATCTCTGTATCAGATAGTATAAAACTTTTAATTATAAATTTGCTTTAATGTCTAGTTTATTAACATGCATGGATAATAAAATTCATTAATCTTTTTAATGCCATTTAAGTTTTTTTAATCTATGCATTACACATTTTTAATGTGGCTCCCTTTTAAACATCACAGTATATGTAATTTGATTTGAAATTAGAAACTGGCTGTAAAATTAAATAACTCGAAACCAGGACTGGAAAGACCAACTTCGGGTGACGAATGCTGCTGTTTGAACTACTCATTAGTTATTCTGTCCATAATTTTGCTACACTTCTTTTAAAACTTTTTTTTACTTTCCTTTTTGAAAATGGCCATAACGTCAAATAATTTGGAACCAGGACTAGAAAGGCCAACTTCAGGTGACTTGTGGTGGTCTTTGTACTTACCTCTTTGTCCTCTTGGTGAGTTATGATAATTACAGTTACACTACAGAAAGTCCTTTACAACTTGAATTACTGTAGTATTTCTCTTAATGTTGTAGGCTTGATGTAAACTTTGGTTTTATGGTATTTATGTGTTGTTTTTTTAAACATTATTTTGTTTCACCTTAATTTCCTTTTATGAATTTTAATAAATTTAGTTTTAACTTTTTACTGGATGTTTGACATTGATAGCCTTACTGCTTTTTGCTATAAAACACTAAATCAACCAACGAACCAACCAATATCTCAGAAACACTGACAAAACTCCCTTTCTACCTCTGATAGATTGTCCATATCAACAAACACATTACCACTGTGGATATTTTCTTTGTTACGGTACCTACAAAAGTATACAAATATCTAGATTTTCTCTTAGAAAAACATTGCATCATGGAATCGTGCTTAGATGTTAGCTTCAAAACTGGTACTTGCACTATGAGTATCAACAGCATTTTGCTACCGAGTGATTCTCTTGTGCTGCTACTAATCTTATTCGTCTTCTCTTTTTTCAGTTGCTTATTTGTTGTGAATTTCTTACCAAGAAACTTCCTGGTTTCTGATTTGTGAGGATCGTGCTTCATGTCCAAATTAAAATATTCAGGAATTACAAGGGTAATAAACATTTTTGTTAGACTACATGAATAAGTAAAAGTATTTTCTTTGTTTAACACATAGAGCTTAACATTTTTGATTGACTTATCAATAAAAGGTTATTGATACAGTCCATTGAAAGGAAGTAGTAATAAGACAATCTGCATTTTGATAATGAGGAGGAATTACAGACAAACTGGGTAAAATTATTAACAAAAATGGATAAAAACAATTGTGGATCATACTGCCATGAAAAGGGAATGTAAATAGGGCATTTAAATAGAAAATCTTTTAACTTTCATACTTTTAAGGGTTTACAATGTTTCTCAGAGTTTTTGATAAGACATATAGGGGCTAAGGATTCAAAATATGGAAAAGATTATTTGTAATATCTTTTGATATTTTAAGGGAACATGCAACGACAAAATTAAGAACATGGAATCCAAGGTGTGATTGATCTGATCATTTACTGATTCAGCCCCTAAGGTGCCTTTCAAGATCAAAATCTCAGTTAGAGTTACTCTGGTAGAAATTATTTTTACTAAACTTACTCTTTCCAAACTGTAGTTGATTATTAGAAAGTACCAAAATATTTAAAGTGTCACTTCACTTACATTTCTTAGTTAACCACAAAAAGCAAATATTTGGCTGCTCATTTTGATAGTTTTTTTTTAAAGTTCTTTAAACATATTTTAGGGTGTTGAGTGTTGACATAATTACTAGAACCTTCTTTATCATAAAAACTTTTGTTCTTGAGAATGATTGCATGAGAGAATGAAATGTTGTACTTGTTTTTAAAATATTCCTTTTTGCTTTTAAAGGAGCAACTTCCAATAATTTTACATCAGTGTTGGTATTATGAGTACTTATCACATTTTCAAACAGTTATCCATTTTTATGTACTTGTTAAGAGCAGAATGACTTTATAACACCCCTATGTTAAAAATTTGAATTATTTATCTACCTTTTTGCATTTATTAACAGATTTCTTAGAATTCTTGCACTATTACCAGCAGCACAGTGTGTGGACTTTTAATGCAAGAAAATTGGTTCTGTGTCCTGAAACACATGGTGGGTAAAGCAAAGATAGCCTATTGTGTATATTTGTGCTTAATTACAAACAAATAAATACTTGAAACTCAACAAAACATTTAGTTTCTGAACAGAATTAAAAAATTATACAACAAACATAATTGAAACACAAATTAAATTTTTATTTTCTTATACATATTTGTGTGCGGTGGACAGACATCTATATTCACAAATAATATTATCCTACTAGTAAAATGCGTAAAAAATTGAAATATATAGAGTTGACATTTCAACTCATAGTCTTAAACTGATTACATTTGAATTCATGTTTGAAAAATTCCTTGTAAACAAATTTTTTCAATATTTGTGAATAGTAAGAGATATGATATCAACTTGGTAAATAAGTATGACTTGTATGGAGATTTCTAAAGCTCACTGTCATAGAAAATTGGCTCAGCTCAATGTAAACTTAACTGACATAACTGTTGTTACATTTATTAAATAACAAAATAAAAATCAAACTTCTTTAAAGCCTCTGTTTGTATGATATTATTTTTTAAGTGTTGTATAATAAAGATTTAACACCAAACTTAAAAAACTGAGTAACAATGTGTGCTTGTGAACAAATTCTATGCTGTGTCTTTTTGTGTAAGTATTAAAATTGATGTGTGGATTGAAGATAAAAAGTAGGTATTTCGGTGTCTTTAACTTTTCTTTCAAGTGAATAAAAAGCATTACATTTGTTCAGCAAATGAGATAAAAAAATAACACTTTCATTCAATATCTATTAATTAGAGCATAACCTACTATTTTGTAACTTTGATCTTCATCTGCACATTCAGAGTAAATCAATGGATCATTGTGATATAATATTTGAGCAACAAAATTTTTGAAAATGTAGAATAACTTTTCATAAACAAGTTCTTGTGTTGAGCTGTACCTCATGTTTAAATATTCTAATGCTGTGTTTTTATCACCCAGATAAATCATGATTCTAGCCTATCTAAAAGTTCACGTTGGATAATACACTCATTTCTTACATGTGATAAAGCAGAATTTTGCATTGTATCATGAGTATCTGCAGAAACAGAAACAAGCTGGGCATTGTCTATGTGAATTGAACCATCTGCCAAGATTCTATGATTTTAATGTGTGTGATGACACTCTTGTAAGTGAAAGTAAGTTAATTTCTATACTATTTAGGATCTGATTATTTTCATGTAACTTTAAAAAGTTTAAACATTTCAAGTAACTTGCCATTCCGTTTGTTGGAAAAATTTTGGTATCATTCAGCAATTTAATTTAACCAGCATTTATTTATTAGCATGTTAAGGTAATTAAAAAGCAATGCTCGCCAAAATGAATAGTGATATTTATACATATATATAAATAGACCAAAATTTCAATGTTAGTCACATACCACACTCAGTTATTTATTGAGTCTTGGAATTGAAGATGTCTTTATTAATAATTAAGTAATTTGCTTAAGTTTAAATTATTTAAGTTTTGAATAAGGCTTAATAGGAACTGAGAATGTCTTTCTATATGTATATTTTAATTTATAATACATTTTCATATTCCTATTTTTTTATAATAAGTGAATATTATTTTTGAATTTTTTCATCTTCAGTTTAACATGTGTGAAGAATAGATTAGATGCCTTAATTCAGAGAAAAGTGATGGAATGTAGAAATAAACATAATATATTGAATAGTTATATAGTTTAACATTTAGGGTGGCTTAAAGCTATTAAAAAGTAACTTATGAAAATAGTTTATTAAAAGCATTAAATAAGTACAGTGAGGTGTGCCAGTTGTTCCTTCAAGGCTGTCCATAAATATCCTTTTCTGAGAAAGTAGAGATTTTATTCAGAAAGAAAACGTTGATTCCTCTTTTAAGTTTTCTCTTAGTACTGACCTCCACTAGTGCAAACAAAACTAATTTCATAAACCAATCACACTGATATAAAAAGCATTGTTTTTTAACTTTTAACATTGTGCCCTCTTGTCATAATGGGGTATAAACATTGTTTAATAAAATTTGGTCAAATTATTCTTACTTTGGAAAGTGAGGAAAGCTGAAGAATACCAGTAAATAAAAGGCTATAACTGATGGATTTTTGGCAAGCTATAGTTTTAACTTTGTTGTATTCATTGATCAAAGTGAATGAAACTTAAAATTTAAAATGAATAAACATAAGTAAAATGTTGAGAAAAAAAGGTAAAATTCCTACATTACGTGAACATGCATGTTACGTCAGTCTTATCATTTATTGGAAAACTGTTATTTTGGATCAACTGAATGAAATAACAGCTTGAAATATCGGATAATTTACAAAAGAAATGAAAACAATTATAAATAAAGATAAAGGTATGGCAAGTCATCCGGTATGTGAATGGCATGTTTTTCTGAAAGTTCAGTGTATTAATTAAGTACTCACATTATCCGTGGCATTTTACATATTTATGGTTTCCTTGTAGAGTACCTGGTTTGAGACAGTTTGTCATGCGTGCCATTTTTCCACTGAAACGTGGATTTCCGTAGTTTTCAAACGGCCAATGATCACCCACGAGATTCGATTAAATCTTAAATTTCATTTTACTTGTTAATTTTAGATATTTTCTTCTCAAAAATATCTTCTCAAAAATGAATGCAAATTAAAAGAATAAATCAATCTGCTAAAAACTGTAAATGAAAGTTATAGTTTTTATTAGTTTGATTTAGTCTTTTAATTTCCAACATTGCAATGTCAAAAAACATAAAGAAATTATGTCCCAGATTGCACCAAATCACACCAAATAGCATCCATTTTTTAAAAATTTCCCGGGGGACATGCCCCTGGACCCACCTAGTCAGGCGCCAGGCTATATACCTTTTCCTCTTTTTTTCATAAATGTCATTGGAATGCCTGATTTATACTTTCCAAAAAGAATTGATCACTTGAGTTCCTCAATTAAACTGTATCCTTGTTATTTGTGGAGTACCTGAGGCTCAGTGCTTGAGCATGTATTCTTTTATATTTACATGAATCATACTGCTAGAGGCATGTCATGAGAGTTTACTGAGTTATATTCAAAATTTAATTAAATTACTTTTATTATCATGGTAAGTAAACTTGGCAACAAAACTATGCTTGTAATACAAATTTGGAAATTATATAGTTTTAAATTCCTAGTTTCATAGGATAACATTTAAAAATGTCTTCAATTTTCCATTGTTTAAGAATTGTGATATTTGCATTTTAAGTATTTCCTCTTTTCTTATTTATTGACCACTTGTCCAAGAAGTACAAAATTTATCATAAGTCACTCATTATAATATTGTTATTACTCAGATAAAGTATAATTTTTTACAGCCTTCAATCTTATTTGGTTACAGAGCCACAAACTAGAAAATCAAGTCCCTTTAGCCACACCCATACATTAAGTTTTCTCTCACAGGTTTCCAATATTTAGTTCTCTTTGATATTTAAAACTTTATACTTTTAACCAAGAGAAATCTAAATATTATATTACATAATTTTATATCAGTTGGATCTTGTTACGAGATTTTGACCGAAAAATTGAAAATGCACTGCGTTGCTGCGAAATTTGTGCCACGCCTGATGACGAACTAACAAAAAGCCCATCGCATCCAGTTTTGTCAGTAACTGCTTGATCGTTCAGAAGAAGATGAAAACTTCTTTTTAAGGATCATAACAGGTGATGAATCATGGGTTTATGGTTATGACATTGAAACGAAGGTCCAATTGTTCCAGTGGATGGGTGAAACATCCTCCAGACCCAAAAAAGCTCACCAAGTTCAATCCAAGGTGATGCTGACAGTTTTCTTCGATGCTAAGGGTGTTGTTCACCATGAGTACCTCCCTGAAAGGTCCACAGTGAACCAGACTTACTACATTGAAGTTCTGAAACATCTGAGGGACGCTATCCGTCGTAAAAGGCCAGAAATGTGAGGGAGTGGCGACTGGTTTTTCCATCACGACAACGCTCCAGCCCTCAAAACTCGTGAGTTTTTGACTAAACACTCAATTACTGTTCTTCCCCACCCCCCAGCTCTCCTGACCGTGCTTCTTGCGATTTTTTCTTGTTCCCCAAACTCAAAGGACCCTTGAAAGGAAGAAGATTTGAGACGATTCCTGAGATTAAGGCAAATGCGACGAAGGAGCTGGAGGACATTACAAAAGAAGCGTACCAGGACTGCTTCAACAAGTGGAAACACTGTTGGGATAAGTGTGTGTTCGTTGGGGAGGAGAGTACTTTGAAGTGGTCTCGGACCAGTAACTTCTAAATAACGTACATTTTGTTTTATGATGTCAGTCCGCATATTTTTTGAACAGACCTCGTATGCCATAAGTATTTTCCTTCTCCATGTATTGTTGTATTATTTAAACCTTGACTATTTTAGAAAAACTGGTTGACTAGAGCAGAGTTTTAGATTTGTTGACTAGAGCAGAGTTTTAGATTTGTTGACAACTAAAAGACCGTCCATACACTTTACCTTTGAATTGTTACCGATAGTTTTCCAATATATTCTCTTTCATTTGTAGTTCATTTAGACACTAATTACAGATTTCTTTGAATAGTGAAACATATAAACATTATTCAGTTTACAAATTGCTAGCAAGTCAGTGTCGACAATCAGACATCCTTGAAAGTCTGAGAACTCGTTACTTTTGACTTTTGTAACAAATATATATATATCTGCTGTAATGATGGTCAGTCACGTGACGTATCAAATGATCATCCTGATTTGGTATGAAAACACAGTCAGTGTATTTGGTTGCCATAAGATATGATAAGTAAATATCTTTACTTGAATTATCAAGGAAGAAAGTAATACTTTACACTTCGTTTCCCGTACTGTTGTATCCATGTGCATTAAACTTATACGTGTTTGAATAAAGAGTGGAACTTCTTCGATTCCAGTAACTCAGAATGCTGTGGTTATCTTGATATT
Organism: Carcinoscorpius rotundicauda; assembly: GCA_011833715.1. Lineage (NCBI taxonomy): Eukaryota > Metazoa > Arthropoda > Merostomata > Xiphosura > Limulidae > Carcinoscorpius > Carcinoscorpius rotundicauda. The sequence goes on from CM022391.1 coordinate 27,108,609, forward strand.
TTCATTGTAAGTATACCAAATGAAACGTAGCCTCCTCCATTACTATCATATAACAAAAACAAATTGCACTTGACTAACATTCTTTTTAACTTCTATTTTTCCATTACAGCAACATCCATGTTAGAACATCCAATTCCATTGGTAACTGCTGCAGTAGGAATACCACTTTTGTTTATTTCTTTAAGGCAAGAACAAAACAGTATTTTTTTATGTTTTGTTGAATAAATCTTAATATAATTTCTATGTTATAAATAGTTTAACCATGTGTGTATATACTTAATAATGAATTGAAAGAGGCTGAGAAATAAAAAAAATATTAGTTACCTTCTTTTAACTAGAATGATCAAAAGGTTACAACCGCTTGCATTAACAAGAAATATATAAGGTGAAATTAGCATCATTAGTTTACAATAAAGTGTATTTTAAGTGTGGAGATTCACTTAAAGCTTAAATTGTGGATCACTTTTTACAATATTACAAGTTCTTCTGATGAAAAACATCCCTTGAAAGTATGTTATTGTTCAACCTGTTTTTTATATGTAAATACAATAAGGTACTATGCATGTCAGTAGAAATATTTGAAATTGAAACGTGTAAAATATGGGTAACCTAAACTATTACAATTTCGAGTACTTGAGATAAATATAAAAGGCAATTTCATTCTAAAAAGTTCTTTGACTAATTAATTATTCAATTATCCCTCTTATGCTGTAACATTTTATTCCTGTTAACATTTGTTAACTTTGTTTAAAAGAGATGTAACAGGGGTCAACTTGCCATGTCCACCATGGGGAACTGAACCCATATTTTAGTGTTATATGTTCATATACTAACTGACATTCCACTGGGAGAGAACGTCCCTGTGGCTGTCGTTGTTAAATATTATTATTTCTAGATTATAATTATATTCCATTTTTAATTGGCATAACAATGATGTGCAAATAAGAGTCAAATTAAATCATCTATGTTACTTATTAGCGCTTTTTTTTTGTAGTGTCATTATTTGGAAGTGCAAGTTTTGTAGATGTAAAATAGTAAAATCAGTAAACAGAGAAGAGCATACAAATAAAGATGAGAGAAAACAAAAGAAATATTCGCTTGTACCACAAAAAGAAAAGCATCAGTCTGTTAATAGAAACGAGACGAGGGCCAAAAAAGTTCAGAATTTTCATCTTCCTGAAGTAAGTATTGTGATAATGGGAAATGTCATCATATTTCACTCTTTCATACCGAGTGTCTGTGACTTACAACACTAGAAACCGGCTATCGATATCCGTAGTGGGTAGAGCACAAATAGACGAACATAACAAGAATGTAATATACCTTCAGTCACATATATTTACTTATTTTCTGTACATTTTTATGCTGGTGTTCTGCGTGAAGTTTAGACTCCGTTATAAATATAATGTATTAAGGCTATAAACTGTACACTATAATCTTCCACCTTATAAGAAACGTTTCAATTTAATGGTATCGATTTTTAGAAGGAAATATTAGTCGGTTTAAATGGATACTTGATAACAAGCTTCTAGAGATGTTGTGTGTAGATATATACATATAATACAGGTTTCTTATTTATCATTGCAGCCATCTCAAAACATTTTCGAAACTGTTGTACTCTATTGACTGTTTATGAGTCGTGTTTCCACATTGATACAGTTACGGATGAATCTTGACTTGGTATAGGTATACAACAACAACTTTATGTCAGGTCGCTTAGCAACAAAAGTATAACCTTATATTGTTGTTAATCTATGTACTCAAAGTATAAAGTGAAATGTATGAACAACAAAATTGTAAAAATTACATTTTCTACTGTATTAACATTTGGGAAGATATATGAAAGATGCTTCTAATATGAACATTTTAAAACTGTTCCACTTGGATAAAAGCTGTTTCAAATTATAGTTCTAAACCTGCAACGGGGAAAAGAAGGCGTTTTATCAGTATTTTATCTCATGGTTTTCATTGACCTAGTCGCATATAAGGGAGACAATTCTTCATGTCGTCAGATAACTTTTCATTAATTATGAATTTACGTAAATTTCGTCCAAGGGACTAATACTTGCGCTAGTATACAATAATATTTTCTTCATTACCATTCAATTCGTCTCCAATCCATTAATAAATGTTTATTCTACAGATTTGTACTGCATGACTCTGTTTATGAGTCATTACCTCGTAAAGTTGGCTCTCACTCATTCCATTTAGTAGTAGAGAGACATATATACGTATGATGTATAATGTGAGGATTTCCATCATTCACATACTTCAATTGCTAATTTAGCAGTGTAAGACTAGAGGAAAGGCAGCTAGTCATCACCACCCACCACCAACTCTTGAGCTATTCTTTTTGTTTACGAAAAGTGGGATTGACCGTCACATTATAATGCTCCCACGGCTGAAAGGGCGAGCATGTTCGGTGTGACGTGGATTAGAACCCACGACCTTCGGATTACGAGCCGAGCGCCTTAACCACCTGGCCTTGACGGGACATTTATATTTGCTTATTTTCGTTCGCTTTTTAACAAACCGGCATTAGCCTAATTTTCTTTGCTTGGATAACTGTAGAACTTTGATGTGTCTTATCTAATGTTCAAACACCCCTTTAGTCACGCCAAAATTTTAAACAGTAGAAATTATCTAACAAGTTTACATTTATGCCAGCTAGAAACTTCCTAATTAAAAACACTGGACTCATTTTCGCACCACATAGAGTTAAAATGTATTTTATTTTACTTTTTACGAAGCATCATTATTGTCGTGTTTGTAATCTTCTTGCGCTTTAGTTCAAATCGATATTGATTAATTTCGCAGTGCCATCTCGATGTTAAACTGCTTCCAAACAAATATTAAAATATTTGAATTTTAATTACAATTACCCATACATTAAGGACATCTGGTGGAGCTCATTAATAAGACCGATTACTTATAACTCTAAAAATCTGTTATTAATGCTCTTGATGAGCAAACACAGATAGTCCGTTTTGCAGTTTTCTGATAAAAGAAAACCCAACGAAAACAACGTAGAGTGAAATTCTCGATAATTGCAGCAAATAAATTAAAATGTACATCACGCAATTTATCATTATCAAAAGTATAGTTGTTAGTACCAACGTTTTTTATTTCAATTTCTTTTTCGGTTTCATTATTTTTGAAATTATCAAATTTCTAATAACGTTTGTTAGTAATTGTTTACATTTTCTTCTGTTTAGTACTAGAGAAATATGATACCTTCTACAGAGTTTTTCCCCGAAGTTGTAAATATTTCGATATGCACAAGATAAACATTCCTTTCCCTTTTTACTTATTAGAAATCAATTTATAGAGTTAGTTTGCTCAAAATTTGGATATTTCAATATAAGTGTTGTTTCGAAAACGTATTATAATTGATATCCACTAAATTGATACAGCCCAGTTGTCGGTAGTTTCATTGTATTACGTTCGAAGAGGTAATTTCTATATAATGATTAACATCAACCTCTCCTGATTCTTGTTATGTTTAGAAAGAAACAAAGGCGAATGTTTTTACCAATACGAAGGACATTCAAAATAGTAATGCCTCAAGTAAAATAACAAACATTATCACGAGTCTTGAAGGATCACATAAAAAATATTTTATAACAATACAGCCTCATAAATATCAACCAATAATCTCATATACATCAGAAACTCGGTTAACTGAAAAGAAGGTACCTTCACATTGTAGACGTCACAACAAATTTACGAAATATAAATCAATGAGATCTCTTTACTTCAAAGAACTGCGAGATTTGTTTAATGAAAAGAAATCATCAGAGTCAGAGGGTTCCGAGGACTAGAGCAGATAGACAAATTGAGAAACGTAAGCTCCTAAAACATATTTAGATCAACAAGAAGATTTTGACTTGTGTTTCACCGAATTAGAAAGCCAGATGCAAGATAACAATAGAACTTTTATGATCGGACAATTGTCTTCACTGATAAGAGAGTGAAACTCGAAGTATGCTTTCTTGTCCCGAATTATCACAAACTTTACATCCATAGAAAATTAAACTAAAATCTGTGTCAATAGGAAATAAACATTTATAGTATTTAAAAATTGCCTGTTTTATCGAATTAAATATCCATGTTTGTTTCAAAGAAAATAATTATTTATTACAGAAGCTTTATAAATTATAACCACTTTATACACACAAGTTGGAGAAAGAATGATTTAAAATTAGTAATTAATATTTTTTGGATATACAAAGTTGTTTAGTTTAATAATTATTATTCACTTTATTTGGTGAATTAAAATTTAATGATTTAAAAATATAGCAAGAGTGTTGAACGTGAATATTTAAGTTTGGTTGCATAACGTGGCAAACAAACAAACTTACCACGTTATTCAACCACACTTAAACAATCACTTTCACACTCTTGCTATGATTTTTTGATAGCCCTCGAGTAGCTTTGTGCTAACCGTCTCTAATTTAGTAGTGTAAGACTAGAGCTATTCTTTTTGTTTACGAAAAGTGGGATAGACCGTCACATTATAATGCTCCCACGGTTGAAAGGGCGAGCACGTTCGGTGTGATGGGGATTAGAACCCACGACCTTCGGATTACGAGCCGAGCGCCTTAACCACGTGGCCATGCCGAGACATTTATATTTGCTTATTTTCTTTCGCTTTTTAACAAACCGGCATTAGCCTAATTTTCTGTGCTTGGATAACTGTAGAACTTTGATGTGCCTTATCTAATGTTCAAACACCCCTTTAGTCATGCCAAAATTTTAAACAGTAGAAATTATCTAACAAGTTTACATTTACGCTAGCTAGAAACTTTCTAATTAAAAACACTGGACTCATTTTCGCACCACATAGAGTTAAAATGTATTTTATTTTACTTTTTACGAAGCATCGTTATTGTCGTGTTTGTAATCTTCTTGCGCTTTAGTTCAAATCGATATTGATTAATTTCGCAGTGCCATCTCCATGTTAAACTGCTTCCAAACAAATATTAAAATATTTGAATTTTAATTACAATTACCCATACATTAAGGACATCTGGTGGAGCTCATTAATAAGACCGATTACTTATAACTCTAAAAATCTGTTATTAATGCTCTTGATGAGCAAACACAGATAGTCCGTTTTGCAGTTTTCTGATAAAAGAAAACCCAACGAAAACAACGTAGAGTGAAATTCTCGATAATTGCAGCAACTAAATTAAAATGTACATCACGCAATTTATCATTATCAAAAGTATAGTTGTTAGTACCAACGTTTTTTATTTCAATTTCTTTTTCGGTTTCATTATTTTTGAAATTATCAAATTTCTAATAACGTTTGTTAGTAATTGCTTACATTTTCTTCTGTTTAGTACTAGAGAAATATGATACCTTCTACAGAGTTTTTCCCCGAAGTTTTAAATATTTCGATATGCATAAGATAAACATTCCTTTCCCTTTTTACTTATTAGAAATCAATTTATAGAGTTAGTTTGCTCAAAATTTGGTTATTTCAATATAAGTGTTGTTTCGAAAACGTATTATAATTGATATCCACTAAATTGATACAGCCCAGTTGTCGGTAGTTTCATTGTATTACGTTCGAAGAGGTAATTTCTATATAATGATTAACATCAACCTCTCCTGATTCTTGTTATGTTTAGAAAGAAACAAAGGCGAATGTTTTTACCAATACGAAGGACATTCAAAATAGTAATGCCTCAAGTAAAATAACAAACATTATCACGAGTCTTGAAGGATCACATAAAAAATATTTTATAACAATACAGCCTCATAAATATCAACCAATAATCTCATATACATCAGAAACTCGGTTAACTGAAAAGAAGGTACCTTCACATTGTAGACGTCACAACAAATTTACGAAATATAAATCAATGAGACCTCTTTACTTCAAAGAACTGCGAGATTTGTTTCATGAAAAGAAATCATCAGAGTCAGAGGGTTCCGAGGACTAGAGCAGATAGACAAATTGAGAAACGTAAGCTCCTAAAACAAATTTAGATCCACAAGAAGATTTTGACTTGTGTTTCACCGAATTAGAAAGCCAGATGCAAGATAACAATAGAACTTTTATGATCGGACAATTGTCTTCACTGATAAGAGAGTGAAACTCGAAGTATGCTTTCTTGTCCCGAATTATCACAAACTTTACATCCATAGAAAATTAAACTAAAATCTGTGTCAATAGAAAATAAACATTTATAATATTTAAAAATTGCCTGTTTTATCGAATTAAATATCCATGTTTGTTTCAAAGAAAATAATTATTTATTACAGAAGCTTTATAAATTATAACCACTTTATACACACAAGTTGGAGAAAGAATGATTTAAAATTAGTAATTAATATTTTTTGGATATACAAAGTTGTTTAGTTTAATAATTATTATTCACTTTATTTGGTGAATTAAAATTTAATGATTTAAAAATATAGCAAGAGTGTTGAACGTGAATATTTAAGTTTAATTGAATAACGTGGCAAACAAACAAACTTACCACGTTATTCAACCAAACTTAAACAATCACTTTCAACACTCTTGCTATGATTTTTTGATAGCCCTCGAGTAGCTTTGTGCTAACCGTCTCTAATTTAGTAGTGTAAGACTAGAGCTATTCTTTTTGTTTACGAAAAGTGGGATAGACCGTCACATTATAATGCTCCCACGGCTGAAAGGGCGAGCACGTTCGGTGTGATGGGGATTAGAACCCACGACCTTCGGATTACGAGCCGAGCGCCTTAACCACGTGGCCATACCGAGACATTTATATTTGCTTATTTTCTTTCGCTTTTTAACAAACCGGCATTAGCCTAATTTTCTGTGCTTGGATAACTGTAGAACTTTGATGTGCCTTATCTAATGTTCAAACACCCCTTTAGTCATGCCAAAATTTTAAACAGTAGAAATTATCTAACAAGTTTACATTTACGCTAGCTAGAAACTTTCTAATTAAAAACACTGGACTCATTTTCGCACCACATAGAGTTAAAATGTATTTTATTTTACTTTTTATGAAGCATCATGATTATCGTGTTTGTAATCTTTTTGCGCTTTAGTTCAAATCGATATTGATTAATTTCGCAGTGCCATCTCCATGTTAAACTGCTTCCAAACAAATATTAAAATATTTGAATTTTAAATACAATTACCCATAGATTAAGGACATCTGGTGGAGCCCAGTAATAATAGCGAATACTTATAACTCTAAAAATCTGTTATTAATGCTCTTGATGAGCAAACACAGATAGTCCGTTTTGCAGTTTTCTGATAAAAGAAAACCCAACGAAAACAACGTAGAGTGAAATTCTCGATAATTGCAGCAAATAAATTAAAATGTACATCACGCAATTTATCATTATCAAAAGTATAGTTGTTAGTACCAACGTTTTTTATTTCAATTTCTTTTTCGGTTTCATTATTTTTGAAATTATCAAATTTCTAATAACGTTTGTTAGTAATTGTTTACATTTTCTTCTGTTTAGTACTAGAGAAATATGATACCTTCTACAGAGTTTTTCCCCGAAGTTGTAAATATTTCGATATGCATAAGATAAACATTCCTTTCCCTTTTTACTTATTAGAAATCAATTTATAGAGTTAGTTTGCTCAAAATTTGGATATTTCAATATAAGTGTTGTTTCGAAAACGTATTATAATTGATATCCACTAAATTGATACAGCCCAGTTGTCGGTAGTTTCATTGTATTACGTTCGAAGAGGTAATTTCTATATAATGATTAACATCAACCTCTCCTGATTCTTGTTATGTTTAGAAAGAAACAAAGGCGAATGTTTTTACCAATACGAAGGACATTCAAAATAGTAATGCCTCAAGTAAAATAACAAACATTATCACGAGTCTTGAAGGATCACATAAAAAATATTTTATAACAATACAGCCTCATAAATATCAACCAATAATCTCATATACATCAGAAACTCGGTTAACTGAAAAGAAGGTACCTTCACATTGTAGACGTCACAACAAATTTACGAAATATACATCAATGAGACCTCTTTACTTCAAAGAACTGCGAGATTTGTTTTATGAAAAGAAATCATCAGAGTCAGAGGGTTCCGAGGACTAGAGCAGATAGACAAATTGAGAAACGTAAGCTCCTAAAACATATTTAGATCAACAAGAAGATTTTGACTTGTGTTTCACCGAATTAGAAAGCCAGATGCAAGATAACAATAGAACTTTTATGATCGGACAATTGTCTTCACTGATAAGAGAGTGAAACTCGAAGTATGCTTTCTTGTCCCGAATTATCACAAACTTTACATCCATAGAAAATTAAACTAAAATCTGTGTCAATAGGAAATAAACATTTATAGTATTTAAAAATTGCCTGTTTTATCGAATTAAATATCCATGTTTGTTTCAAAGAAAATAATTATTTATTACAGAAGCTTTATAAATTATAACCACTTTATACACACAAGTTGGAAAAAGAATGATTTAAAATTAGTAATTAATATTTTTTGGATATACAAAGTTGTTTAGTTTAATAATTATTATTCACTTTATTTGGTGAATTAAAATTTAATGATTTAAAAATATAGCAAGAGTGTTGAACGTGAATATTTAAGTTTGGTTGCATAACGTGGCAAACAAACAAACTTACCACGTTATTCAACCAAACTTAAACAATCACTTTCAACACTCTTGCTATGATTTTTTGATAGCCCTCGAGTAGCTTTGTGCTAACCGTCTCTAATTTTGTAGTGTAAGACTAGAGGGAATGCAGCTATTCATCACTACCCACCGCCAACTCTCGGATTATTCTTTTACAATGAATAGTGGGATTGACCGTATATTATAACACTCCCCACGGGTGAAAGGGCGATCATGTTTGGCGCGACCCTCAGATTACAAGTCGAACGCCTTAACACGCTTGGCCATGCCCGGTCCAACGTGGTTAGAGTTATTCATTGTATGAGTCAGTTATTGACGCCAAGTTACTTTATTTTTTTATGTTTCCTCAAGTTTGTATTGTTACACTCAAACGTCACTGCGTAGTTTACAGAAAGTTTGAGGCCTCAATGAACAATTTATAAATATATGGGCTACCAACCAACTGTGAGCTAGATTGAGAAAAATTGTTCTTTTCTCAGAAAATTAGTCAATGAGAGAAAACGTGAAGTTAGCTGGTGTGAGAATAATTAACCATATCGGGCGATATGATAAAGTTAGTTTCAAAGTTTAATAAACATTATAATTTGTATTGTAAAAGGGGGATTTATATTAATTGAACCATTCTCTGTGGATTTTGATGAGAACTAGACAATTTATTAAAGTTATGATACAACTGTTGTAACCCATGGGGTACTTACTAAGTGAATAATTTACTAATAGTACTGTGATATGACTAGAGAAAAGTAGTTTATATTGTCGATTATATTCTAAAGTGGATATTTGAAAATAAAAAATAATTTGTAGAGTTTTGGATACAACTGTGATATTTCATGGTGTAAATAATTTTTGTACTTACGTTTGTCTTATTTTGAAGAGATTATTATTATTTAAAACAAAAACTGGTAGTTGACTAGAAACAGGAGTCTACCAAAGGTTACATGGGGTTAACAGACAAATGGATAAAGAAATGTAATATTTACTATAAAATATGTAACGTTGCGAAGGAATGGAAGTCCATTACTAAAAGCAGCAGCAGAAATCTCAGTATAAAGCTGCTAAAGCAACTTCTATAGATGGTGTTGTTAAGAAACGAGAAAAGTTTGACTGTCAGCATAGATGCTACTGCCAAAAGAAACAGAATCAATAAAAGACACCAGATTTACTATGAGAAGGAAGTTCCATTTCTATGGTTAATCAGTACACGACTAACAATCGACTTAAGATAACAAATGGATCAACAGTGCCAATAGTGACTGGAGCATGTTACAGATATTCAGAAGTTCCAACAAATCACAACATGCCAGTGAGTGAAGTGCATACAAGAAAGAACTTGTTTGCAGTAGTGAGAACCAGTCTACTATATTATGACAAAATGAGAGGCAAATAACACATGTGAGTGTGTGCATGTACTTATTGATGGGGCAGTGAGAAAATGTCCCAAAAGAAAATAAAGATAAATGCACTATATTATGTGGGAGACCTGGTGACAACAGTATAAAACATCCATATTTGACCAAATTGTTTAAAACATACCAGCTCGTAGAAACTCAGATACCAGACCGAAAGATGATTGATGAACCACTAGTGGTCAAAAAGAGAAGAACAAGCAAGACATCAAGACCTTACAAGTGTCAAAAAGGGGACATCCCGAATGTAGGTTTGTAGGAACTGAAGGAATCATGAAAGAAAGTCCCTCCATTGCAAAAACTTTGGGACAATGCCTGGGAGAAAATTTAACAGAAGACAAAGGAGACAGTACCAACAGAATAGAGAAACAAAAGGGTTTTATTTGTTTTTGAATTTCGCACAAAGCTACTCAGTTTAAACGAGTTAAACTGTATTAAGTTTGGGAACTCGCAACAGTCAAATCAATTAAGGAATCGGCGCATTGAGGTAGCAAGGTAGCTATAGAAGTAATTAAGATAAAGAGAGTGAATATTTTATACTACCGTATTTTCCGCCTAATAAGCCGAATTTCTGGCCCTTTTAATTTTGGGGGCCGGCTTATTGGCCGATCACCAGCTTTGGACCAAAAAATACCGAAGACCAAAATCGGCCCCAAAATCATACCTTTGATCTCACAGTTACGGCAGTTATTTCAGTTGAATAAACTTTATTTATTAATAGAAAAAGGTATATACATTACGAATGACATGTATTCATAGAAATAATAAAATTCATAAAAAAAATACACACTTTGATCTCAGAAATTTATTAAAATCCATCATCTTCATCGTCAGAAGCACCAAATAAGAGATTCCAATCCTCGGCAGAGACCTGGTCGTCGTACGGGTCATTCTCTGGTGTTATTAGCTGAGTGAGTGGAATGTTGTCTTCCTCGTCGTCGTCCAACCTCAATATATCATCTTCCGTTCCATCCATTGCATTTGAGATGCTGCCTTTTTTGAATGACTTCTCTTCAGTTTCAACACTAAAATCGCCTCACGTCCATATTCCAAATCATTTGTAGAGGGTAGTCGTGTTTTTGGCGATGATGAATGATATATTTCTGGAACGAGGTGATTTTATCATCCAAGTCACTTGGCAGTTTATGCGCGATCTTCGTTTTCTCTCGAAGTACAAGGCTGTGTCGCTTCACGAAGCAGGTACACCAGCTATTGGTTGCCTTAAAGTCTCTTGAATTTTCTTTATTTCGACCAGCCCACTTAAATGCAAAAATACGGATCTGGGCACGCGTGACAGTCAGGCCACTCTGCCGGTTTTCATTCACCCATATCGCTACATCTTCCAGTTTTGGCTACTTCGGTTGATTTTTCTGGTTACATTTAATTGTTTTCGACATTTCTTTTAGCACACATTCTGCTTTCTTCCATTCACGGACCTGTTTTTCATTCACACAGTAATGACGAGCGGCATTCATATTTGAGGTTTTTAAGACTAGCTCTACTACTTTCAGTTTAAAAGCAGCATCATAACGCATTCTTTTTTTTGCAGGTGTAAACATCTTTGGCTTTTGACGGTACAATGATAAACTCCCACTACATACCCCTGGTATTTGTACCCTGGGTTAGTGATTTTAATTACCGAGTAAAAATTCTGGAATTTCATTGGTTACCTAATTACAGTGAGTGGAGCCAATAACGAATGACATCTTGATTCTATCTCTGTCTCAATACGACACGTTCTGCTTTACTACAAAACGCCAATGATCACACACAGCATGCATGCTGACGCTGAAACGAGACTAAGAAATCATTTTGAAGAAACTTGTCACTTCTTAAAAATGGCCTCGGCTTATTGGGCGGTAATAAGCAAAAACCCTCATTTTTCAGAGCTGAAAATTGGCCTCGGCTTATTAACCGGGAAATACGGTAGTTATAAAAACACACAAAAATGAAATATTTATTTTTGCACCAATAGCAACACATTAATGACACTTAGTTAAAGGTTTAAACTGCTCATACTCGGTGGTGAAGTGAGTAATTATCTAGTCTCGTGGAAACCAGTCTCTCACGTAAGGTTCAAAAAGTAGTAAATGCTTAGAACTGAATCATGTAATAATGCCAACTGGTTTTGTTGCACTTGGTTGAATAAGGTACAAAAATGACTTTTAGAATAACGTGGCTGCTGCACGTAACTCAGTCATATTCCTGTTACATCCTTGTGCAAATTAATTGAAACAAATGGTCATTTTACAATACTTTCAGCATTGTGGCCAATGTAGGCTCGTTGAACCCGCTGATTTTCTTTAATAGTCACTTTTTTTTCACACAGACGGCGTAATTAGTTGTGTTTTGCAGTACGGTCGATCTATTTTTGGGATATATGACGAAATTTTGAGGAATATTACGCTATTCGAAATTGCGTTAGTCTTTCCTCAAAAATGAGGCTATTTGTTTTACTGTTAATCAGTCGTCTTTCAACCGTCATACACAATGGACGTGACTCCTAGAAAAAAACCCGCAAAACTACCGTGGCAGGGGTTTAGTTTAGAGAGAGAGAAGTCAGAACTCTCCAACTGGGTGTTCAGGAAGTTTTTAGTTCTTCTTCGTCCCTTTACATGGGAAAATTTTTTGAAATATCCGTGAAATTTTTTCTTTATTTTTAATATTTCAGAAGTGGAGTGGGATTTTGTGAGTGAGAGGAAGGACGGGAGAACTGGACGAGAGCAGCGAAAGTGGAGTGAGCCAGACCTTGGTTCTAGGACTGAGTAGGCTGACGAATTGATTTTAAAAATTTACTGTGATTATTCCAGGTGACTCGGTAAAGGGCCCTTTTCAGATAAGGCTGGGACCTACAGGTCCGATGCCAGAGATTTTGCTGTGGAGGGGGGGGAAGAGACTACCCCGAGAAAACCCACTTTCACGGCCTGGGCAACGAATGATCTACCCAGACCGTGTCCGGAAGTAGCTGGGAAAAAAATAAAAAGATAAATAAATATGTAAATAAAAAATAAAACAAAAAGAAAAGAAAATTGATGAACTCTGTTGTTGGTATACAGGGAAATTGTTAGCTTCAGTTTTGTAGATCAGGTGGTAACTTCATCTTGAACTTGTTTATACACTTGAAACCCATTGGTGCGACTCATAAACGTGGTCTCGGTGGTGTAACTACTGGCTGTTCTTCGCTTTGCTTCTTCTCGAGGATTTGGTTTGATATTTCTGCGTGGAGGTGGTTTGTTTTTCAGTTTGTACTGTCGCGTCGATAGTTATCTTGGTAATGGTTTGAGTCTGGCTGGTTGTTCAATTCTGTGGAACTGGGATTGAAGTCTGGCATGTACTGTCCTTTTTCTTTCTGGAACTACTGGAACTTGGCATGTTGCTAACAGTGGGAGTTGTCGTCATCTGGGTTGAGTTGTCTGAATCTGTCTTCATGTTTCTTCTAATTATATCTGGACTCGGAGGAATTTTAGTAGTTTCATGTTGGAAGATTTCCGTTGGTTGTTTGCGATATCTGGGTGCTTTGTTTGAACCGTTATTGAGTGGTTGTTGATGTGGGTGTTCGGCTCTAAAATGATATATATGATAATAACAGCCATCACGTAAAATACAGTCAGCACTGTACTTCAACGTTGTCACTATCTTCATGAAGTGCATGGGATGGTTACTATTCTCAGAAAAAATTCGTTGAACTGCATATACCTTGGCTTGTATTTGGGATTCTATGGTTTGTCTTATTTCTTCTGGTTGAATTGATGGGTCGACGCCCCTGAGGAATACAGAATAAAGATTGACTGGACTTTTAGTGGGGGAACAACTTTAAATTCAGTGTTCCATGGCTGGCACAAGTAGATTCGGTCTGCATTAGTGGCTGGTTGGATGATGATTCCGCCCCGGCGTAAAATACGGGTCCTGGACGGTTCGATGTTTGCCCCCGGCTTGGCTCGTGCGATCAACGTGGCGACTCGGTACGGCGTGAGGTTCGGCGGTAGGCCGTCGACGATTACCGGCGGCACTAGCAGCCTGACTGACGAGGATGGACGTTTCGTTCTGAAAAGCATCTTTGCGGAGATATTAGCACGTCTGACTTGCTCGGTGACTCGACTCCTAGAAAGCGTACAAAGATTGTGACACTGCACGAGCACACTGACATGACTTACTAGAAAAACGCGGACGTTATTGGTGTTAGCCTATCGATCGTCAGCGGTGTAATCAAGACCAAGATGAGTACCGGATCTATCAGTCCAAAACATAAAGAAAGATGTGGCTGAAAAAGGAAAACAACGCCAAGAGTAGGGCTGTGACAATTACACGATTAACCGGTTACGTATTTCCTAACCAGTTAATCTAAGATTTTTTTTTCCGAGAAAAATAAACGAGGGGAAAAAATACGATTATCGAAATTTGCGTGTAAATATATCATTATTTGACCTTGACATTGGTATGTTTGTCTATCGCGATTATACGAACTGCTTGCCTTTTTGTCTGGTTGAATTTTCGTTGTTGTTGTTGAAAGCCTTTACAGTTTTTGTTAACGTTCGGTGCGGCCGTCACACGCAAATTCCTATGGTTGTGACGATTACACGATTAACCGGTTACAAAAGTCCGTAATCGTCGCAGCTCTAGCCAAGAGACGACGCGTACGTGGTTAGGTAGTGTATGAAAGATCCACAGAAAAGAAGTGACTCCATAAAAGGAGATTTGGAGGTCAAAGGAATAAAAGCCAACTCTTCAACGGTTCGTCGTAGGCTTCTTGATATCGGTCGAAGGGCAAGGAAACCAGTCAAAAAACAACTTCTTATCAACTCAATGACGAAACAACGGTATGAATGGGGTCTGAAATACAAGAACTGGACGCAAGAACAGTGGAGGAATGTGTTATTCAGTGACGAGACTCATTCTTCGTACAGGGTCAAAGAAATCTGTATGTTCGCACATCTCTAGGTAAGAGACTTCGAGAATCTCACATCAATCAGTTCATAAAACATCCTTTGAAGAAGTTGTTTTGGGGTTTTTCAGCTACTATGGCGTCGGAGCCTTACATATCGTAGAAGGTATGATGCGAGGACCACAGTACATCAAAGTTTTGCAGAAAATAGTCGTTCCAGAATTGAAAAAGAGATTTCCAGATGGATCTGGCATTTTTCAGCAAGATCTGGCTCCGTACCACACATCGAAACTTGTGAAGAATTTTATGACTACAACGCAAATAAAGGTGCCTGAAAACTCTCTGGACTTAATTCCTATAGAAAATCTTTGGGCGATTTGTAAAGAAAGACTTCGGGCAAAAGACTCTAATACGCAAGAGAAGCTAATCGAGGTGTGGTACCGCGGTCCAAAAATTAGTAAAGATTGTAGTCAACTCGTGGACTCGATACCAAAGCGGATTAATGATCTGCTGAAAAATAAAGGCAGTCATTTCATGTATTTTTGGATTCTCAGAAATAAAACGCAAAGAATTGAAAAAATCGTAATTTCCCGTATTATTTCAATTAATTTGCACAAGGGTGTACAAACGTGCAATGTGCAGTCAAGTCCTGGCCTTCCAGTTGACCAAAAACCCATACAAAGGGTTGTCGGACAGTCATTGTGACTGACATAGTTACAAACATACACGAATGTAACACAAGTATTTTCTTTCATAGAATGAAATTGTCATGAATATTTATTTATCTACTCTCTCTACTGAGGGGAATCTATCCCCTTATTTTAGAAATTTAAACCTAAAGATATACTGCTGTCATCGGAGGACATCATGAATATTAATACTAGAACAAGAGATTCGAGAACAGGAATAATTTTTGATACAGATCAAACAATCCTACCTAAAACAATAGCACACAGTTGTTATTATATATATTTAGGCTAGTACTGAAATATAGCATTAATATATAAACTTTTGTTGATTTGTGAACAACTTGAAATTTAATGACTGTGTTTGTCCTTATGTTTTACGATTTTACTGTAAATCAAGATCAGTAGTTAACTGATATAAAAATAAACGTTTGTTGTAAACTATGAATGTTGCCTCATTTTAACACATTAATTACATATTTATTATCAACACATTATATTTCCGAAACTGTAAGTATATATAGCAGCTTGTAGGTGGTACTTGTTTCACGAAAAATGTGATGATTTGGACAGAATCATGCATTAAAATATATTTACTGGTATATGATACATAAAATATAAATGTAAATGTATCATAAAGTTACAATTCAAGCATTGCCCCGCTAAACAATTAGATCCAGATTCTAGGCCTAATTGCCCGAAATAACATGATAGTTAGAGCGTTCAATTCGAAACACGAGGGGAATGGATTCGAATTCCCGTCACATCAAACATGTTCGTCCTTTCAGCTGTGGTGGTGTTATAATGTGACGATTAATCCCAATATTCTTTGGTAAAGACTAGCCCAAGAGTTCGCGATGGGTGATGAAACCCAGCTGTCTTTTCTTTTATCTTAAACTATTAAATTAGAGACGGCTAGTGTGGGTAACTCTCGTGCAGCTTTGAACGAAACTTTCCCAAACAAACAATAACGTTAATATATCTGGTAAACGTTACTAAACAATTTAACAAATAAGTAGTTCCTCTTTAAGTATAGAACAATATCTACCCACATTAAATATTTCTAACCAAGTAAAGATGGTTATATAGAACTTGTGTGTGTCCAGTTTAACAGTTTTTGTACCAGTTCTTTAACTTCGACTGGATTATGAAAACTAATGTGTCTGACTACGTGCACCCAACCTGTTACAAAGTATCTAAACTTTGTGTGCTTTCAAAATTAAACACTAAAAATTAGGTAACTGAAAATATCTGGGTATTATGTGTTGGGTATATTCATAACTGTTTCTATATAAAAATGACGGATGAAACAGCAGCTAAATCTGTCTGTTGACAGAGCTGACATTTATCCTGTACTGACAGTTCATTTAAATCCTCAGTCAAGGCAGTGAACAAAATGTTTTCCTGCACACACAAAACGTTACAGAATTCCATTCGCTGCAAAAATATAAACTTCCTGGGGTTTAAACCAATCATTGTATTTGCCATTGAAGATAATGAAGGTTATGTTTTCATCCCAGGGTGTTTATTTCTGTGTGTTTCTCAGCACGATTGACCATAAACAGCTGAATGGATATGGACGAAATTTGATATACTTTAGGTCAAGGTTACAGCTATATCCGTTAACATGGGGATATATTTTTTATACTATTTTTGCTTTATAACCCTGTCCAAGATGATCAAATTCTGATGAAATATAAAGGACATATGTAGAATATTATTCCTCATTGTTTTGCCACACTTGTTTGAATCTGTTAATAACCACAGACATACAAAGATATTTTCTTATTTTATGAGGGTCGAATCAGTGTGGCAAAACATCTTTCCTAAACTCTCTACAGTCTTATTTTATGAGGGTCGAATCAGTGTGGCAAAACATCTTTCCTAAACTCTCTACAGATCTCGCCACTTGTAACTGGCAAAATTCAAGAGCTATGACGATTTCAACATACGAAAATCTACTAAATCGACTGCTGTTGGCTACTAGGGTTGAAAGGTACATCTTAGTCATCGACAACTATGTGAAAATCCAAAAGAGTTGACGCCGTTTTCGCTACCTCACTTACAAGTCAAATTTAAAAGTTTGGATAAAGAAGTTGGTTGGTAAGCACCTCACGACTGATCACACACCCTCTGAAAAACATTCAAACACAATGACATTTAGAAAACACGGCTATTCATTAAACCTTCGTAAAATTATCAAGCCATATGTAAAGTAGAGTCCTGATTATATAAGTTTATATCGCTATCAATTTACCTGTTCATCTAACTACTTTAAAAGTAATTACTTAAGGCTGGTAATTTTAGCATGAGTAAACCATTATTGGTACGCATGCATAAGCTATTATGCATTTAACCACTACTGAACTATATGGCACTTAACGTATCTATTTCATAATTAACTCGTATAACTCTTCTTAGCCTCCGTCATATACCAGTATTGTTCATTATAGTATGGAATGTTTACTTTCCTGTACACTTTCTTTAAATTTACAAAGAATGGCTAACTAACTTCATTTTAACTTTGTGTGTGTTAGAAAATCCTATATGTTATGTAATAATGCAAAATTCTTTACAATATGGGGCTTACACTGGCCTACTGTTTGTTGGGAATCAAATTGTAAAAATGCAGCAAAGAACATATAACAACTTCGTAACAGAAGTTTGATGCTTATTTTAGATATTTTATGGTAACAAATACGCTAAGTTAGCATCTGATCAAAAAACTCTATCCTATCAAAGGTCTAAGTTCACAATTAACCATCAATCAAATAGTTATTCAGTCCGCTTTCTCTATGAATCCAAATTATAGGCTAGGAATATGTTTATGAATTGAAAACTTAGTAATAGTATATTTAGACTGCTTGTTGTTGTTTTGAATTAAGCACAAAGTTACACCTCGGGTGTCGAAACCCGGGTTTTAGCGTTGTAAGTCTGCAAATATATCGTTGAGCCACTGAGGGACATTAAGATTGGAAGAATATAATGTTTGTTCTGTTAATTGGTTCTGATGTAAAACTGAAAAATAAAATTCCTACCGAGGCTGGAAAAAATATAATATTGCTAGAACTGTGATATAGAACTGAGAGAAAATATTGCTACTGTGGCCGTAAAGGGACAACAATGTTGGAATTGTAGTGTAGAACTTCTACACAGAAGATTTTTACTGAAAATGGAAAAACATAAAATTGTTAAAGCTGAAATGTAAAACTGTTTGGTTTGTTGTGAAATTTGCGCAAAGTAACAAGTGGGCTATTTTTGTTAACTCGTGCCATGAGAGCTGTTTGAGATGTGCACCGTTGAAATCAATCAATCTTTGGCTCATGTTGCGTTGTTACGGTTGCGCGGCCTTTTATAATTAATTGTTTTAAATATTTCAGATTATGAAAGAACTACGTACATGATGAAGAAAACTTCTTATTTTGTAACAGAATTCTCCTACCGCGTTTACGATATGCCACAGAACCAGTTTCAAACACAAAACAAATCTTAACAATCAGAGACCTTATAGCATACCCACATCACGTTATCTGCTGTGTCCACTGATTTTAGCATTATCAGTATGAAAATTTATCCGGTTTCACTGGGAGGCAGTCAATCCGAGAATAATATATCTTATTAAAAATGTTTCGTTTTATGAGGAAATTTTACGAAAGAAAGAAAGAAATAATAGAAAAAGAAGGCTTATTTTGTCGACCAAATGAAAGTAACAGTTCAGAGATGTTATTTTTTCATGTTGGTATTCTATTCATGCATTATTTTATTGTATCATGTCGAATAAATTGCATTGAATAAAATCCCTTTGAAATCTCGTATGGAAACGATAACTGTCAAAAAACGCTCAACTCGGTAGAGGTCTCTTCTTGCCCTTAGTAAAATGACAAGAAACAGTGGAATCCAGCTGGAAAATCTATACAACAACTTAGTGAATTTGGGCGCTCTATATTGTGCTGCATGCACCCATTGCTTAAAAACCAAAACATTTTTGCCAACTGCGCAACAGCTGAATTGTTTCAACGAGCACCTGCCAGTTATTATACAAACATCTGTTAGTTAAACATAAACATAATTTTAAAATAATCGTAGTAAAGATGGTACTTGACCAACATTTAGCACCGCATCGTAGACTGACTTAGAGGACGACTTGTAATGGTGAGGACAAATTGGAACAAAATAACTCTAAAACAAACTAATTCAAAATCTCAGCAATAATTTAAAATATATACGGCAGTTATAACAAAGTTGAAAATTTCGGACATTAAACTTGTTGACAGTATCATATCATCTATGTTACGTTCAGTTATGTAAGTTATATCCATAGTAAGTCGTGGCAACTTCTCTTGTCTCCTGTTAAAACGACAAAAAGTATTTATTTATGACAATTTATATAGAAAACATACCTAATTTTTACTAAAAGTCTGCTGCGAAAAGTTACATAAGGGATTGAAAATAAGTAATAATTACTTGTACAACATGTAATAAATAGTAGAAAATTACAACAAATTCTTATACTTGTAAAACACGATGAAATATGTTAAATAATTGTAAATGTGTATATGGTCCTGATTAAAGAGCGTTTTTCATAATGAATTTTTTTGTCTGTGAAACATAACATTAATCTTTTGTTTAAGTAGATCCAACTTTGTTCATAAATTTAATAGTGTAATGTCGAATGTTTTATACAGCAATCATTAAAAGTAATTATTGCTCATTGTTATATTATGATATTTTGTCAATGAAAAAGAAAATAACAGATGAAAAAATTATGAAAAAGTTAAAAAGTATTGTTTCAATGGGCGATTCCTATAAAAAATATTCTATGATAAAACAGATTGGCCAAGGATAAGTTCAAATGTAATGTGTACATCAGGAGCTTTTTCTACATTTAAAACTTAAAGAAAAGCGTGTTAAATTCTGTATGGTAGACACTCTTTGTTTTGAGATTCTGTATGCAAGTTGTTCAGAAGACTGAATCCAAAGAACAAGCACTCAACATTTTGTGAAAAGTTGCAAAAGAATGATATAGTGATTTAAATATAAATTTGTACTAAGTAGTAAAATAGATAAAAAGATCATTTCTGGAACAGAACACTGAATAGAACGCCAACGTTACCAATTTGACTATTACACCTCTTACGAAAGACTTTTACATTCGTAACAGGTGGTGTCACCTGTCGTTGGATTTATCTACGATTATTTGCCAAGAGATAGGTACTGTATGGGCCAACTACCTCCACCTTCTCCTGAAAGGTACCTCGCTTCCCCAAGAACCTATTCAGTTTAACGAAGATTTTGATTGCATTTTTCTAACGCTCAATTTTGCCTTACATTCTTATGCCCCATCTACGGAGTCAGCTAGCCCTCATTGACATATTAACACATTTCTCAGGTTTGTGGGGTTTAATATGTTTCCTTGATTTCTTATTATCCCTGTCATCCTTATCATTAGTATTTACTCTTCCTATCTTCTCTGGATATATGATATTTTTAGTAGAACATTTTACTTCCCAATTGGTTGAGAGTTCCAGCATGTCTTTCCTTTCATGGGTTACCAATTACATTGCTTTTCTCAATTTTGGGCACTCCATGATTTTCTGCAGTGCTTACATCACAGCAAGCTTTCACACACTGGTCTTAAGTTTACTACATTTTGACGGTATTTATCTACAATAAATCATCTTTTCCAGACTATGTATGCACCAAAATCTTGAGGGTTCATTAAATGACGGCCTCATCTGTCATCCTTGACTGACAAACGTGGTTTCTCTGTTGTTGGGATCTTCTGGGTTTCAGTGTGGCCTTATCCCAATGAAGTTTG
Source organism: Carcinoscorpius rotundicauda (assembly GCA_011833715.1). Taxonomy (NCBI): domain Eukaryota; kingdom Metazoa; phylum Arthropoda; class Merostomata; order Xiphosura; family Limulidae; genus Carcinoscorpius; species Carcinoscorpius rotundicauda. The sequence goes on from CM022391.1 coordinate 27,130,034, forward strand.
CCACCAATTTATCTCGGAGAATTACAACTTCCCCCTCTCTTTGGTGGTAGGTAACAACCATGTTCCTGACACTTTTAAATCACGTGAGAAATTATTTACCATTTATACCTTTGTAAATTGTTTGTTGTAGTAAAACGATGACAAGCCACTGTTCCCATTTCCTGCTTTAGTCCTCATCAATGCTTACCTGTTTTTTCTTCCAGAGATTCTGTATTTCACCATTTTATTTCGTGTATATTGGCACAACATTAAGAGTATCGGTGACTAATAACTGAAATGTGGTTTGGTGGAAGCTTGATTGTGAGAATTTGTTCCCCTGTGATGATCTTTTGTCACAGATGAGTGAGATTTTTGGATTCTATCAGATGGATCTTTACTACAATCTCTTTACCCACTTACTCTGTCAAAGGTACCTATTTCCCTCTTTCAGCCTCAGGACCCTATCACCGACAGGCCATTGAACCTATGACTTATCTCAGGTTTATTCCACGCTGTTTGTTTTCTCCAACAAAAATAAAGACTGGCAGCCTGTCACAGATTTGTTTCACCTAAATCAACTTCTCAGTTTCCCTCGTTTAATCGTGAAATTGTTTCCTATTTTCAAGTTGGTTTTTACTCCAGATACATGAATGAACAAGACGGAGGTCGCGAATACTTTCTTACTTATTCCAGTAGATTTGCAGTCATGACCATATTTTTCGTTTGCCCATCAAGAGATGAGTTATTAATCTTACAAGCTCCCTTTCAGGCTTTGTTTGACCTTGTATATTTCTGTTAAATATTTTGATCTTACAATAAGATCAATGCTCTTGGGATGCATTTTCATTATTATATGGATAACCGGCTAGTATTAACTCATTCTGAATAGGAGTCTACCCATCATAAACTTCAGTTGTTCCAGAAGACGACAGCTCGAGTGGACTGGTTTATGCAATTTAACTTCCGATGTGCCATTCTTTTGGGGATGTGATCTTCCTTGGCTACCATGGTCCCATTTAGTCAGACTCATATGTGAGCTTTTCATAATTAGTAGACTTGTGTATGGGATCCCATGCAGGATCTTATTACCCTTCCTCCTGTTGTAGTCAAAGAACTACTTTGGTGGTTGTCCAGGATCAACACATTGGCAGGAGGTTTTAAAGTGTTGTTTTGCAGCTAAAGATACTTATTTATCAACACTCTGCAGCTTCAAGCTGTATATCACACTTCAGATCCTTTTCTCCATCTGGCCAGACATTGTCTGGTCATGATTCATTCCAGCAACTCCACAGTGGTTACATTAGTAAGTCACCAACGTAGCACCCATTCCTAATCCCTATGCTTTTATGTTTTGTATCTCATTTTCTGTATCCACATGCAAGATATTAATATCATTGTGTATCATGTTCCGGGTGTTTCAATATTGTAACAGATTATCTTTCCCATCCAGACAAAATGTATCCAATGATGTAGTATCTCAATTCTCTTGTCTTTCAGTGGCTTTGACTTCAGTGGGGTACTCCTTATGTCGATACCTTTACCATATCATTCTAACGTAAGCTATATCATTTTCGGTCTCTGGTTCCTCATTCTTTTGCCCTGGATATTAATGCTTTCAGTCAGGATTGGGTCAACCGATATCTATATGTTAATAATCCCATCCAACTTTTCCATCGAATGATTTCATTTATCCATACCACTCCATATCTAGTCTTTCTGATTGATCCTTAGTGGCTGGTTCATCTGTGATTTTTAATTATCCTGTATAGTTTCATATCTGGAATGTTCCCTTTGCCTTTCATTCATTAAAGTTTATCAACATAAATGGAATGTTTTCGGTCAATGGTCTTTGGACCAGATGTTCCACCTGACTGGTCTACTGTTCCTCATGTTGTTGAGTTTCTTGCTTGGCTTTTTGATCAAGGATCTTCTGTCTCTTTGGTTTTCAATTATCAGGTGGCTTTGCCCTAAACTTTCTAATTTTTCCCAATATATTCATATTGATACGTTCCTTCCAAATTCATTGTCCTCTGTTGCAGACTGCTCCACTGGACTGAAATGCTAATGTGGTCCTCCATTGCCTCTCTCTGTTTCCATTCAAACTGGTTTCCACCTGTTCTTTGTTTTACCTTTCTTTCCCTAAATATTTACTTCCTTCTCCTCTTAACCTGTAGACTTTGACGGCCTAATTTATTTGTCAGCACTGTTTGATGTACTCTTTATCATCTGTCTTCTCCTTCAAAAGAATCATTATTTCCTTCCACAATACACAGTCGCTTGGTGGAGAGGAATAACACACTAACTGACCATCCTTCCATTTCTCATCTTTATCAACGTCTTATGTAGAAATAGTTCTATTTCCTGTATGTGTTCTTCAATGTTTTATTGCCCACACAACTTTCATATGTGGTCCTCACTCCCCTCTCTCTTTGTCCCTTGAAAACCATCCTCTGTTTGTGATATTTCTCCTTCCACCTTCACCAGTTAAATTTGAGCTTTTGATTCAATTGGTTTATTCCACTCTTTTGTTGTCCTCCCACACTTTGTTCCAAATGTATTTTTATACAATATGACATCTTATCTTTTCTTTGGTATTTCATCTTTGTCATCCCCTGGAGGAAGTTCTTCAACTGGGCATGTGGACTACTACTAATGTATTCGTTTTTCAATATTTCATTGTATCCTTGTTTTATCCTCTTTGGGCTATCGTCTTCCATTATTAGCTTTTTTGCAAATTTCCATATAACATTGAAAATTTAGGTTACTTTTATTATTTTTTAATCTTTTAAGGGGTCTTATTTCCATTTTGATGGTAATTACTCATTGTTTGTATACTGCTTGGTTAGAAATTGTGCCTAATTAGGTATTATTTAACCTTTAAAACCCACAATGCTCAGTCATGTTGACTTGCTTATTATATTTCATAGCTACATTTAGGGAAGGGATGTTGAAAGTTTTCTTCATAATGAAATTTTTCATAAATATTCTTGTCCTGGACCATATCAGCCATGTACTGCATGAGCAAAGAAGGAATGGTTGTCCATCCTTATCATACCTTGTACTAAACAAGTCAATTTGGCTTGCTTCTAAACATAGGGTGTTGGAGTCACCCATTGTATTGTTTTAGATGTTGTCATTACTCCAGTCTCTCCTCATGTTTTACTCTATTAGTTTTCTTCTAGTGGAGTTTAAGAGCCCTTACCTCTTTCCACTTCAAAGCTACTGTGGTGGTAGGCCATAGTGGCACCGTCTTTAATGGTTTAATGACATAAGAAATCCACAGAAAAATACCATTCAGTGCAGAGTAGGGTTTTAGTGTTCTACTGGTGTAGATGACGTGATCTTCTCTACATTAAAGTAGACAGAAGAAAAAGGATGAAACATCAAAGTGTAGTTTCCACCTTAGATTGGAATCTCTCACCTTATTTCCACGTATATGTCAGATGCCAGTGGCCAGGTTTTGGATTTAGGGTATAATCAATCAACATAAGTCCTCACACATGTATTATGGATGTCTGTATTCCTCATCCAATTATATTCCATCTGTGTCATGGATTACAGTGAAGACACTTATGATTGTTATAATCCCTTCTTTTCTTCTCCCTCTTAATGTTATTTCACTTTCTGAATTTGAGATGAGGACAGTATGCTCCTCATCCTATCCCTGCATGGATTTCAGTTCCCAGTATCATGGTTTTAAATGTAGTTGCCTTGGTCAGTATGGCCTGTTGTGCCCTAACCACTTTACTTTTGGGAGCAGATCTATATTTTTCTCACACACCACTTGGGCATGCTCCTCTGTTTTTCATCCATGTGTACCATACCTTTCTAAGATGGACGAAGATTATAACTTATTGAGATGTGGTGTGGTCTCTCACATCAGTTCTTTGAACCTTATTCTCTTGTGTCCAGGTGTGTCCTTTGCATACTTTCAAAGAATGCTTCTATTACTTCCTTGCACCAGTCCCTTCACCTCTTGAATGTGGGATAATAGCTATTTATGTGAATGCAGGTATAATTTTCATATACTAAATATCAATTTCCGATATACACCTAAACATTCCACATTTCCTTCTCATTGAAAACCGATGTTTCCAATTTCTGGCAAAATTCCAAGTGATAGTCTGGTTGAATTGAATAAAGAAAATCAAATGTGGAACCAGAATATGTGGCACTCTCACTGGTTGAGGGTTGCCTCTTGATAATTTTCAAGGACACACACTGGAATGTTTTTTTTTTAGTTTTGCACAAAGCTAGCCATCCCTAATTTAACAGTGTGATACCAGAGGGGAGGCAGCTAATCATCACCACTCACTACTAACTCTTTGGCTACTCTTTTACCAATGAATAGTGGGATTGACCATCATATAATAATGCCCCCATGATTGAAAGGGTGAGCATCTTCGGTGTGATTGGGATTTGAACCTAAATACCTCAGATTACAAGTCAGACCCCCTAACACCAGAGTCATTTCTATTGGAAGGGAGGCAGAAACCTTTTGTTATGCATGAAAAAATGTTTTGCATATAAAGGGCAACAGTGAATAACAATAGTTATTTATATGGAAGGAGGTAAATATTGCATGGAAATAAATTTTGTGTACAGAAAATTATATCTTTCATAACATTATTACACTATGTGTAATGTAGAAAAATAATGTATATGCTGGTTAACCAGTTTGTAGAATGATATTCTTCGTGTATTGATAATGTGACTTAAATCAAGAAATATAGAAATGTTCAATCTTAGCAACATCTTCCCAATTTCTGACCTACCAAGGAATAAAAAAAATAGAGTTACAAGTGGCAGTTTGATCCATCTCACACAAATATAGCTACTTCATTTTACATGAAGAAAAGTTTGTGTTAAAAAATAACTATTTTAGTCCCAACAAAAATAGTTGCATAGTTCAGAAAGTTAAAATTTTGAAACTGAATAATTGCACAGTTTAATTAAAAGATAGTATTTGGCAAATTATGAAGAATAAAATAACAGTGTAGAAAGACATCATTGTGTTTTGAAATTTTAAAGTACATTTGATCACACACAAGTTTACAAGATTTATAGAACAAAATAATCAATAGTGACATTTATATTATTCTGCTTAAAAGCATACATTTACCCCAATGGACTATTTCAATCATGAATGCTTAGCTGAAAAGATTCTTAACTCATCACATTACTAGTACTTTTTGATTGTAACAGCTGAAAGGTTTTTCAAAAAGTTACTGATGTAATTTTAAAAAGCAGTGCTTACATGTGTCAATATAACCTGCTGTTTATTTTTTATTGATACTTTATAGAAGTCTTCATATAATGAGATATTTAATAATGTATAATGTTGCATTTCCTCTATAATAAGATAAGCATATAGTTTTATCATCTTACAAATACTTTAAATAGGTGATATTTCATTGTTCATTTGTTTTTTTTAAGCACAATACTTTTATCATTAGAATCTGGTAACATCTTTACATGCCAATATATTACAGATTTTAATGATATTTCTTTTAATGTTTCAGTGATTCAGCAGCTGGAAATAAAGCCATAGAAACCTGGACTGTGTTGAAAGTTGCTGTTAGGCAGATTTATCCAACACAGCAACCTAATACAGAAGAGTTAATCACTGAACTTCTAGTACTGTGTGAAATGAAACATAGTGAACTACTTGCACAGTTATCTTGTAGAAGACAAACTCTGTGCCAGTGTTCTTAGTGTTACATATCTCTTCATTCTATTTTATTTTTAATTCTATTGTTATAAAGTGTACATTAACATACCATCTTTATTAAATTAAGTACAAAAATCTCTTGTATAATTTAATTTCAGTCATACATTTTATCTGTATATGAATTAGTTTCAGTTATGTAAAATATAAATAAATGATTTATTGACAGTTGTATAATGTATGTATGAATGAATTAGTGTCATTTATATAATGTACTATAAATGATTTGTCAGTTTTACAATTTAATACCAATGATTCAGTGTCAGTTGTGTAATATATATATAAATGATTAAGCGTTAAATACATAATATATCTATATATGATTTAGTGTCAATTGTATAATATTCTTTAAATGATTTAGTGTGAGTTATATAATATGCTATAAATGATTTAGAATAAGATGTATGAAGTAACTATGAATGATTTAGTGTCAGTGGTATAATGCACTGATGAATGATTTAATGTAAGTTTATAATGGATCTAAACAGGATTTAGTGTCAGGTGTATAATATGGGATCAGTTGTGTAAGGTGCTATAAATGACTCAAAGTTAGATGTTTAAAGTAACTATGAATGATTTAGTGTCAGTGGTACAATGTACCAATGAATGATTTAGTATCTGTTTATTATGAATGTATAAACAATTTAGTGTCAGTTGTATAATGTCCAATAAATTATTTGTTTTCAATTGTATAATTTATCTATAAATGATTTAGAACCACTTAGATTATGTCGTTATGAATGATTTAGTGTCAGTGGTATAATGTACCATGAATGATTTAGTGACAGTTGTACAATATACCTATACATGATTTACTGTTAGCTCTATAATACATGTATAAACATATTATACCAGTTGTACCATTTGACATAAATAATTTACTCTAAGTTGTATAATATTACGTATAAAGAATTTAGTTTGAGTTGTATATTGTGCTATAAATGATTTGTTATCATTTGTATAGTGTATCTATCTATAAACAAATTCATGTAATGTTTATAATGTACCTATAAATGTCTAAGTGTCAGTTGTATAATGTGTCATAAATGATTTATTTTCAGTTTTATAATGTACATATAAATGACTTAGCGTCGTATGTACAATGTACTGCAAGTGATTTAGTGTCAGTTGTATATTGTACTCATAAACGATTTATTGTCATCTGTATAATATATTTACAAATAAATTAATGTTGTCTGTACAATGTACTGCAAATTATTTATTGAAAACTGTATAATGTACTATAAATGACTTACAGCAAATAATAAAGTAATTATGAAAGATTTAGTATAATGTTCCAATAAATGATTTAGTTTTTGTTTATAATTTATCTATTAATGATTTATTGTCAGTTGTATACTGTATCTATTAATGATTTAATGCCAGTTGGGCAAGGTGCTATAAATGATTTATTATCAGTGGTTTATTTTACCAAATAATAATTTAGTGTCAGACTTAGTGTCACTTATATAATACACCTATGAATGATTTGTATCACTTGCATTATGTAATATAAATTATTTAATGTCAGTAATATAAAATATCTATAAATGATTTAGTATCATTTGCATAATGTGTTATGAATAATTTACCTTCAGTTGTATAATGTACCTTTAAATGATTTAGTGCTAGTTGTATAATGCATATATAAATGATATAGTGTCGTTTCTATAACATATTGTAAATTATTTAAAATCAGTTATATAATGCAATTATGAAATGTTTAGCATCAGTTGTATAAAGTACCACGAATGATTCAGCGTTAGTTGTATAATACACTTTTAAATGATTTACTGTCAGCTGTATAACGTATGCATGAATGGATTAGTGTCAGTTGTATAATGTGCCCATGAACGACTACGTGTCAGTTGTTTAATGAACCAATTACTGATTTAGTGCCAGTTTTACAATTTACTGCCAATCATTCAGTGTCACTTGTTTGTGTATATAAATGATTGAGTGCCAGTTGTATATATGCTAGTATTTTATTGTCAGTTTTACAATTTACTGCCGATGATTCAGTGACACTGTTTTAATGTATAAATAAATGATATAGTTATTAGTATAATATACAGTAACTTATTTTGAATCAGTTCCATAATGTATTATTAATGATTAATTGTCAGATGTACAATGATTCTGTAAATAATTTTGTGAAAATTGCATAATGTACAATGAATGATTTAGTGTTAGCTTTATAATGCATCTACAATTGATTTAGTGTCATTTATACAGTGTACAACAAATAATTTAGTGTTAGTGTTTTAACACATATTTGAATGAGTGTCATTTGTATAATGTACTAGTAATTATTTAAATCAGTTATATAATGCAATTATGAAAGATTTAGTGTTAGTCATATAACGTAAGATAAGTGATTTAAAATCAGTTATATAATGTAATTATTATTGATTTAGTATCAGTTATATAATGTACCCATAAATGACTAATTGCCAGTTTTTTAATGTACCAATTAATGATTTAGTGTGGGTTTTTAACATGCTGTCAATCATTTAGTGTCATTTGTGTAATGTATATATATATAAATTATTGAGTGTCAGTTGTATAATGTACTAAAAATGACTTATTTTCAGTTGTAAAATGTACCATGAATCATTTAATGTTAGTTGTATAAATTATTTACTATATATTGTGTAATTTATCTATAAAGGGTTTAGTGTAATTTGTATAATGTGCCATAACTAATTTATTCTAAGTTGTGTAGTGTATCTATAAATGATTTAGTGTCAGGTGTATAATGTGCAAAAATTACTCGTTTTCAGTTGTATAATGTATTCTGCAAATGATTTAGTGTTACTTATACACTTATGAATGATTTTTATCAGTTGCATAATGTAATTTGAAAGATTTAGAATCAGCTTTATAACGATTTATGATTTAATGTCAGTTGTATAATGTATATATAAATGACATAGATTTAGTTCTATAAAGTACTACAAAAGATTTGGAATAAGCTTTATAATGTAAATATGAATCATTTGCATGAGTTGAATAATGTACCGTGAATGATTTGTTGTCAGATGTATAATATATCTATAAATGATTTAGTGTAAGTTGCATAATGTACCATGAGATTTAGTGTTAGCTCAATAATGTACTATAAATGATTTAGTGTGTCTATACAATACACTGTAAATCATTTGGTGATAGTTGTATAATGCATATATGAATGATTAATACAGTGTCGTTTATATGATGTAAGATAAATGATTTAAAAGCAGTTATATAATGCAATTACAAATGACTTAGTGTCAGTTGTAAAATGTACTGTAAATGATTTAGAGTAAGTTGTATAATGTGTCCATAAATGGCTAAGTGTCAGTTGTTTGAAGTACCAATTAATGATTTAGTACCAATTTTACAATTTACTACCAATTATTTAGTGTGGGCTTTAAAATTTACTGCCAATCATTTAGTTACAGTTGTATAACGTATATATAAAAATGATTGACAGTCAATTGTATAATGTGCTACAGATGACTTATTTTCAATTGGATAATACTAAGTAACAAAACTTGTTCTTGTTCCTGGGCAGAATGTGTTATTTCTCAATTGCTTATGTCTAAAGCAAATGGAAAAAGACTCATTTTTTTCTTCATACTTTGCTTTTGTGACTTGGGAATGTATAACAAAAACATGATGAGAGACTATATTTGAAGGCTGATACATAAAAGTGATTTACATTATAGTTGCAAATCTAAAAAAACTACTCATTTCTAAACATTTTTGTGCATTTTTGTATAACTTGAGTATAAATACATGTAAATCTTCATTGATATGTGTTTTATTCAGACCTTATGTAAATGAAAATGTTCAAATTTGCCAGATTTTACAAAGAAAATAATTTAATTACTAAATTTCATTATCTAGGTCACAAAAGCAAGTTTGAAGGGAATAATGCCATTTTCTGTACTTTTACAACATAAGCAATTAAGAAATACCACATACTATCCTCAATACAGCTAAAGAGAGAAAGTAATTTCTGTTTTGCCCACGTTATAGGAGTAACAGCCAGCCCCATTATTCAGTTCTAAGAATTGGGTAAAGTTTCTTATTGTAGTGAGTGCTGCTGAGTGGTTGGTCAATTGGTTGGAATTGGGAACGTAAAGGTGATTCTGGCTTGCCATTTTGTCTTTCTGAGCATGGTACACCTATCAATTGAGAATAAAGGTACACAACGTTCTCCACAAAGCCACTTATCCTCAGGGTGTACACCCATACAGTGTAAATATCTTAAGAAAGAAATGAGATGCACACAAACCTGTGTATGCTAAAGTGCTCCAAACATATGTGACAATGGAAAGGTACTCAATATTTACAGTGATACACATCAAGAGTTGAAATCCAATGATATCTCTAATAATAACAATACCTATACATTATAATTTTAAAATTTTTATTTAAATATCTTATAGGTGGGGTCAGAAAAAATTACACTTCGCTCGCTTTTCAGAGATAAAGATTGTTTAACAAATAACATTACATGTTACGCTTCTGGTTTTTGTAGCTTGTAAATCTCTTACACTACTCATCTAGCTGTGTAGACACAAAACTGAGGATTAGGGGAGGGTAAATATTATTGTGGTAGTATATTTGTGTGTTGAATGTCTTATATTCTCTTCTTTTTATGTAAACTCTTTAACAGATAATAAGTCAATAAATTCACTTACCACACATACTCCACCAACCCATGGTCCTGTGAAGTATTTAGTTAATAATAAATCCTTGGGCGATAATGCATTTATAGTCATTTATTTCCAATTCTCGAACTGTAAAATAAAAAAAAAATAATATTTCAATAATACAATGTACTTGCTAAAAATTGGACGGGGTAAAGTTTTTACTAACTGATTGCTCATTTTTAATGAAATTTGAATCACATACTCGTATGAATGATGTGTACAAATGTATAAGAATTTTGACTGTTTACACATAAATGTACTGGATTTATTTTGAATCAGTAAGTTTTCCTGATTTCTAACAATGTTTCCGTTTAGTGTGTGTGTCTTTAAATGCGTGACGACTATTTTAGACGCAACATTCAGTTTCCTGAATTCTGTTTCTAACACAAACTATCGCAACTTTCTGGTGTATTCCAGGCCACTAGAATTAAAATATCAGAGGAATTTTCGAATTGCTTACAAAAATGTGTCTCAGGACGGGTGATGTGGGTATTAACACTTTTACTAATAAAGCAGAGAACAATGTTTTGACCTTCATAGGTTTTGTTAACCTGATGATGACCAAAGTGAAAGTGTTAATACTAATACCAGCCGTTCTGAGATATATTTTTATTTCAAGTGGGTTTCTCGTCATCATGAACTGTTTACAGTTTCTCCTTAACTCTTAACACCAACACCGTACATTTATCACTTTCAGACTAAATTTAACAACATTTTGACAGAATTTCATGTTAAACAAAACAGGCTTAGTTATTCATATTTGACCATCTATACGGATTTAACATACATATATACTTTGTGAGATATATTATTATAAGAGAAATTTAGACATTTATTCATCTGTAATAATGGAATGTTGGAAGTACATTACGCGTACTCTCACAGTTATCATTAAACTTTTTATTTAATCAGGGCCTCAATTTAATGTTGCACTGAAAAGAAAGGGTAAAAATTGTAAATAACCTGTCATTATTAATTTGCAGGTAAGACTGATACTAACATTTCACTTAACCTCTAAGATGTGTTTCGTACACGAGTTTCTGCTTTCATCAGCTGAGAAGTTTGTTTTAGAATCCCTTATTATATCATACGTAAAAACAAACTGACAACTCTGAAATGTTTTATTTGTTTTTTGTTAAACACAAAGCTCCACAAAGAGTTGTTGTTGTTTTTGAATTAAGCACAAAGCTACACAATGGGCTATCTGTGCTCTGCCCACCACGGGTATCGAAACCCGGATTTTAGCGTGTAAATCCGCAGACATACCGCTGAGCCACTGGGGAGCTCCACAAAGAGTTATCTAAGTACTGCCTACCACAAGTTGCAAATCGAGGTCTTCAGCAGTATTTTTCCACAGCCATACCGCTGTGACACTTTGGTGCGACGGAGATTCGAAGTTTAAATTATGTAATTTAGGTTTAATTACAATCCTATAAAACGTAATATATATTTCAAGGTGTGTAAATTATGATCATATGTGGTCAACTGGTGTAACGGATAATTTAAGAAAATAATAAAGTTACATTAATTTCATATTACATAATTGGTAAATAGCCCATTATATACTAGTAAATATTTTTATCACTGTATCTTAATAAAATATAAAATTCTAACACAGCCATATTTTCATTTCTTTCCCTTTTGAGAATGTAATGTAAAATATAAAATTACTTTTGAAAAATATTTTAAATTTTTTTTTAATCACAGTAACACGGCAGTGTGTCTGCGTATCTACAATGCTAGATATCTGGCTTCGATAAACATGGTGGGCAAAGCAGAGTTAAACAATTGTGTAGCATTGTCCTTAACTTCAAAAATAAATAACTTGATTAAGTTTTGTTGGCATATTAAATAGCTAGCAGTAAGAGAGTAGAAGAAACTCTTTGTGAAAAATCAGTAGAATCCTGGGATCTCTTCAGTTGATACAGCTTTTTTTAAAATTTGTTTTTCTTCTGGCTGGTTTTTGAGTTAAAACAACAAATTAGTCAGAAGTTTGGATTTGCTATTTTTAATGCAGTCCTTTCACACGAGTTTACTTATTTAACTTCATTAAATAGCACAGCCATGTGATTAAGCTGCTTGACTCACAATGTGAAAGTCACAGGTTCCATCGCACCAAAGATATTTGCCCTTTCAACAGTGGGGACATTATAATGTCCCAATCAATCCCACTATTCGTTGGTAAAACAGTAGTTTAAGAGTTGACGGTGGATGGTGATGACTAGCTGCCTTCCCTCTAGCCTAATACCACTAAATTAAGGGCAGCTAGTGGAAATAACCCTCTTGTAGCTTTGCACGAAATCCAAAAACAAATAAACAGCTCTAAAGAGCTTTTGTCTTGGGAGTAGTGGAATGATGGAACTATGGGGGATCACTGCAGCGCTTCTGAAGTTTTATGGAGTTGAAAAATGTAGAGATATTTTATTGTACAAAAAGATATACAGAATTTAGATAATATACCAATAGCACTTTTTATGACTCGTATGCTTGGTGAAAAGTTTAAACAAATTTAAATTTCCAAAATGCAGAACATGTGTCTACAAGCAATTCGAATATTGGTAATTTATTAGGATTAAGTTGAAGCTTCAAAATAGAACATTTCACTGCTACGCCACAGTTTCGGAATAGTCTTTCATCTACAATGCAGGATATATTTAAAGTTTAGGTGACTGTCCAATGTCTTGGATCCATCAGACAATTTTATAACATTCAGCATGTCCAGTTGTTGTTTCAGTCTCAATAGTGGCTTGTTGGATTTTATCGTTACTGTTAGTACGAAAAATATAAAGTTCATGAATTGGTTTCTCAGGCTTTGGAGATAGTTTAAATAAAAATACTTTTTTACTCCATAAACAAATAATTAAAATAATAATTAATAGTTGTGACATGTTTTATTAATTTCATCAGACTTTCAACAGAAGGTCAGTAATATTAAATTTGTCCAGTTCCGTGTCAAAAGTCTCTTTGATTCATAAAACATGATGAATGACAGCGGTTCTATTTAAGTAGCTCGACTGTTACTAGAGTATTAATACATTTTTTTAGATAAGTAATAACTTTCTACACTTCTATATACATTCATGAAATGTGTGTTCCTTGATTCGATCATCTTGTCTTCTTGTAGTTAATTATACATGTACATGTATTCTAGAACGCCCAAATAATGTCTACAGGTAAATAATGTTTGAGCAGTTTGACTGACCTATTCTATCGTTAAAAACAAACAGTTCGACCTTCCTAGGTCATCTTCAGACTAACTCTCTTTATCAATAAGTGTTAATACCCATACCAAATGTTCTGAGATACATTTTTATCTTGGTTATCACTTTCCTCAGAAAATCATTCTTGTTTAAATAGTGTATGATGTTGTTTACCTCCAATCTAGTTCTATATTACTGATAAGTTTATGACTCTATATACCAAGATTTTAATACTGTTGTCTTTAAATTTATTTGGTATAAAACTTTTACTCTTGAAATATAAACCCAAAAAAAAGTTCATTGTAAGTTCCAGTTCCAAACTTCCCACCTTTTGTGATAATTAGGGTGATCAATTTATGCTTACTTAACTTCCTTAATACCCTTCTTTCCAACAAGCTAATATTCTATGGTTTAGGGGGTTAAATTTAAACATATGTAAAACATTCAAACTAATACTACAGGGCAGCCTGTAAGTCCCTACCCATCCATATATCTTATGTATCCAGTGTATCTGTCTGCTGGAGACGAGTTAGAGTCAGTTTTTTTAGAGAGAGAGATCCAGAGCTAGTCACCTAGCAAGTTAGACGTGCTAATATCTCTGCCAACATGCTATTTAGAACGAAACGTTCATCCTCGCCAATCAGGTCGTTAGTGCCGCCGGTAATCATCAACGGCCTACCGCCAAACCTTATGCCGTACCAAGTCGCCACGTTGATCGCCCGAGCCAAGCCTGGGGCAACCATCAAACAGTCCAGGACCCATATTTTATGCCGGGGAGGAATCATCATCCAACCAGGCACTAATGCAGACCGAATCTACTTGTGCCAGCCATGGAACACTGAATTTAAAGTTGTTCCCCCACTAAAAGTCCAGTCAATCTTTATTCTGTATTCCTCAGGGGCGTCGACCCATCAATTCAACCAGAAGAATTAGACAAACCATGGAACCCCAAATACAAGCCAAGGTATATGCAGTTAAACGAATTTTTTCTAAGAATAGTAACCATCCCATGCACTTCATGAAGATAGTGACAACGTTGAAGTACAGTGCTGACTGTATTTTACGTGATGGCTGTTATTATCATATATATCATTTTAGAGCCGAACGCCCACATCAACAACCACTCAATAACGGTTCAAACAAAGCACCCAGATATCGCAAACAACCAACGGAAATCTTCCAACATGAAACTACTAAAATTCCTCCGAGTCCAGATATAATTAGAAGAAACATGAAGACAGATTCAGACAACTCAACCCAGATGACGACAACTCCCACTGTTAGCAACACGCCAAGTTCCAGTAGTTCAAGAAAGAAAAAGGACAGTACATGCCAGACTTCAATCCCAGTTCCACAGAATTCAACAACCAGCCAGACTCAAACCATTACCAAGATAACTATCGACGCGACAGTACAAACTGGAAAACAAACTACCTGCATGCAGAAAACTCAAACCAAAACCTCGAGAAGAAACAAAGCATCACAGACCAGCGAAGAACAACTCACCAAAGAACAGCCAGTTGTTCCACCACCTAGATCACATTTTTCAATCGCACCATTTGGCCTCAAGTGTGTAAACAAGTTTAAGACAAAGTTACCACCTGATCTACAAGACCGCAGCTAACAGTTTCCTCGTATACCACCAACCTAGCTCAACATTTTTTTTTTCTCTTACCAGGTACTTCCGGGCATGGTCTGGGTAAATTATTCGGCACCAAGGCCGTGCAAGTGGGTTTTCTCAGGGTACTCCCGTTTCCCCCCGCAGCAAAATCTCTGGCATCGGACCTGTAGGTCCCAGCCTCATTCTGAAAAGGGCCGTTTACCCAGTCACAGGGAATCAAACCAATCACAGTAAATTTTAAAAATCAATTCGCCAGCTGCCAGTGTACTCCATCCTCGAGCCAAGGTCTGGCTCACTTCACTTTCGCTGCTCTCGTCCAATTCTCCCGTCCTTCCTCTCACTCACAAACACCCCACTCCATCTTTGAAATATTAAAAATAAAGTAAAAATTCCATGGATATTTCAAAATTTTCTCATGTAAGGGGACAAAGAGGAACTACAACGTTCCTGAACACCCCAGTCAGAGAGAGAACTCTTCTGATTTCTCTCTCTCTAAACTAAACCCCTGCCACGTTAGTGTGCTTTGCTCTATGTGCTGTCCCTCATTCTCGCTCACTGCATAATATGCGACGATTATGTCACAATACGCTCTTCAAGTGTAAATGGGCTTATATCGGCCATATTTCTCTGAAAAAAAAAGAAATTTATAATACATGCATGATTGAATATAACATATGGATGGATAGGGACTTACTGGCTACCCTTTAGATATGAGTATACATGTATTATGAAAGTTAATCTGTGGCGATGCTTTATTCATCTAATACTTCAGATCCTTTGGTTCATTTCCAGTTCGATCATTTTTGAGTGGTAGGAGCAAATCTTAACCTGTGATATAATACTTTTCCACGCTACTTGAAGTGTAATTTATTAGATATATACTAACATATTAGCTATTTCCTGATTATGATTTACTTTTTACTAACACTTTACTGTGCAACTTCGTTTATCCACAAGTAAAATATCTCATCAGAAGAAGAAATATTTTGTGTTTAAAGACAGGAAAGGAAAGATACGTAAAAGCATTAAACATTTTAAACGTGTTAGATTGTAATATTACTCTGGTAACAATAATTTAAGATATAACTTAAACTGAAAAAAACGACTGTTTTACAAATCAAAGAGACTTTGGTTATTAAACTTTAATCCTTGCATTAAGAATATGACGAAGTATGTATGCCACGACTTTTTTTTTGTGGAGTTCAATTCAAAATGTCATTAAACTACTTTATTACACACATATATACTTATTAACAAATCTATTTAACTTCTAGATGCTGTACTGTTTTATTTCTACAGCGATGGTATCATATGTGTAACCATTTTCAAAAGGTAGCTCTGTACCACAGTAATCAAATTTTTCTCTATAATAATATAGTATTTTGGATTAATCAGATCAATACTGACTATATAATTGTAATGTAATACAAATATTTTGATGTTAAAATAATTGGTATAAAGCAAAATTACATTGATTAGGCTGTATCTCTTCACATGTCATGACAGTAATATTGACCTTGTGCTAAGTGCCTCTTTCATTGCTGCTACTCATGTTACTTTGCTACATATATTATTGGTTCTGCTACCTCGTACTTTGAACACCAAGATAAGTCATACAACCAGCTTGGCAAGTATCAGTCATTTATCCTCAACAGAAACAAAGCCAGCAATGTCAGAACATAACACAGAACTGCTTGTGCAAATATTTGCACAGCATGCATTGCTACAAAAGTAACATTTAAAACTTGGCAACATCTAAATATTTTTATATTTATAAATCCTCATCAAAATATGATTGGCACGGAATCGTCTCAGGTGGCTATAGTAGTAACAACTACAAGAACTTTGTATGTCACCCTTCAACAAAATGCTTTAGCTGACTTATCTCCAATACGAAATTCTCAATGAAAGGAAATCCTTCATTTTAATCTTTCTCTCTAAATCTCTTTTTAAATGATGTCATTGTATGTACAAGTTACATGTTTCAGACTAAGCCAATTCCTACAATAATGCTACTTTTTAAATTTGAAAGGTAACACAATTTCTTTTTTAAACTTAAACCATACCTTAACTGTTACTGTCAAATCAGTGATAATAGTATAACTAGTACTAATAGTAATAGGCCTAACAGTAACACTAGTGTTATGGGTTACAAATGTTTTCAGACAAAACCCAGAACTTGAACACTTCTGAATAGTTCACTATTCTTCTTAAGCAAAATGAAAGGTTATGTTTGGGATGGAGCAGATTTGGCAGTATTTTAGGCTTCATACATACAAGCCCCAAAAGGACTTAAGGAGCAACCTGAGGCACTCAAAAACAGCCCCATTTCATTAAACAGAATATGAAACGCTTGGGATAATTACTTACATAACAAAACCATCAATACATTTTTCGTGTATTGAACCTCCACTCAAGAGTCTTTTGAATTCTGTAAATGTCACAACAAAGGATTAAGCTGGACATCATCTCACTCTTACAAATTCTAGTAAATGATTTAAAGGCATAGAAATGCAACATTATTGTGTTTAGAAGACACCAAACAAACAAACATGTAGAAATCCAAAGAATAAGAATAACCTAAAATATTATGCTTTTAATGAATGTATACTGAGTATGCTTCAAACACTCAAATCAAAATCTGTTTAGTATTATCAGAAAGTTCTCACAGCCAAGAGGGAATAGTTTTTTCACCCACTAAAGACGATCTGGAGAAGTTGAGTGGAATGATATATATTCATCATAAAAGAAAGAAAATAGTCAACTGATTATCTACATCCTGAATTCAAAGATCCTAAATAGAACAGCAACAGTCATAACATGGTCTACTGATACTAGGGTATTAATTTTTTTATTCATATTTCCATGAGGATAATGGTATTTATATGTGGATTAAGAATGGAATTAAAGCAATTACTACACCTCAATAAAAACAACTGCAGAGGAACTTGGTGGAGAGTAGTGCTCCTTTCTTGTACCATTTTATAATTTGATGGGATATTACAGAACTAGTTACTTAAAGCATTTAAATGCTTTGAACGAACATAAGTTAAGGAATGTGCTTGTAGACCGTATTGGTCAAACAATGATATTAATGACACAAATATGATGAAGTACAACAGTTTTTTTCAAAAAGCCAATGCAAAAATTAGTTTACCACTGTGCCACAATAGGTTACTTTGTCAGATAAATTGTCAGAGTGCAGTTTGGGAAAAACCTGAACAATCCAATTAGAGGATGACTTGAAACCTGACCTCTTGATAACAAAAAGCTGAAGTTTAGGATATGCCAATGCAACAAGCCTAAATGTGCTTCTAGGCACTACACAAATATTTGAAAGCGTGATTATGCTTTACTTTTGCTTGCTCATAAGAAAGTCACACAAAAAGATGTTAAATCATCAATGATTTGTTAAAAATAACTCATCTTTATTTGCAGTAGATAAACTGCATGTGTATTGTGTGTAACATAACATCTATGTGATATATACTGACTTTTTTAAATAGCATCAGTGTTACCAAGGATTTTGTAGAGGGTTTCTAAAATACTCAGAGCTTTCTGTGCAAATATCACTATACTGATGTAACACTTATATCAAACTTTAGCAACATAATATTTAATTAAAACTTACCACTACACTGTACTTTGTATACAAATTGCACTTTAATGTTCATTATGGAGTACAAATTTATACAATGTGCACACATACAATTTCCTTACTTTTCTGAGGGCAAAAAATTTTTACAACAAATAATCACATCAGAGAACAGCTCTAGTCTTCTTTTTTTATGTTTATCAGAAAGATAAAGGTAAAAAACATGAACATACCTGTAAGGATTTGATTTTGTTTGTAAACAGTAACAGATTCTAGGATAACTTGCTCATTTATTGAATATACAAAAGTAGGATCATGCTGCAAAAGTGTCAACATTTAAAATTTGACTCATCAATATGTGAATCATGTGTGTTAATGCAGGAATCTGAAAACACATTTCACTTCTTGAAGTATGCTTTAATCAAAGTATTGGTTCTGGCTCATTATCATTAGGGTTTTCATAAATTGTGCACACAGGCACCAATGACAGGGAACTGTACACAATTTTCACAGGAACAACATAGTTTGGAGTGTCTAACTGCAAATAAGTCAAACAGTAACTGTTCAGAATGCCAGTAATGTATGTTAACAAAGAAATGACTTGCAATTGTGATATCTGTCAAGCATTGTTGCTATTACTGTAGAGAAGACAGTCCACAATTCAAGTGTATCATGTGGCATTTCAAGAACCTTTAAAGTATGATTGTAAATTTGATAAAAATACAACAAGAGTACAACTTTTGTTGGACACTATCAACCAGGCTAACAGCATGAAAATGACAATGGATTATCTGGGCAGAAATGTAAAACCATGTTCCATCTGTTAACTGTTCAGATCCTGGCTGCTGTGCACCAGTAGAAAGTATTACAAGAGCAATCATATTGAGCCACACATGCAAAACAATGCTACTCTTCCAAAGGCACCACAAATGAACAGTTTGAAAATTTAAGATTATATCAACTGAAAGACTCAGACATAATTTACACTTTACTCAGAATACAGCAAAATGAAGCACAAATATCACAAACTGACAAATTTACAGACAAACAGACAAAGTACATTATAACATGTTGTACTGTCATAATTAATCACAGAAACACGGTAGCAATATATGATATAACTAATAGTTCTTCAAGATCTAAGACAGAAGATACTTCAAATTTTGTGTGATTAAAGACTGTAGAACACTTGCGAGTTTTAAGAATGTGTGTTTCTCAGGCTGCATTTGCATAAAGACACTGAACACTTACAACTTATGATCATTATGAAACTAAGAAATTTAAACCAAAGAATTATCAACAGAAGAAATGACATCTATTTCATTCAACAATGTAGAAAGGAACAACTAACCCCTAATTTTGTGAAGGTAAAACTATCAAATTTTTTTTATAAATACACAAACATTATCCAAAATTTAAAGAAAAACTACTTAAAGCCATGTTAAACACAAAATACAAAAAATGAATCTAGACCATCAACTGGCATGCTGCATTAAACCAGAGATTTACAGACCTATATAACGAAACATAAACCAAATCAACACTAAAAATGACAGAAACAAAAAGATCTGCTACGACAAAAAAAATAGAAAAACTAAGATGCAAACAACAGAAAAAACATCACGACAAACCATTGATTAACCTCATAATTAACAGATCCGACCAACAATTAAACACAGACGAGATACATCTACTTAACAAAGGATTCAACTTTGCAATAGCACCTAGGTACATTCCAACCTTAGAAATCAAAACATTTTTAGAAGTTCTATCCAGGAGACTTATGATACTTTCAACAGAAAACAAAAACAAGATAACAACCAACAGAAAGAAGACAACTTACAAAATTTTATTGACATCCAACAGCCAAACTTTCCAGGAAAAATTAAAAATTAATATTTTCCAGAAACACCTAAAAACAACATCTTAAAATTATTTGAAAAAATCGTTTATCACAAAACCATCAACACAACTTCACAAAACAGAAAGCTAAAAAACAATCTCACAAAAAAAGACATTAATTCCAATAATAACCTAAAACAAGTAGAAAACATAAAAATTCTAAAAGCAGATAAAGGTAACGCTATAGCCATAATGAACATGAATGAATACATCCAAAAAATGAAAAACATCCTATAAGACACAAACAAATTTAAACCAATACAAATCTAACAAAGTCACATGAAATGCAATGAAACAAAATACTACTAAAAATGAAAAAAGCCAAACACAATTTCACAAACACTTTATTCCTACCAATGTAAAACGACTCACACACACCACAAATATATGGCATCCCCAAACCACATAAACCAGATTGTCCATTTCGACCAATAATGTTCACGTATGAATTACAATCTTGCTAAATACATAGCATGGGCATTCTCCAAATATATAACATCAGCCAGCTCATTTGTCAAAGACTCGTTTAATTTCAAGTCTAATCTAAATCAACTTAATCATAAAGCCTTAATGGCTAGTTTCAATGTTATATCCCTTTTTACAAAAGTTTCAACCACTGAAGCCTGCAAGATAGCCTTAGAACTCTATATCCGAGACTCTAACCCATCTATAAACATTCCCAGCAACCAATTAGCAACCATCATAGAATTCACCAAGATGAAGACAAACTTCGGGTTGAACAACTAAAACTATATACAAACAAATGGCCTAAGCACGGGCAACCCAGTATAATCAGTTCTGGCCAATATTTTTATGACACAAGCAATTAACACAGCATTACATCCACCACTATACTGGTACAGATATGTAGTTGACATGGTTGCAGGATTCAGATCTACAGAACACACACTTAATTTTTTCAATCACATTAACTCTATACATCCCAACATTAACTTCACATGTGAACAGAAAGAAAACAATCAAATATCATTTCTTAACCTCAAAATTACAAGAACTGACACACAATTTAAAACAGAAATCCACTAAAAAATTACCCATACTGGACTATACATTCCTTGAGACTCAGCACGTGAAACAAAACAAAAACTCAACATACTAAGAAACCAGATAAACAAAGCCATAAAACTATGCTCACCAGATAAAATTAATGATAAATTATACACAATATAAAATAATATTTCATCAACATCAGTAAGTTTTCTCCACAAACTGTAGAAAACATTATACCCACACACATAGACAGAAAATAAAATCAACCAACAAAAGTAAATATACTTCAAGAATAAAAAAAAATCAGGAAACCGTATACTGCTATATACCATATATTCCCGACATCAGCAGAAATATAACCAACATTTGGTAAATACTAGTTACAAAATAGGACATTCTAATTAATACCAAATTTCTTCAAAAACCAGGCACAAAACTAAGGTCTATACTATGTAAAAACTACACTGACAAACACCACACCAACATTATTTATAAAATACAATGTGATAACTGCCACGAATTATATATTGGAGAAACAAGTAGAAAAATGGAAACCAGATTCAAAGAACACAAAAAGTCACCTTCACACATTTCCAAACACTGCAAATCAAATAAACACAACATAACCACAGAAAACACTCAAATACTAAATAAAGAAACAAACATAAACAAACGCAAAATTAAAGAAACCTTACTTATACAACAACTTAAACCCAAAATAAACCAATACAAAGGAACACCTTTATATCAATATTAAAAATAATGTAAAATTATATATTCAAATATCTAACACCACCCTCTACATTCCAACACTCAGTTACACAACCCCTTTCAAACATGTGATCAGCTTCTGGTCAGTTACCTCTTTCTTTCTTTGAGAATCTGACAATAACTGAAGGTCAAAACGTTGTTTGCTCCTCTACATAAAATATTTTGTCAACCCAAACGAGCCATTTTTACATATACATTTTTCCTTTCTTGATATTTCAAACCAATTTTCAAAACAATTAAATATTTTATGTAAACAAAAGATACTGTTTATATAGTTAAAAGTAAATTAAATAATGAATAAAACTTATCAAGAAAAGATGTGCATTCCTCGAAAACATGTTCAGTTTGTGTGCAATACAAATTTTTTTTCAGTTAGCTAGTACTCTAGTTCGTAACCATTACAGATTTCTCATTCCTAGGAAATAAATTAATTTCAGAGCAATTAAAATCAATACATTTATTGGAATCAGGGTTTATACACCAGCATAAGACAAGAAATTGAAGGACTTTTTAAAAGTTCTTAAAATACCAACAGAAGGATCTTGATTAAATTACTTATGATTAAAAATTGTTAAAGTAGTCAACAAGAGTCCTTCACTAAAAAGATTTAGAAAATTAATAATTACATTCCAGCAACTAAGCTTTAAGTATCACAAGACTATATTCTTGTTTGAAACTGATACTGGACCCAACAACCAATATTAGCAATGCATAATCTTGAAAATATAACTTCATGGATGCAAGTCCTGCTAGATATGTTTTAACTTTAAGATGTGAGAAAGTGAGTGCTAACAGCATTGACACTCATATGCTAAAGTGAAATATGCAAACACACAGGTAACAGCAATCACTAATGAAAATAAAGGATACAGTTTACGTTAAAAGTTTCTACAAAATCTATGACATTTTTGTTTTTAATAATACTCAGTAGTGGAGATTTCCTCCTAATAAACTGCAAAAGAACCAATAATTTATTTACTACTAGTTGTTGAAACCAAGGATCTTAAAAAATAAATAATGATGTCACATTGTTAACTGACACAACAGGATACAGTACATAATGAAAAAAGGAAATAAAGAAAATGTTCCAAGTAATGCAAGTGTAATCTGTTGTTGTTTGCTCCTTTTTGTTTTAAAGTTGCTTAGTACTGAGCAATAGATATATGAATATCTTGTTGTATCCAAATGTTATCATTCAATCCTACAGTTATTAAAGTCAATAAAATGCATACATTTATCATTTGTAAGCAAACACAGACTGTTTTTGGTAGAAAACATAAACTGAGATTAGCAATGATGATTTCACTTCAAGTAAAATTATTTAATACATTTTTAAACTTTTGATTGCAATAGTTATTGCAGAAATAATATGATACATAATGGAAACCTTGTCATAATTAAGAAAATAAAAAAAAACAAATAGAAGAATTATCAAACTGAAAATGTGTATTTTCAGTAATAAGTCTCTTATAATAAAATATCTTTATTATTACTTTAGATGGTGTAATTAGAAATTAAAATTTCATGAATGGAAGAATATTCATATGCATTTGTTACAATATTAAAGTACCATAGATACATATACAGATGTACAGAAGCCCATTAATATGCAAACTGTTCATAATGTAAGAGGTATAGCAAGATACCTGTTAATTATATTGAATGAGGCATTGTGGGCCTACTTTGTGACAATATCACTAAGATCATTCAAGATAATGCCTCTGAAAATATCTATTTATATGATTCATGTACTCAGAATGTCAACAATGATGGTGTAAATAGTAACAACTGAACTATCTGAGTACAAAAATTACCAAAACCACTTCAATAAGAGTTACTCAAGTCCTTATGCCTGTTAAATGAATAGACTATTTGTTAACTGCACTTGACATACAACCAAACTGTGTTTTCATTGGCATTTGATTTTAACAAAAGGTAAGAAGTTATAAGAACAGCTTATATACAGATTCACAGATTGACATAACTACTACACAACATCTCCTGCATGTTTTAAAGTGTAACAGGTGGTGTGTTGCTAAATATTAAGATATGAGATAGAGATGCATTTTTTACACTTCATACTTAAGTAACAATGACAAACAGCTTTTCAAAAATACATTCAAAAATTTTTCCCCATAGATTGCATGAAGAAAATTTATTATTTAAAATTAATATTTAATTGGTTAGATTCTCACAATCATTCCTTATCAGTCATTTGGCTGCAGTGTATTTGGGTATAATGTACGAGGTCTGTTAAAAAAATATGCAGACTCTTTGAATTGTGCGGGTTTGGTCGGTTCCAGGGGAATCCGCTTGGTGCTGCTACGTTTGCACAGATCAGCTGGTTACAACACCATTTCCCGACTGCAGATATCTTCATTTGTGTATTAGCTACATGGTTTTAAGTGAAGTGCGATTTTTTCGTTTGGCAGATTTCAGAATGAATGACATGAAGGAGCAACGACTTGCTATGACATTTTGTGTTAAACTAGGAAAAACTGTGACCGAAACTTTTGTTATGTTTAACATGGCTTACGATGATGTTGCTATGAAGCATACGGCATGTTTCAAGTGGCATGAACGTTTTAAGGATGGTCGACAGTCCATTGAAGATGATGAGCATCCTGGACGTCCTTCCACGTCAACTGACGACCCACACGTGGACAAAATCAACACCCTGGTGCAGGCAAATCGACGTCTGATTGTCAGGGAGCTTGCTGAAGAGTGTGGGATATCAGTTGGATCTTGTTACAAGATTTTGACCAAAAAATTGAAGATGCACCACGTTGCTGTGAAATTTGTGCCACGCAGAACTCGTGTTTGGTGAAACACTCATTCACTGTTCTTCCCCACCCCCCTACTCACCTGACCTTGCTCCTTGCGATTTTTTCTTGTTCCCCAAACTCAAGAAACCCTTGAAAAGAAGAATATTTGAGATGATTCCCAAGATTAAGACAAATGCGACGAAGGAGCTGGAGGACATTACAAAAAAAAGCAAACCTGGATTGTTTCAACAAGTGGAAACACCGTTGGGATAAGTGTGTGTGTTGGGGAGGAGAGTACTTTGAAGGGGTCCCAGACTTGTAACTTCTAAATAAAGTACATTTTGTTTTATGATGTCAGTTTGCGTATTTTTTAAACAGCCCCCATAGGTAGGGGAGTTGAATAATAACTATTTCTAGGTTATAAATAAATAAAATTATTAAAGACTAAAGCTTGGGTAGTTGTGCTTTCCTCATCAGCAGTTTGGATAGAATCTTACTTTGAGTTTTTAATGCATTAGAATACAAAGAAAGAGGATGACTACATCATATTGAATTACATACCACTTAATAATCTGTGAAGTCAACATCAAGAGTATACTTTACCACAAATTTAGACTGGGAGTATTTCTCACCACATTATTCACCTCAAAATTATGTTTAAAGATGAAAAGTGGTAAGTTTTCAAATACTGAAACCAAGTCCCTCAGTCAGATATTTAACATTTTTTAATTGATGTTCACTAAACAAAACAGTTTTTAAATATTGTTCTCATTCATTAAGTACATTTAAATCACTTAAAGTATACAGACTACTAAACTGAATCCATGGTATTATGTGAAGAGATACAACTTTCTAGAAGTTGTGGTTTTTGTTTTATTTCTCCTGTCAATGAAAATATTTTTCCTTGAATTTGATGTGTTTTACCAGTTGTTTTTTTTAATCAGATTCTTTTTACAGTCATAAATAGTAATAGTACTAATTTTAAAAGAAATGGTGTACACAAGTGGTGTTTGGCTGCAGTGCTAAAGTCAACTGATTTACAGTGCTTTACAAATTTCTATAGTAAAGGTTATGTAATTGCATCCATTTAAACTGAAAATACCTGCATTGCAATGATGAGTAAGCCCAAATGGGCTGTGAGGAGTGATGCACAACACTGGTAAAGAGAGAAAGGAGGCAAGATTCTTTTGTTGCTTCAAGTAGAAATTCAGTAAACCAATAACAAAAAATTGAACCTGTTTTCTAAAAGACAGAATATAGCAACTCTTATAAAATACATATTCTACAAAATAAAAAGAAGATACGAAACATTAAGTACACGTGTAGAAACACAGTCACAAACTTTGTGATTCCTACTCATTCATTTGTAAAATAATTATACAGTTTAAAAACAATGAGTTGTTCATTTCATTACAGCACTTAATGCTCAGATTTCCATAATTTCAAGAGATAGGGGTAAAGGTTCCAACATGTATGATATCATGGATCCACTATGTTTTGTTTATGGCATTATTTTAATTACCAACACCTCAAATTTCATTCACACTTTTGTTTCCAACAACTCACCATTATGATAAAATAAAACAACCACATGTTCCAAGTACACTTCTGCACTCTTTACACTTCAGAAAATTATAAACTAACATGTTATGACACACCAATTAACTACATAATGTTATTAACAGTGGTTATACATGCTTGAAAGTATTTTTTTTTATCAATGTTGAAGCATTAAGAAAACTGTTTTGAAATTAACAATTTATTTTCAGTAAAACACACATAAATACATTAACTAAATATAAGCCTTGCAAATGTGAAGGTTTAAACAGACTTCTGTCTTAAAAAATATATCATATAATCACAATACGTTACCAGTGCATTACAAATTCCAGATTGATTACTTTCTCATTCTTATCAACATGCCTCATGTCAACATCTAAAAATAACAATATACAATACTTAGAATATTATTAATTATGAGTGTGTGTAGATACACATATATATATGCAAAATTATGCTATTTTGGAAAAAAAAAAATTGCTGTCCAGAAGGAAAGAAATTAATTCTGAAAGGGGAATAGAAAAAGTGCCTAACATTTCTTTCTTTCAACAATAATAAAATCC
Organism: Carcinoscorpius rotundicauda; assembly: GCA_011833715.1. Lineage (NCBI taxonomy): Eukaryota > Metazoa > Arthropoda > Merostomata > Xiphosura > Limulidae > Carcinoscorpius > Carcinoscorpius rotundicauda. The sequence continues at coordinate 27,157,432 of CM022391.1, forward strand.
CAGCTTACTTATGTTTTTTTCATAAGCCTGTGAATTTCAAACTGGTAATCTCCTTCTCCCACAAACTGAGTTTGATCATTGGTTAAATCAGTAAAGACTGTACAACCATCTGGAAAGCAAAGAACATAATTTCAAGCTCATGGAAAACAGTTATGCAATTTGGAAAATAATTCAAATCAAACATAGAGATAACATGACACATTGTTCGTTTATTTTTATTTTATAAGCAACCTACAAAATTACCAAAATTAACATACTGTTGCTTAACTATGTATCTCCATTACACAGAATATATATTTTAAATTTATGAGTGGCATGTTTTCTAAGTTACATAAAACATATGTGACATAGGAAACTTGCCATTTAGGATTTGATAAAAAAAGGTATACTTTTAATAAATATATGATCAATGTTTACAAAGTGATAAATAATTAAAGGTGTTATGGAGAAAAAATATCAAAATCCTAAGATAGGATGTGGAAATATGAATTTTGTTTATATAAAAAATGCATTAGTTTATTTTTTTTTTTAATTTAAAGCAAAACTAGTCAAGGGCTATCTGCACTAGCCATCCCTAATTTAGCAGTGCAAGACTAGAAGGAAGGCAGCTGGTCATCACCACTCACCACTAACTCTTGGTCTACTCTTTTACCAACAAATAATGGGATTGACCATCACATTGTAATCTCTCCATGGCTGAAAAGGTATGTTTGGTGTGACTGGGATTCTATCCCACAACCCTCAAATTTCTAGTTGAATGCCTTTACCCACCTGGCAATGCTGGGTCATAAAAAGCATTAGAAATAAACTGTACAAACCAGATAACCAACATACATGTACATATTTGACAGCTTGAAATTGAAAAAATCCTGTATTGTGACAAAACAAATACAAAACACGGAGATTATTCTCAATATAACTAAATTAGAATAATTTCCTACCTGAAAAATACTGAAGCAAATATAAAAGATGTTTTGGAAATATTTTACTGTTTTTAAGCTATTTGTGTGACACTTTATTTTAAATATTCTATTGTAACATCTAGAAAAGTTTTCTACCTCCAGTATTTAACTAAATCACAAAACTCTTTATGTACACTTTAAAGTCTAAATAAAACAATGAAGCACGCAAACAAATAATCTGATAATGCATTACAAGACTTTTAATGTATTCCTGGGTTTCTTAAATTTTAACTTGTGTTCTAACTTATATAAAATATTTAAGATTATTTGAAAAAGGCACACTTTTATTAGAATATATGAACAATGTTTATAAAGTGATAAATATTTAAAGGTGATGGAGAAAAAAGATATCAAAATCCTAAGATAGGATGTGCAAATATGAATTTTGTTTATATAAAAAGGCATTAGAAATAAACTGTATATACCAGATACTTACATATGTCATTCACATTTATGTACACATTTGGCAATTTGAAATAAAAAAAAATGCAACAAAACAAATACAAAACACAGAGACTGTTCTCACTGTAAACTGATAACTGAGTTATACATTAATTATCTGTAACTAGGGGTTACTGCTAAACTGAAAATTATCCTTGTCTCATTTTTATCAATCAGCTACAACAAAGTGCTTACTGTATTGAATTTATGTTGTAATTATCTCTAATAGTTTTTATTGAATATTCATACAGAAATAACAAGAAAAGGTGTATAGTAAACACAATATAATAGTGCCAAAATGCCACTGCTAGACAACAAAAACACTAAAGCCAAAAAATATTCAAGTTTTCATTATGTATGTTTATTTCTAGAATTAATACTCCTTATGTATAAAACCAATCTAGAGCATTGTTCCTATAACAAACAGTTCTAAATATGTGGTATGTTATTCAGATAAAGAAGTTTAATAATCAAAACATTCTTTAAAAATACATTCTACACTCACCTCTTCTAACTTAAAGATTGCCCATACATTACTTAACAAAGGTCTTAACACTCACCTTTTTAATCAACAAGACATTCTACTTAAACTAATTAAATTAATTTATTAGATAACTGTAAAGATTAACTTATATTAAAAAAACTAAGAATTTAACACATTTGGATTTGTCTAGTCAAGATACAGGGTTAACCTACATATATAGTTGAGTACATAGTATTAAAATAACCTTGAATATAAATAAGAAATTAACATAATGACCACAATCAATATAAAGTCACAGTGTAATGGCATTTGCCAGAATTAAATTTTGTACTGTTTGCTATTTAAAAAGTAACTTTATGCCACCAAAAATTGACAACTGTGGGAAGAGTACAAAACAACCTTTCCTGATATAAGAAATAAATACAATCAGTTCATAAATATGTGCTCACATCAAGTGTCTTTAATTTATACAATAGAGATATTCCTTGTGCTTAATGATATTGAAAAAAACAATGAAAAATGATTAAACTAGGGAAGCAATAACCACCGTGAAAGAGACTACAAGTTATGTCACAGCCATAGTAAGTAGTATGGAATCTTTTTACAGGTGAAAATCCACAAATAAATAGGTCAATGTCAGAACCATTCCATGTTGACCCAGGTAATAGTTTGTAACCTAATGAAGGATCTCTACCTGAAAACAATAACAACTAGAGGGGCACTCAGTACAGTGCATACCTCTACCAAGTAGCATTAATTATATTCAGACTTCAAAAAATAAGAAAACCTGTCTTATGTTCATCATTATTAATGGGCATGGTCCATTTATGGCAGAACAATTTGAAATAATATTATACACAAAGTTTCATCAAAATCCAATCTTTTTATGGTTGAGTTACAGAACAAAAATAATGTGAAATACTGATTCCCAATATTGATGTTTTGAATTTCTGTGACCTTCCAAAAACTAACAACTTTTATGTTTGGTCATAGACCAAATGTACACCAACTGTCATCCAAATCAATTCAGTTGTTTATGAGAAATCTTACACACAAGCACACACACACATGTAAACATAACCTTTAGTGGTAGAGGTGACAAATATAAGGTTTCCATTCATACCTCCCATTCAATCATCATATACCTCAAATAGTTGGTAAAAAGTGAAATACATATTCATACTGTTCAATACAAGTTATAAAGGAAAAGTCGACACATTTACTAAATTTTTGTGAAACTGCAGTGTTAAAACAGCCACTGGTAACCATCATCTTCATACTTTAGATGGATTATGGAAATAATACAAGGAAGAGAGGTGTGTTTTGTGTACTACAGCCTTAAGACAACCCCTTTTAAAACTTGTTTAAGCAAGAGAAATATGCATTACAGAGGTATTATGTTTTTGTTGTGCTTTATTAGTTTTTATATTTTACAAAAAGAATGTAATAAAGGAAAATTAAAATATCATGGTACGTAATACATTATAGCAACAAAGCTCAAACATATATTAGAATTTTTCTTTTCAAAAATTATTTAACAACCTCTCACTTCTATTTAAATAAACATGTCTTACCATATCACAATATTTAACTTACATAAAGCATTTTCGGTTTTGTATCCTATTTCTCAAAGTGAAACCAAGAGTTTCAAGTTCTTTTCATAACTACACACACAATTTCCAGGACAAAAACTAAGGTTATGCTATGATACACAATAATTAGGAACAAATAGGTCTTAAAATTGTGATAAAAACCATAACACTGCAGGTATTTTTATACACAGTCCTTTTACTTTGTTCATCTTGAATTTCATCACTTAAACAATAATATGAGTAAATAGCTGTTTTAATCAATACATTTGAAAATGTAGATTTTTTTAAAATAATGCATTTATTATTATCTAACACTTGAAAACCAAGCACATGCAAAGATACTCAATACCTCCAAATCTCATAAAATAAAATTCTTACAAAAATACAACACCAAAACAGAAATATTTTATCTAGCAATATTTCGAACAACTGTTCTTCATAGTTCTTGTGAACTGTTGAACATTTAGTAACAATGAGAAATTTATTCTGTTATCAGCTTGCAAAATTACTCTGTACGCTAATGTAAACATTAAATATATACAACAGTAATAGATACAAATGAAAAAAACACTTTAAATATATGCAATAGTAATATATACAATAAAAAACAAAAAATATATACAAATGAAAAAACATTAAATAGATAGAACATGAATATATACAAAAACAAAACAAAAAATAATTACAGACAACAGTAATATATGCAAATGAAAAAACAAAAAATATACAAGAAGCAAGAGTGGAGGCAGGGCAGCTCAAAAGCCGATTTCAACCCGACCCTTCACCAACGTGTAAAGGGGCAAGACGTCCGGCTGCCAGTCAGTAAAATGTCCTGGACCCCAGGTGCTGGTAGTCCCGCCTCAACGCAAAGTAACAGCCGGTACCTGGCTCTACCCAGCATGGAAAAGTAAAACACCGGAGCCTGCTTGAAGACCAATTTGTAATGCGAGGTCCCAGTGAAATGCAAGTGGAATAGGATCCCCACCCCACGCGAACATGTAGCACCAAATTAGCCAACTCTTGGGCTACTCTTTTATAGATGAATAGTGGAATTGATTTTCACATTATAAAGCTCTCACGGCTGAAAAGGCAAGTATATTTGGTGCGATGGGGGTTCAAACCTGATACATTCTGATTATGAGTCAGAACCACTTGGCCACACCGGGCTCTGTTAGGCTAAACAAATTGTGAAATGGATGGAAATAAATTTTATTATTATTATTATTACACTTTAACCAATTTTGACACAAGTCTATTCTTTGACGTCAATTAAAATAGTTGGGTCAAATAAAATATTTTCAATGTAGTTTTATTTATTTAACTACTCATTTCTCTGTAAAATAAGCTCACTTGTTACTAAAATACCTAAGTAAATCTAAAAAAGTGTTTTATACTTGTTGTCTTATAAGTCATGGTTGGAGTATTTACTTATTCAAAATCTTTTTTTCTGTTTTTCTAAGTAACACAAATTATAAGTTATCACTGTGATGCTTAGATGTAACAACCCATTCCCACAACCAATTCTGACAGTAAATAATAGAAGGTTTTAGGACTTTGTAGGTTATAAGTTTTTAAAACTTGAAATCTAGCCTTTATTTGATATTCATTACATGCTGACTTGTTTATGATCTCTGTGTTTGGATTGTGTCTGATTAACAGAGTATCTCCAACACTTTTAAGAGCTATTTTCACATTTAAGTTTGAATATATGTAAAATAGTTGTGACAAGTGCACTTTGATATCCAATTTCAATAAGGTTAAAGCTTGAATCTATGTAAAATGGTTGTGACAAGTGCACTTTGATGCCCCATGTCAGCTGGGTTAAAGTTTGAATCTGTGTAAAATTGTTGAAACTTGTTCACTTTCATGTCCCATATCAGTCAAGTTAAATAGACGTAACACTGTCTATACACTGTTTTCTATGCTCTGTTACTTTAAAACAATAAAGCAAAAATTAGCACTTGTAGTATTCAACACTGGTGTTGGTTTCAGAAACTATATTCATATCAACAAAAAAGTCACTGATATTGAAATCTAACAGAGTCAAGTTCAGAAATCCATTCAGTGACCCATCTGGTGAAATGAAAACTGAATACAATATTTGGTCAGTAAAAATGGAAGTAAAGGTGATGATCAATGCCTGAAAAGTAAGAATACAGAATTGATAGTCCAAAAAATAACACATTTTCACCTTAAATAACATACTGAAACATTATTTAGTTTGATGGTGTAAGAGCAAACCTTATTAAGTGTTTCACACCATTAAGTAGATTTGACTATGTAGAAAAAAATATTCACACATTTATAGTACACAACTGGATTTGACATCATAGATAATTATAAAAATCAATGTGTTAAATTCTATTACATCAACGTTTTAAATTAATGAATGTAAATTTGTTTTCTTCTATTATTCAACTATTTAATTCTAAAATAGAATAGAATTACATTGCTCTGTAGAGAGTTTATGAAGGTAAAAAATTTGTTGTTTGTTTCTACAAACATTAATATGTTTTGTACTATCAACAACTTTAACTTAGTTATGACAGTAGGAATTAATATTGTACTAAAAACGTGATTGAATAGTACCATGATTATGTTTTAATTCTGCCATTAGAATATTAATGACATTAACAGTCAATTGAATAACACTGAATCTCTTCTTAAAGTTGTTCAAATATTCAGGAAAATAGTCCTATGCAAAACATTTAGGACAATGTAAAAAATTAGATTTGAGGCTACTTTCAAAGAACTATTGAAGGTAAATGACAGGAAAAACATCAAAATATTATTGATCTTTGTATTCAGTACAACAGAAACTCACTGGAAGTGCTTGAGTTCAGCAAACAATTGATATTTTGCATTTTTCTTTTCCTTTTATTACTGGAGACAGTCTTTTAAGTATTTTTGTAATATATTTAATAAATGTTCTTTGGAATTTTACTTTAAATGCCTACAATACATTCCCATACATTTTATCTGGAAGTAACTTTCATTTTTCAAGCTTTTGATCTGTCAAATTCCAGACCTGCTTAACTGGATTGAGATCAGGGCTCTGTGGGACTATTGCATCATTTGAATGACTTCAGCAGTTTATTTCTTAGTTAAGTAATTTTTACACAGGTTTGATGTGAATTTGTGATCATCTTCTTGGTTGTAAAATCTTTTACCAATAATACACAAGTTACTGGGTATATCATGATGGGTCAATATCTGGTGGTACTTGTACTTATTCATTATTACATCTATTTTATATCTCCGTTTACCTCCTCAACCATCACACTATCTCTATATCCCATGCTTCATGGCAGGTGCTATGCAATGAGGTAGTGTCCTTCTTCTGCTGGAAGTACAACTTAAGCTTTGAACAAAATATTTCAAACTTGAACTCATCCATAACACTGTTTTCCCAATTATCAGAAGTCCAGTTTTTGCACTTGTTAGCAAATTTTAGTCTCTTTATAACAGCTGGGAGATAAAAGTAAAGGTATTTTAAATGCTACAGGACCAAATATTTTATTTTCATTGAGCCTTTTTGATAATGTAAATCTGGCTCATTCAATTGTCAACAGGGATCAATATACATATATATAAAATTATAAACATTAAATCTAAAATATAGCATTAAATACCATTAAAATATTAAAAATAAATATAATTAATAGTGTAAAGAAAAAAAAGAGGTATATTTTGAGATATAAACATATATTTGAGTTTATAACAGCATAAAAATGGAAACAGAACCAACTGGAAAGGCTATAGATGTACGCATTGTGCGTCTGCGAAGGCTACGTGAGATCAGCTTCATGGCTGAAGATATGTAATTTTCAATTTTAAGGCTTAATATCTTAATAATTGTTCTTATTATTTCAGCAATAATGGACAGTATTGTAATGGGAGGGTTTTAAAAGTCTAAATGCACATAAATATATACGTAAAAATTGGCGATCCCACTTCGCGGAAAATCTCCTTTCGCAGGGGGTTTTGGAACGCATGTACCACAATATACAAGGGAACACTGTACTGACAATATAACTACTTATTGATCTCCAAGGTTTCCACTCTGACCATCTAGGCATTGAACATGCATGCTCCAATATCTCATACCACACTTGAATGCCCTTCACAAATTCGTTACCAACTTCAGTGCTCCCTCTATCTATAAAAGCACCTCATTCAGATAATTTAATCACTTTTTTAAGACATAAACCAACTCCTAATCGGGAAGTTGGGCAGAAAGTGTGAGTGGTAGGTATTACTGAAAATACATTTTCTGAATAGAAAAAGTTAATTTCCAAAAAAACACATATCTCTGCTGATAACATAGCAAAAATCCCACACCGAGAAGGTGGAGGGACCAATGCAGGTATGATATATAAAGAAAGCCTCTATATAGAACAAGAATGTACCAAGATAAATATGATACAAGAAAGGGAGAACCACACTACATCCAAAATAGGAATAGGAGTACAAGCTAATCCCAACCATATAGTTGAAGTTCCACAACTTCATGTTGTAATTAAGGGATCGTGGTACTATATCCCATGTTAATAATTAAGGCTATTGTACTGCAATGTTATGAATATTTATATGTACGTGCACTTTTAATTAGATCTGAAGTTGTAGTCATACAGTGATTTCTTTCACACCACCAGAATCATGACAAGAATATAATCAACAGATAGGTGGACATACTTTCTCCTCCACCTGATGAAGTACAAATGCAACACTCCATTCTCATAGTGATGGAATTACATACACTGAACTTGACCAAAGAAAAGAACTCATCTGGTCTGGAATTACAAGCATTCATTCTCACTCCCAAACCAAATGAACAAGTAGTATTCTCCTTGCCCCTGGAATTATGGAGGAAACACAGAACCTGTGTTCAACCAAAAATATAGGAAATGACCACTTTGTGTTCAGAATTATGACAAAATAGTGGACTTCTTTCCAAGAACAACATATGAAACCAACACTGATGAAAGAGAAAGATGCACCAATCAGATAGCATAGTTTTAAATCTGAGCAGTAATTATGAGTAGGATCCCACAGTGGCTGGTTCCACTTCTACAAACATCTGGAAAAACACCTCTAGAGACATGAGTAGGAAAGTCCCCAACACTTCCCTCTTTTCCAAGAGTGGAGTAACACACACTCTGCCACAGGAAGAAAAGCCTCTACCCACTAACACAGTGACTATAAAGTGGAAATGGTAAGGACTAGGTGGTTAATATACATTGGAGAGTCCTAAGAAATAGTGCCCTGAAAACTGTGCATCAGGTGAATCAAGTTACTGACATTTTTTAAAAGCAAACCAACTGAAAATCAGCAGGGGTGGGCAAGATTCCTTTTAGATTTACTCAAGATAGTCCAGGAGTGGTGTTCCATAATAATAAGGTAATACCATTTTGTTATCTCATACATGGTCTTCTAGAACACCTCTTTGGACAGAGCCTGTTGCAACCTGTAGTAATTATAGTGAAAGTGGTTGCCAGTGCATTATTAAAAAAACAGAAAGCATATCTCTGCCTGGGCAACACTCATTACAGAGTGGGATCCAGTGTAAAAAAAAATGACCTTGGAAATAAAAGAATATATGATTCAGGAAAATACTCACCTATCATTAAAGTCTAACAGATGTGATCAAAATAGTGACAAAAGGTAACCAAACACCCTCATAAAAAGAAAACTGCTGGTATACCATGGAAATACCAACCTGCATAATGTCTCTAGGCAATTTAACCAGGCTGCTAATGACATAGAGACACAATAAATCTGGTGAGATGTGACATGCAAAATTTTTCTCTCCATATAAATCAATCTGTGAAGTCAACTTATTAGTGTAACGGAAGATAAGTCACGGAAAACAGAAGATCCAAATGAACGAATAATCAGTTTCTAATACCTCAAACTAAGTTAGTAAAATCTCATAACACTAAAGGGTGCTGACAAAACATAACAAAGAATTAGGACTGAAGCAGACATAAAAATGATAAATGGAGTGGTGAGAAGGATCTTTCCCCTTCCATGGCTGTCAGAATTTTGGAACTAAAAGACATAACAGGGTAAACAGAACAAATGTAGAATGACAAAGAGTCTGATGTACATGGATTGCAAACAACACCAATCAATGATGTCCACAAGCCAATAACAACAGAAAATATAATTTAAGAGAAAGATTAAACAAAGAACGCAAAACAACTGCAGCTGAGAATTCCAAAGAGTTGCAAAGGCATCAACAGTCGAAAACTCGACTGGGTTAAAACAAGTCATCTGTAACTAGGTTCATCAATTCTAGAACACAACATGCTAAACATTAATACGATGGGAATAAGCCCAGTAGAGAAGATTCAAGGTACACAAACAAAGTTTTCAAGAACGCATGCCTCCTTGACAAGAAATCCGAGAAACTACTGTGGAATTGTCAGAATGTATCATGAAAAATTTTTTCTCCGAGACAGACCTTAAACCATTGCTCAGTTTACTGCAAGGAATTCAAGAGCATTGATGTGGTGAGTAGACTCGTTTCCTGTACAAATACCATGGAACTCCTGATCTGGAAGATGTGTCTAATCTCTGAAGAGATGCATCTGTGCATAGATGAATCTCAGGACAAGATGATGGAATGGGTATCCCATTCGTGAATTGTTCCAATCTAACCACCTCTGCCATTGACAATTTTGCTTATTAGTAATGAGACAGGATGATCCAAAGGATCAGAATGCATGATCCATTAACTGTACAGAGACCACTGAAGGGACCCCATATGTGCTTATCTCAAAGGAATGAGAGGCTGAAGGATGCCCAAATCCCAAAAACAGATAAAACCATCCACGCAGTAGGACATGGAAAAAGAAATAAAAGCCTGATAGGGGTTAGTTGAGAGTGATGTATGTGAGTATTGAAAAACATGAATGACATATTGAACTGATAACAGAATGGATTTCTTCAGTCTGATAACAAAGCCCATTTATGGCTTCTGACAAGAGAATCCGAGTAAGTTGTTTTGCTAGTTGACTAGAAGGAGCCAACCATCTATATAATGATATACACAGAGGCTCAAGGAATGTTGCCGATGAGAAAAAAGCTTGAACAGCTCTGCAGAAGATATAAAGTGCTGATGCAAGACCAGAAGGTAAAGTCCTGAATTTCAGCATCCAACCCTTGTGCACAAATATGAGAAATTTACAGAAAGATTCTGCTGCTGGAATGAGTGTTAGTAACATTGAACTTGATCACCCAGAGCCCTGATGTAAATTTCCATAGCACGTTGAAAAAATATTCCATTGTAAAATGAGGAGAATCTAAAAACTCACTGAACTGAGACAGAACAATTACTGGATACCAATCTCCTGTCTTCTCGGTTACACTGAATAATAAAAATAAAATCTTGACAAAACAGATAATGGTGAATACCTGATGAAAGAACTTCAAATGTCCAGAAAGTGTATTCATGCTCCCCCCACCCATGGAACAGTCACTTACTCTGCTGTTGTCAGTCTGCCAAAGCTGAAGAACCTCAAGAGAAAGGAATCTATTGTGGAAATCAATAGACCTGGGAAACAGGTGGGATTGGAAAACAATAAGGGTCAATGCTTCCAAATTAGTGCCAGATGCTGAAGAAAGACAAGAAGCAGAAGACGATAAAGAAAAATGTATATGCGCTGTATAAATTCATGATTTTAACACCTCTGGAACTCCAGTAAACAACATGTAATGAAGAAAAGGAGCTTCACTTGACTCCCTGAGGGCACAAGATGGTAAATGAACCCTCTCTAACTAAGTATCTCTTCTCAATAAATCCCTAGAGCAAACAAGCCAGGAAACTAAAGAACTGAAAAAGACAATCTGACTGAGGTAGGTATAAAAAAATCATCAACTTTTCCTCTGTATCTTAACTGCAAATATTTTAGTATGAATAGCATGTATAAAAAGAAGAAAAACCAAGTAGTCACCAGTTGTTCTTTCCACCAACCAGACAGGAGTATAGTATAATACAATGGGAGGGATCCCTAAAACCTCACAAACTCAAATAATCAACTAAAGGGGATAGAGAAAGTTGATCAAAATATTCCTCTGTTAAGGCCAACCTAGTAAAAGGAAACAGAAGAGGTTAGTGTAAATTCTCCTCAACTAGTACTAAATAATTTGCAAAAGCTGCTTCAGAGCCACCCAGATAAATACCACTAGTCTGCATGGATGTCTCCATCTTGCAACTGATCATATCATGGACGGCTTTGACTGAGAGTAACTCCTAACCCTGGCACTTAACAAACACCAGATAGCAAAGGTGAAATAGGAGAGGTATGATTGCTTTCCATAGTTGAAACATTGACACAGGAATTCATACCCATTGGTCCATTTTCTTTGGTTTTTTTGTGAACTAGTTTATAAATACAAGTGAAGATGTAACTGTAGAAATGCCAATAACGTTCAAAGCCACCATGTAAACTGTTAATAATTATGACATTCTTGTTTGTAAAAACCTGCACCAAATGCTTTGTCAAGAAAGTGTGATTATGTTATCTGAATGAAGTGCTTATATACAAGTACCTCGATAAAAGGCACAAGTAAGCTGGTGGACAATTTTGCAAATCAGAATTTGTTAAAGGCATTTGAGAGGGGTATAAAAACCCAAAGCAAGTGTGTTCAGTGCTTGGATGGGTAAAGAGTGAAAATCCTGAAGATAAAAAAAAAATTACATTGCCTACAGAGGTATGTACATTTTGCAATATTCTCTTATTCTAAAACATTTGCACTGTGCTGTATAATAGCTGGTGGAAAAAGTTTGTTTCATGTGCACAAATTCTGAAGGTGTCTTGTTTAATTTGATACATGTATGAAATATTCATTTATCACTGCAATCAGTGTAAGTACTATTACTATAAACCAATGTAAAAAAAAGCAAGTAAAAACATTGTTTAATATACAATGTATATTTATATTTGTAATGACAGAAAACTTTCCAATAGAATCAAGATTTCTGTACCATATTCCTACCAAAATAAAATCAACCTAAAGGATTACTGAAATATATTTCTATAACTTTACTGTCTTTTCATTGTCTAACCAGGATTCAGATTAAACATATACAGATGGATAATGTAGGTTATAGGTCAATGTTGTCTGTGTTAAGTAGATTTACCTCAGACAGTGCTGGTTAGTAAGGTCATGTGGAAGCTTATATATGTATATTAAAATGCCATTGATATGTAGCTTATTAGTGCAAGTAAAAAGTAATTTATGTATGTTACTTTCTAATCTAAATTTATTTGTATGTAAATAAATTATTATTACTGACCTTATATATTACCTAAGCCTAGATCTCAGCTACTGTTACTAGCATAAAAACATGCGTCTTAATGACAATTACGCTTAAAATATAGGTCTCAGTAACATTGATTGTGATATAAATATTAAAGACAGCTTTATGTTTAGTGTCATTTTTAACCATTTTTATAAACAGTATTAAGTTTGTCCACAAAACAACTGAAAAGATTTATTGTGATAACATCATGTATTATTAACTGTCTTTTAGTACCATTTATTTTGAATACCTTTTCACCACAGATCTTTTTTATTACTTTGTAAACTACTTCATTTCATGTTTAAACTGGGGTTAACAAATTACTCACCTTCCTTTGAAAAATGCAATATAAAAAATTGATGAATAGTAGTTTACAAACTGTAAAAGGAACATCTTCCGTGTTAAACTATTTTCATATTCAGTCGGAGTATATGTATTTCTATTCACAATATTTCAGAACAGTATTATCTTATTTACAAATATAATATTAACATGTAGAAAAAGGTTAATATAAATGAAATACAAAATGTTTGTTTGGTTAGCAGTAATTTAACACTAATGATATCCAATTAATGATGCTATCAAACTCATCATTTAACACATTTCATGTCAGAGGTTTTTAGAGCTCTTGCAAGAAACATTAAGTTCTATTCTTCAAGTTAACCTTTTGAATACAAATATCTTATTCTCTAAAAGTGTATTATTTCTTATTTATGAAAGACATAACTTTCCCAAGTTCTGAATATGGAACTTTGTTTATCTGGTATCAGTCATGTGGTGAATTACAGCTACTCTTTGTAGCTTGACTGATGAAAGACATGATTGCTGTTTCACAAGATAGTTGGATTGAGTTTTTTTCAACATTTCTGGAAGACATAGAGTAGCTGTCACATAGAGCAGAGATATTTGCACGCTCTGATGCCTTTTCCCAGACTGGCCAGTTTCAGAGGATGTGCTTTGTACAATCAGTTTTGGCACTATCACAAGATTCATTCTGATCTTTGGGTACAACAGTTAATATGTTTTGGAAGAATTAATACTGGGTACAAAAAGTTGCAATTAACAAGACTATTTCACTTGCTAGTGACATACCTGTATTTTGAGACTGTCATTTTGAGCTACATGGAACACACAGCTAAACATTAGGAAAAAGGGAGAGCATGATCTACCTCTGAATTCCTTGAATTCATGTTATTTTATCAATTTACTTAACTTGAATTGCTTCATTTCTAATGTCAAAATCCTCTTTTTATTCTTATTTGTTCTGTTTTCATGTCAACATCATTCTGGCAAATGACATTGAAGCATGAGTTAAGTTAAAATATTAAGATAAGTAAATGACTGATAAGATGATTACAGTCAAAATAAGTTAAATATCACTGATGATAAGAAGTTGACTGCATGTCACTGGAGAAAAAAAAGAAAAAAGAAGGGAAGTTGGTCAGCTAGCATTTTATGGCACAAAGCTGCCTGGCTATCTGTGCCAAACAATCCATAAAAAATTAAAGTAATATTATCCAAATTCATAAAAAGGAATCAAGATAAAACAAAACAAAGTCCAGTTTCTGAATTAAAAACTTAAATTGCATTACGAAGGCCAATAACCCTAAAAACAATACAACTAAAAATATTTCTAAGGTGGAAAGTGTTACCATTACCAATGATACTGTGCAGCATCAGAGATAAATCTATTCACAAAACATATCTAAAATGGTGCCATCACTGAGAACTATAATGATGGCACGACAGTAAAATGTGGACCATTGTGGCTTAAGTGTCACACAGACCACATGAAGGTGCATGAGTCCCAGATAAAAGAAAACAATGTGTTAAAAAACTGTGAAAAATGCAGTCTAGTTAGGACAACTTTTTCTTTCCAATCCTTACAGTAGCAAGGAGGCCAAAGTTCAACAGAGGGTTTTATCTGGAAAAGCTTGTTTTCATGTTGCTCACTCCAAATTGACTGCCAACTGGCATGGAGATGAGCCTTGAATACAGGAGCATAGTCCGTGTATAAAACAGACAAAGCAGTGATAGCGCCTTAGCAGACAGACTTAGCTATGCTGTCAGCAAGCTCATTCTGTGAATACCAATATGGTCTGGTATCCAGGAGAACAGAATAGAAGTAGATGTTAGAGAGAAAAGAACTAGTTGGTTTTGAATTTCAGTGAGAACAAGCTGAAGCAATTCCAGGACCAGTAGAGTGTGAAGCAAGTCTGTATAAATAGTAAACTTTGAATACTGCTTAGCTTCTATGTCATTGAGAGCAAGAGATATAGTTTAGAGTTTGGCAGTGAAAACAGAAACTACAGAGAAGATTCTTTGCATAACCACCAAACCATAGCACAACCCACAGAGTCACCTGATTTCAAATCATCAGTATATATGGAAATGGAAAAATGGTTCAAAAGTTATTTAAGAAACAGAAGGCATTGCTTCCAATCAAATGTATCTGCTTGTTTCAGATGACTCAAAGTCAGGTCACATTGGAAATGGTAATCAGCCATGGTGGGATGGGCTAACCAGTGGATACACCAATGTCATCCAAGGACAGATCCAATTCATCCAACTGTTCCTGGATACTAAGGCTAAAAGAAACAATGGCAGATCATCTGCTCTGAAAAAGCATGGCCCATTGAGGAAGGAAAACACAACCCCATGTGGTATACTGTAGGAAGGATTGAAATACATGTAATTGCAAATGACAGAGGTATAAAAGAGGTTCATGAGAATGAGTACAAACTCTGGACTGGGGAAGTGCAGAGTCAAACCCCTAATGATGAACAGGGCCCAGCATCTTGAAGTTCAAGGTCCTGGCAGAGCCATAAACCAGAGACCCATAGTCCAGTTTCGATTGAATGAGAGCATGACATATCTTTAGCATAAAGCATTGATCCACTCCCCAAGAGGTGGTAGAAAAAATAAAGAATACTGAGGATGTTCAGTGCTCTTGTACACTTGGCTTGTAGCTGCTTGAGGTGTGATATAAAGGTCAGTTTACAATCAAAGAACTTAGTCTCAGGTAGCTCAACTTCACTGATATGGAGTTCAGGATCAGGGTGAATACCCCCTTGGAAGCAAAAATACATACAAACAATTTTAGAGAGAGAGAAGATAAAACCGTTTGCTGTGATCCACTCTGGTAAAAGATTGAGGGCAGTGTGTACCTGCTTCTCAATATACCTTATGTTCAACTACTGACATGAGATGTGAAAGTCACTGACACAAAGTCCATTTGCAACAGTAAGAGGTATTGTTCAGTGATAGTATCACTGAAAAGTGTGGCACTCAAAACAGAGCCCTGAGGGGATTCAAGTTCCTGCAGGAAAGAACAAGAAAGTGTCAAACCCACACAAACTTGGAATTGCAAGCCCATTAAAATTTGTTGATAAAAATGGGCAAAGGACCATGCAAACCATATAAGTGAAGATCTCACAAAATGCCATACCTTCACATAGTATCATAAACCTTTTCAAGGTCAAATAATACTGACACAAGAAATTATTGCTTGAGAAAGACTTCTCTGTTCAATGTTTCAAGTCAAATCAGGTGATCTATGGTGTAGTGCTTTTATCAGAACCCACAGTGGGTTGGTGAGAGAAGAGTGTTTGATTCAACAAACCAAACAAGAGGAGCATTAACTAATCTCTCCAAGATCTTACAGAGACAGCTCAAAGCAACTGAATGGTAATTTGAAGGTATCTTGGGATCCTTCCCAGGCTTAGAGAAAAGTAGCACAGTAGCTTGGGACCACGGATCAGGAAAAACATTCTCCTGCCAGATCTAGTTAAAAAACACCACAAGAATAGCATAAGCAGCAGAAAATAGATGGCACAGCATCTCGTACCATATATATTCAGGTCCAACAGATCTACTGCCAGACAGATGAAGAGCCAGCTTCAGTTCCACCAGTATAAAGGAGTAATTATAATCTTGATGACTAAGAAGGTGAAGGATGGAGCAGAAGTGCTAGATACCCAGCAAAAGCTTTTGCCAAGAATATCAGCGATACTCTGGGCATCAGAGAGGAAAATCAAAAGGGTGACAGGGTTATATTACCCACTGACCTTCCAAATCTTGTGTCATAAGACTTAGGAATTGGTGGTTGAAGAGACGCTGGTTGTCAATTTAATCCAAGTTTCCCTCTGGGTTTGATGTCTTACCTGCTGAGCATGAACAACGGCCCACTGAAAAATTAGATTTGAAAGTGTAAAAAACCTATGCAAGATTTCTCAGACCTGTTTTTCGTGTTTTCCATGCCATGTAGCAGGTAGGATTCTACCAAGGACTACGATATCATGGAAAACATGTTGAGGTTTTATGAATACACTTAACAGCTTCCTGGATAATACAATCAGTCACTGCTGCCACTCAGTTGTTTATCAATGACTTAAAGACAACAGCAGGATCAAGTACTACGAGAGAAGTGAACCATTTTCAAAAACTGTAGTTCTTTTCCTTCCATCCACCCAAGGCATGAATGAAACCAAGATGGGTGACAGCCATTACAATTAACACAAGAAGGGTCTATTTCACTGTGGTCCTTGTCACTGCAATAAACTGCACACACTGGAAACATCTGAGAGGATTTGGAATATATGGTCACACTTTGCAATTCAGATAACCTGCCTTGATGGTGACAGGTGAACATGGCGATGTAAACATCAAAATTAGGACACTGGTCTACATCATAATTCCATTTTTGTGAGTGAAGATACACCTCACCACAAAAACTTCTTGGGTGGAGAAACCAGCAAGGATCTCTAACTTGAAGATGTTCTTCAAATCCCTCTCAACAATAACTCCTCATGAGCATGGGGAGTAACCTTTACGGATATGTCCCCAATGGCCTTCAAATGCAAGAGGAGTTCCCTGTGTTTAGGAGTGGATGTTTACACCAATATGGCACCAGAACAAAACTTTCTGACTGACTTAAAAGAGCCAGGGAAGCTCCTCTAATCCCTTCTGAATAAAAATGGAAGACATTTGCTCGAAAGGTTTGTCTCCAAAAGAAAATGAGATACAGGTGTTAAAGAGTTTGAAAACTGTTGCTCAGAATTTTCAAGACATGATTGTTTACCAACGATCTGTGTTTTCACAATTTTATTTTGATTTTTTTATCTGGGGGAAACCAATGTAAAGAAAGAATATTTTGATGCCCAAACTGAACCCAACCACCATAGAGACCTACAAAGGGAATGCACTAAAATGCCAAAGAAGGACACTGCAGCAACACCAGGGTTTCACATGAACTTTACCCAAACACCAGCATCAGATACAATGTCCAACACTGGTACTTGATTGATCACAGTCCATGTAAACAGTTTTCATTATTGTGATTACAAGGCTTTATAATATTATAACCAAATATCCTTTACTGTGTTTCATGCTGATACCCTCAGATGATTAATAATAAAACTAAGACTGGCAAAGTAATAGGATAGTGTTGCCACCTACTGTTAGTGATTTTCCACATAATTATATATAATTACTTCCTAATGTTACTTTACTACATTCTGTACAAAAAGTAAACTTAATTAAAATTTAGATAACATTTTAAGATTCAATTTCAGGTGTAATGTGCCATAAATAATTTTTTTTGAGAAATAATGACCTAACATTGTGCTTTTAAATGTGTGAATGTTTCTCTTTGGCCCTCAGAACAGTCAAATAAAGTTTGTAAACATAGTGTTATTTAGGTTGTTAATAAGTTCAATCAGGAATGATTAATTTAAAAAGTGATTGATTGTCTGGTTTCCCCCTATGTATCAAACCATCATTAAATGCTTTTATTTTATGAGACAAAATATAAAATACTTTAATTACAGAACAAACAGTCAATTTTCCTTGTAGCAAGTACCAGTATAAACAGTTAATTACTGTGTACAAGTATAAACATTATAAACTGATAGACTAGGAAATGGCACCTCCTGCAAATTCTTCGATTACCCTAACAAAATAGCAGCATTTGACCATCACTTTTACAATATTCCCATGATCCCAAGGTGTGAAAAGCATTTTTGCTGCAATAGGATAAGAACCATAAACCATCAGATTCAGAGTCCAGCACATTGACCACTAGGGGCATCCGGCCCTAAAGTACAAATAATGAAACAATACCAAAGTATATCAGAAATCAGTGTGATATTAATACTGCAATTTTTATTTTTTTGTTCAGTTTTAATTTTCTTTTACTCTGACTTGTAATTTCTTGTGTCTGTATAAAATGTTTCTTTGGCAAATTTCCATACATACCCATCCCATTGGTAAAAGAACAACAGTAATAATTTATATACACTAATTCCTGCAAAGGAGAACAAAAACAAAAGCATACTATCACAAAGTTAGCCAATATTTGTATATAGCTGAAAAGAAGTAACAGATGGATTCTGAAGAAAAAGTAAACAGAAAGAAAACACAGAATTGAACACCATTATTGGATAAGTTTTAAACAATAAAAACAACAATGTTATATGCATATATCCATAAAAAATAACATTTTGTCATTTTTTTAACACAATTTCTCTTGTACACAAAGTGTAGAGATTTGTCTCACACTACCTTGGAGCACACAAAAAATTCTTAGGCATTTTCATCTCAGTCTTCAAAATACTAATGTGAGAAACATCATATCATCTACATTTGAAGAAAAAATGAGATAATCTTAAGTCTGTAAAATGTTAAGAGCTACTACAACACAGAAAACAGAAATACAATCTTGACATTGAGCTAAGGTAGATTATGAATAAGCATTCCTTATCTTATTCAGTGTCCAATTATATAACAACCACTGTATAATGTATTGGAATCACAATGAGACTGGAAGCTAAAGGGTACATAGATGAGGTCCTATATCTTGGGAAGGATTCAATAATTTACCAACAACACTAACAGATCCAATTATTCACATTCCGTATTTTCCAGTTAATAAGCCGAGGCCAATTTTCAGCTCTGAAAATGAGGGTTTTTGCTTATTACCGCCCAATAAGCCAAAGCCATTTTTAAAAGTGACAAGTTTCTTCAAAATGATTTCTTAGTCTTGTTTCAGCGTCAGCATGCATGTTGTGTGTGATCATTGGCGTTCTGTAGTAAAGCAGAACGTGTCATATTGAGACAGAGATAGAATCAATATGTCATTCATTAATGGCCCCACTCACTGTAGTCATTTAAAAAATGCAACATCTCAAATGCAATGGATGGAATGGAAGATGATATGTTGTGGTTGGATGACGACGAGAAAGACAACATTCCACTCACTCAGCTAATAACACCAGAGAATGACCCGTACGACGACCAGGTCTCTGCCGAGGATTGTAATCTATTATTTGGTGCTTCTGACGATGAAGATGATGAATTTGATGGATTTTAATAAATTTCTGAGATTAAAGTGTGTATTTTTTTATGAATTTTGTTATTTCTATGAATACATATCATTCGTAATGTATAGACCTTTTTCTATTAATAAATAAAGTTTATTCAACTGAAATAACTCTGCCGTAACTGTGAGATCAAAGGTATGATTTTGGGGCCGATTTTGGTCTTCGGTATTTTTTGGTCCAAAGCTGGTGATTGGCCAATAGGCCGACCCCCAAAAATCAAGTCCAAAATTTAGGGCCAGAAATTTGGCTTATTAGGCAGAAAATACGGTATGTAACCATACCAGTTTGAAGGATAGAGATATGCTTCAAACATAAATATTTTTTTGAATAAAAAGACGAAATCAGTACTCATGATACTGCATCTCTCATATTAGAAACAGCACATTTTGATATTATTTTGCTCTTTCAAATATAAAATATGGTAAAACAAAAGAACAAACTTTGTTCAGGTTACATAAGAAGTAATGAGAATTCAAGATGGTAAAATTTAAATGAAAAAATTAAAATATGTAATATGAAAGAAAAATTACTTGGTTCCTTCTTACACCTGCAATTGCAAATTTAACAGTTTCACTTCTTTTGTACAGTATAGCTTATTCTGGTCTTAATTATAGGCATATAACTTGTTTGTACCATAAATTACAATGATAACAATCCATAATATCACAAGGCCAGGTGGTTAAGGCACTTGGCTGATAGTCCGAGGGTAGCAGTTCAAATGCACATCACAACAAACAAGCTTGCCCTTTCAGCCACAGGAGTATTACATTGTGATGGTCAATCCCACTTTACATTGATGAAATAGTAACCAAAGAGATAATGGTGGGTGGTGATGACTAGTGCAGAAAGCCCTTGGGTAGTTTTGCATAAATTCAAAAACAAACCATAAAACATCATTTGTATTATTACTGTTAATACTGTAAATAATAATAATAATAATAATACTGACGGTAATTTTGTAAAGATTATTAACAGTCACCCACCTCTATTAACAGAACATTATCTGTTTTGCATACATTCATCAAAAAAGCATGTATATTCCATACACTTATGATTTAAAAATCATATTTTAAAATTGAAAAACATGTTTATAAAATGATTTACAATAATGTATGCAATACAGCTCTACAGTAAGCCATTTTTAAATGACACTAAATTCAAATGTGATATTTACAACATCCAAAGATCTTTGAAACATTTGAATTGTAAACATTTTCATAAAAAATATCTTTATTGCTGTGTCAAAATGCTTGTGGTATGTTACTTATTGCACTTAACACTTTTGCAAAATGACTATATTTAAGAGCAAAGTGTTGTACGTGGAGTCATAGTCTTAAGAAAAAACTGTTTCTTTCTTTTTGTATGTTCAATTGCACATTTAATGTTTAGGTGAATGGAATGTGTGTGTTCAAAGAACATTAGTGCGAGTTCAATGGAAATGAGCTTGGCAGAAGTGTTAATGACATATATGAATACAGAGTGGAATAGATTTACCGAATAATTTGTAAGTTGTATTATGATGTATATTATATACACAGCCAATAGTGCTTAAGCCATCTGCATAACTTCTTTTGTTATTGAACATAAACTTACTTCTGGTGAAGTAAATTCCAAGGAGGAGGGAATAATGTGTGTAAGAGATGTGAATTGAAGTATTAGGGTCATTAATATTAAGGCTCAGTGCAGTAATGCAAGCCAAGCTTCTTCAGTGGGAACATCAGTAGAAACTTACATGACTTCAAAGTTAAGACCTGTTAAGACCTAAGGGCTCAGCTGATATAGTGTGTTGCTGAAAATGGAGATATCTTTAAAAATAAGTTTGTGCATGTGGAATAAACAAGCAAGCTATGAATATGTTAAGACTGTAGTTGAAAGTTTTTGGTTTTGTTTTTTGTATCAAAGCTACATTGGGCTTTCAGTCGAGTCCACTGAGGGGAACTGTACCCCTGATTTTAGCATTGTACAAAACATGTAGGTATTTCATGTTTATTGGCACAATACTATTAAGCTACCTGTGGCAAACAAGATATGGTGCACTATAGTGGTATATAGAAATGAAGGTAAAAATACGAAAAATATGTACAATTAAGACCTGTCAGGAAGACTGAAGCATGAAGTTCAAACTTGCTGTCAGTCACCTGAAGTTGGCCTTTCCAGTCCTGGGTTCAGGTCAAAATAAAATTAAAATGTGTAAAAAAAATCATGCTAAAACAGTGTGTGGTCTAATAAAACACTTAAATTAAGTTTAAAAGACATATGGCTCTTAAAAATGTAAGAACATGAGTGAGGCAACCAGTATCACCTATGACATTTCCTAATATCAAAGGCAAACCTACCTTAAAAATACATTTAAAATGGCATCTTCGTTCTTAGTTGTAATGACGACATAATAATAAAATACGTACAATTGTGACCTGAGTGCCACACAGACCACACATTGGTGCATCAGTACCAGTTAAAAGGAAGTGGTGACTTCCCCAAAAAACTGTGACCATTGCATAGTCAAGCCAAAATAACTTCCTCCCTTTACAGGAACAAGATGGCCAAAGAGCTAAAGAAAGCTTGATTTGCAAAAGCTTATTATTTCATTGCTCACTCCAGGTCGACTACCAAATGGTGTATGGTTGGGTTTTGATAACTGAACCACAGTCCATGTATGGAAAGGAGAGGTGGTGATAGAGCCAGAGCAGATGGACTTTGCTGCTCTTTGGGTTAGCTCATTCCCACGAATACCAAAATGACCTGGTATTAAAAAAAACTGGAAAGAAATAGATGATAGAGACAGATGGGGCAATTTGTTTTGGATATTGATAAGAATAGGATAGTAACAAACATGGAATGATGTCAGGACCAATACACATCTGAGTGAATTAGTATAGACTGTACAATTCCTATATTGCATAGTTTCAATATGATTCAGGGCAAGAAAAATGGCATATAATTCTGCAGTGAACACAGAAACTGTAGATGGGATTCTCTGTGCTACAACTGAACTGTAACAAACCATGGCAGAACCTTCAGAATCACCTAATTTTGAACCATCTGGGTATATGGAAATGGATGGATTGTTTGAAAAATGTTCAGCAAATAAACAGAAATATTTCCATTCGAGAGTACCAGCCTTCCTCAAATGACTCATAGATAGGTCACAGTTGGGGATAGTAATTAACCATGGTGGTAGAGGCCAAACTCTTACTATTGCCATGCTATTCAAAGATATATCCAATTTTTCTGATTGTGAATTAATACAAAGACTAAAAGAAATAATGGCAGATTTTCTATGATAGAAAAGTGTGGCCCACTAAGAATGGAAAACAAAACCCCAAGTACAATGCTGTGGAAAAAAGTAAAGTTTGAAAGCATACATAAGAGACGGTTGCAAACAGTGAATATACAGAGGGGGTTCATGGGACTCCTCATCCAAACTTTGGACTGAAGAAGTACAAAAGAGCCCAGAGCAAAGCTGAAGCCCCTGATGGTGAAAAGGATCCAGCATTTTCAGTGCTGAAGTTCTGGCAGAACCATACACCATAGACCCAGAGTCAAGTTTGGATTAGATAAGGGATTGATAAATTTTAAGCATGGAGTATCAATCCACTCCCCAAGAGGTTGAAGAAAGGACAAAGAGGATATTCAGTACTCTTATACCATTGACAAAAAGTTGCTTGATATAGGAAATAAAGTTTAATTTACACTCAAATATGAAATCTAAGAACTTTGACTCAGGGTTGACAGGAAGTACAGCATCATCAATACAAAGTCTGGATCTGGATGAATACTTCACTAGTTGCAGAAATGTACACAAACAGTTTGAGAGAAAGCTGAAAACCATTTGCTGTGGTCCACTGAAGTATATGACTGGATGCAGTGTGAAGCTGTGACTCAATACACCTCATATCTGATGACAGACGTGAGATGTGAAAGTCATCAACAAAGAGTTTGCAACTGTAGGGAGTAGCTGTTCACTCACAGCATTAATCTTTATAATGGGAAGTGTGACACTCAGAACACAGCCCTAAATAACTCCATGTTCCTGTGGGTAAAAAACAGGAAAGTGTTCTGCCCACATAGACTTCAAATTGATAGTTCACTAAAAATACTTAATAAAAAGTGGCTAATTACCATGCAATCCTTATGAGTGAAGGTCTTACAAGTTGCCATATCTCCAAGTTGTATCATAAGCATTCTCAAAATAAAAAGAAAAAAGAAACAAGATGTTGTTGCTTCAAAAAGGCTTCTCTGAGTGATATTTAAAGGCAAATTAAGTGGTCTATTGTGGAGCATTGTCTTCAGAACCCACATGGAACCCAAAACAATGGGCCAGTAATTCAAAGGAATCTGTGGATCCTACCCAGGTTGAAGAAAAGGGAGTACAATAGTTTGATGCCAAGCATAAGAAAAGACATTCTCCAGCCATATCTGGTTAAAGACAGCCAAGAGAAAGGTGGCATAACATCTCATAATGTATATCAATAGGTCTAACTGATGTATTGCCAGACCAATGAAGCTCAAGTTTGAGTTCCACCAGTGTAAGAGGGAGATTGTAAACATAGGGATGATCAGTTGAAAAGGAAAGAGGCAGATGTTAAACTCGTGTTTTAATAGCTGAGAAGAGTATAAATTTAAAGAGCTAGATACATGAGAGAAACATTCATCACAAGTATTAGCAATGCTCTGAGCATCAGCAACTTAATGGCCATTAAATATTATGATAGAGATGGCAGGCAGAAGTATACTGTCCACTCACCTTCCAAATCTTGTTCAATATGACTTTTGAACTGGTGGTTGAAGAAATACTGAAGGTAAATTTAATCAAAGATTCCTTCTGGCTTTGACGTTTAACTCGTTTGAGCCTGTGCACGGGCTTGATAAAAAGCAATGAGGTTGGTAAGCATAGAATATCTACAAAATTTATTCGACACATGTTTCTGAGCTTTTTTGTGTTACCGAACAAGCAGAATTCCACCAAGAATGGGGATGCCATGTAAAAGATATCGAGGTTTTGGGGATACACTGAACAGATGCTTGGACAACACAGTTAGTTTCTGCTGCTATACAATCATCTATCGATGATTTACATAAGATGGCAGGATCAAGTTCCAAGAGAGCAGTGAAAGAGGGCCAGTGGTCTTGGTCCAACTTCCACTGAGATATGCAGGTTAGAAGGTACTGACCATGGAAAATCTCTCTCAATATGATAGGAAAATGTTTTCTACCTTGTGGATTGATGTCAACCTCCCCCAAAAAAACCAAATAAAAAAAGAAGGGGAGCAAATAGAAAGATATATTTAGCAGTAAATGACTGACTATGTGCATGAAAATAAATATAACAGCCAGTGTTGAAGAGAGACAAGTTGTGATTCAGGAGCATATGCTTTATAGCATGACACCTCACATCAAAACTAGAACAACCTCACAGGGGATGAAACCCATTAAGATACCCCAAAATTGAAAAGGGGGTTGGCAGTTGCTCAATGAAGGCATCAAGGCCTCAGGGATGATAGTTTTTTCCAGGGGTAAGGTACAGAGAGCAAACAGTGATAGTACAACCCAAGGATATATACAGGTGGCTACAGCCTCCAAGGGCATATTCAAGAAGGTGAGAACATGTTGATCAATCAGCAGTGCTACTCCCCAATTTTCTTGTCCAACACATGACCTGACATTTTGGTATAAGGAGTATTGTAGAATACTGACTGTATTAGTACATTTTAAAAATGTTTCCTGTAAAGAAAGACATTTGGGATGATAAAAGACAATCAAATTGTTAATGTTATTCACATTCGATTAAAAACCTCAACAGTTACACTGAATTAGTGTAGCCATTTTCCTTTATTTCAGAAGAGAATTTGAAACAGAAACCTTCTGCTTGCGACCATATATTTTTTCTTTACTGGATGAGGGTCTGTCACTTTCTAGTGATCTTGCTATGGATCAAGCAGTCATGACAGAGATCAGCTGAAGTAAATAGAAATGGATGGATCCTAAATGTCATAAAAATTTTCAAAGTACAAATATTTACACAAAAGATGGTGAGGAATACAAGAATTATATCATTTTTTCACCAGTAAAATAAGATACTGTATGGGAAAGGTGAATATTAGAAAAATAAATAGTGAATCATGAAGTGCTCAAATTGTAAGATCAGCCCAACCAAGCACAAAAATGAATTCTTAAATTTAATAATATTGCTTTTTGGTGTGTGTCATAAGGATAATAGGTTCAAAGGAAAAGAAAATATCTCAGTGATATAACATTACACAAATAACTCACAGCTTCTGAACTCTTGAAGGTATGTTATGATTTCATGGAAAAATGTTTTGAGATAGATGGGAGGAGAATTTTTTTTTTTTTGTAATGTCCAGCTTCCCATTTCTGGCTGTGTGATTAAATACCTGATAAAGGATTGGGACTTCATGACTATACGTATATCGATATGAGTGAGTAATGTGCAAAATCTTATCATCTTTATCTTTATCGCTGTTCCCTGTAGTTGCCGAAAAGCATCTTTGACCAAAGAAAACAATTGTGTTTTGAATATATAAAAATATAACTTTTAAGTTATATTTGGGTGCTGTGATCATTTCTATGACAAACATTATTTTGGAAACCTTTGTTTTTAACTAAAGCAAAGCATCAATTCACACAAATTTTGGAATTATCTTGAAATTGATTTTGAAATACTTTTATTTTATCCAGTGAAAGGCTCTCTCAGATTTATTAAATCAAAATTTTCTACAACCATCTCAAAGTATTTACATACAAAAATGAAGAAAAGAGAAGACATTCAAATAAGGAGAAAGTTAAAAATTCAATCTTCTCTTTCTCCTTAGCTGTAAATATTGATTAGTAACACTTACCATGAAAGGATCTGTATTAACATAAGGATGTCCACCTTCAATGATCTCAATAGTAATAATTTCAAATGACCAGATGTCAACCTCAGGCCCATATTACTTCATTGTTACAATTTCTGAAACCATCCAGCAAGATGTGCCAGCCATTGTTGTTTGTTTACTTTACTCTGGTGTTATTGCAGCACATAATCCAAAGTCAACTGCATGATGGAAAGAATCAAGAGTAACAACATTTTCTTGTGAGAAAAAATGAAGACAAAAATGACTTGTACAGAATTTCAAGTTAATCTTACAAAATTAACTTAAGGCATATTAATAATTATTACAGTTTTGTTGTCAGTTTGTTAGTATCAACTTAGGTAGCAAAAGTTTAAGACTGTTAAATATATAAGTTATATAACATCCTTTTTGTCCATACTCCTCTTGTAAAATCAGCTATGTAACAAAACTATCTTTAAAATATTCAGACTTGTAATTTACAACAAAATAAAATTTTATTACTATTTGTTAAAAATAATTTAATAAAAAACATACTCAAATAGTCAACTCTCATTTTGATTTGTTCTGCTTCTATTACAAAATTTAATTGTAAAATAAAAATAATAATCCAAATGCACAAATAAAATTTGTTTACATACAAAAATTTGTTACAATCTGCTAATTTTTACAAGTTTGTTGCTTAGTTTCAGAAGAAAGAATTTGTAACAAAATGTTGTTTTGATGTTACTGGTGTTAAAAGAATGTAAAATCCAACTAAATACACAATTTGTATCGCCAGATGGCTGCTGTACATGTAAACATGTTCACTAATAAAGTAGAAAACAATGTTTCAACCTTCTTAGATTATCTTCAGGTCATCTTTAACCTTACACACCTTCAAGTAATCTATGACAATTTCTTTCTTTAAAGGGAGCTAGCACGTTACTTGGTACATAATTGGTAAAAAGCATATGTTAAACTTGGTTTTCATGTCAAATTATTGTCATACTCATTAACAGAATAATGCACAGCTATGTCATGTAGGTGGTGCTGTTTCAATATATAGTGTAAGTTTATCAAGAAAAATCAAATTAAGATGAGAAGATATTCAATGCTTTACACAACTAGATAAAATATGTTTGGTTACAATTTACATTTCATTAATATATAGAAATTGGACATTAAAGTAAAAATGAAAGAAATGAAGACCCACAGCATAAAATATCAAATATAACAGCAAATGTTTAAGATAAATGAAGAATGATATATGTTATCTTTAAAAAATAAAGATACATTGAATTATCAAAGGTAGACATTTTGTAATGCATGTAAAAATTAGAGACACTCTGAAATATAAAATATTCACAGGTGTGAATATTTTATATTTCTGAGTAAATGTAATTTTTATATAATCAAGTAAATTACAGCTATCATGTAAGGTTTCAACACCTCCATTATTTCACTTAAGAATAAAATAAATGATTTTAATAACAAAAATCATAATGTAAATGCTGAATGCTGGCAAAATATTCAAATCCAACAGATTAAAAATTGTTATAAGAGTAAATGCAAATTTTTTTTAACATGGTTGTTTTATCCAGATGTCTGAGAAACAGTATTTCAAATTATCCTTTGTCTCCAACTAGTTAAAGCCAACTTGACTGGATAGTGAGAAACAAGTTTCTATGAAATTATCTTTACATACAAGATAAAATATAATGATCATTACAACCTAAATGGTATAAACTGCTGAAACATTGTAAAAGTTCTAAATTATTGTAAAACATGTTAACCACAGAAGCATCTTAATTTCTTCATTGTGGCTAAATATTAAAAGTATATAAAAAGAGAGACTTGTATTATTATTTGTTTTAGACAGTCCTGATTTTCAATGGACAAATTAAAGTAATCTGGAAAAAGAAATCATCTGTAGTTAACTTGTTTTTTGATAACCAAATTTGAAATGTTTGCAAAGTCATTACATGTTTCAAAACTTACCAAGTTTTATGCTCTAATCCATTCAAACTACCATATTCAAACTTTTAATATCCCTATGGATTACACTTTTGAGATGTAGAAATTCTATTCCTTGAAGAACCTGAATGAGAGATGAATTTATTTCAAAGATAAATATTTTTAAATATAACTATAATTTCAATTCAACGTGTTTGTTGCTTTTATTTCTTTATACACAGATATATTTATATATATTTGGAGAAAACAGTTTAAATATGAGATGGAATAAGGGAATGTTAATGTTTGTTTTTATTCATAAACAGCAAAAATAACCAGCTTTGATCTCATTGTTGCTTGATATATTAGTTGTTTTACCATCTGCTGGAACACCCACCATAAATATGGCCCTAAGAAAAGCATTGGCTTTGCAGGTCAAGACCAACAATCTTGGGTGACTGCCACTGTGCAACACTAAACTTAAATAGTTTCAGTACTTTGTTATATCACTAACATTTTTAATAACAAAACTTTATAAACAAATCAACAAATGGTTTCAAGTTTTGTTATTTAAAAATTTCATTTTATATTTTTAGTACATTAATAAAGAACAATATTAATTTATAATTATATTGCTTATCAACATGACATAAAAGCCATTGCTGGAAAGGACTGTTGTCAAATCATTCTGCCTTTTATATACATTAGATGTTGTTATATAAATGCAACTACCAGCTATACTCAGATTATTTGGTTGATATACTCAATATAACGGAGATGGATTAGCCATGCGTTATGGCACATGGGCTCTCTCAAAAGAAATGAATGAGTAACACATGACTGTCAATGCTGGTGGGATAGTATAGGCCTTACCTCATAAGATGGCATGATTCTCAAAAAGAGTTTGGTTCTTTCCATAATTTAGCAGCATGAGACTAAAAGCAAGGTAGTTAGTCATCACCACCCACCACCACTGCTTGGGCTACTCTTTGAGCAATGAATAATGGGAGTGACAGTCACATGAAAATACTTCCATCGCTGAAAGGACGAGCATGTTTCATGTAACAGGGATTCAAACCGACAACATTAATATTACAAATTGACCACCCTAACCATCTGGACATACCAGGCCCCCAAAAGCAGAATATTCCACCTTTACCAAACAACTATGTAATTTTATCTTGAACCCATTTCGTCATAAAAGTAATACCTATGAATATTTCTACTAAAGCAACATGACACAAAAGCTTTTATTGGAACATGCCATTAACAAATTGCACAGACTATTCTTTATATTAAAAGTTGTTATATGGGGAAAAATCTCTTTTCTTTGTTGTTTCTTTTACGACTTTGACTCCTTAAAAAGATGTACATGTACATAAGCACACACATGTACATCTGTCTGTAATTTCAATTTTTGATACAAGGAACCACTTCTTTTCTCTATTGTATTCTGCTACTTAGCCTCCTTGGATAGATGCATATACACATGGAAACATAGTACTTAGATGCACACATTCAGAGGTAACTTGGTATGGATGCAAAATTACAGGTTTCTAAAATCTGATGATATGGCTATCACATATTCTTTCTTATATGTGTTTCCATAGCTTCTTTTCTAAAAAGATGCACGTACATGTGAATAAGTAATAAAACCCAGATGCATAAGATGAGAGTCCACTTAGCATTGGTGCAAATTTTCAGGTTTCTAGGCTCTACCCTTTGAAAAAATGATGGTCATACACATGCAGAGACAAACTCTTCTATCGTTATAGGAAAACAATTTTATGAGCATAATACTAATCACATAATATACACTGATTTTTCATGTTTCTAGTTTATCCTGAAAGACTAGGCCACCACCTACAGTAGTTTTTAAATGTGTATTCTTTATAACATGAATGAGTTTTATAATTTAGAGTATTATAAATTCTAAAATTAAAGGTTTAGTCTATTTTAAGACTGAAATATTTGTTAAGGCTTTATTTTATTTGAACTATCAACCCTTTCTTATTCTCATTCTTTTTGAAATTAATAACTTCTATGACAGAAATTAAAAATATGCTATACATTTAAATATCAAAGACACAAGTTTTCACTGATATTCAGTACAGTTAAATCTTGCCAACAGCAAATTAACAAGAATATTTGTAAATTTCTTGAAGAAGTGCTTTCCTATAATGCACTAGAAGTGAAGAAAATAACCACAAAGTTTACACTATGATAACCACATCAATTTTACAGGAATTCACTATTACTGGTTAAAGTGTTATTTGAAATATTTTTATCACTCAAGATAAAGTTTTAGAAGTGTCCAATTTTGTTACCATGTTTAAAGAGATTTAAAAATTAACTTCAATAGTTATTGAACAATTTTGAAAAATTACTATAATCAGACGTCTTTTGTAAGAAAAAATAAAAACCCTCTATCAAAAACAATCAATTTATCATGCTTCTTTACCAACTGTTGATATTTCATTTTCAGACAAGGAGGTTCATGAAAGAACAGTATTCAAAGAGCTAAGTACCAAATAATATTCCATTATCACCTAAACTAATTTTAGAATTTCACTTATATGTTATTCTTTAATAGTCACACATAAATAATATGACAGAATATTTTTCCTTACTTAAGAAAATTTCAGCTCTGTGTTTTATACTTTGTTTCAAACGTTTTATTTGAAGTTTTTCTCCGATATATTTGATTTCTGATAGGTCTCGAGGTATACTTTTATTTTCTGGAAGGTTGGTATTAATTTTTCTAAGCTACAAGATTGTAAACGTGAAATAAGCATCACATTTTTCAATTTTCTCATATTTTTTGTAATAAACTAAAATAAATTTCTTCATTCCTATTCCGTCACAACATATTCAGATTCTTTCGATAAGGCTTACGTTGGTTCGTGGTTATTTTTGGCTAATTGGCTTTCTTTTTAAGATGGATCAAACGGAAGTTAAACCGTCACTTTGATTCCAAAAAAATTAAACTTACAAATATATGCTCAGTACTCTCTTTGGCGAATTAAATGATTTTCGTTATATTTTTCACAGAAATATATCTGTGGTAGGCCTAGATGAATCGTAATGCCTTCCACGATGATTAACTTTTCGTTTTTACTGTTGGCCTAATTCCGTTTGGTAACATCTCGTCTCCTAATTTTTGTTGTCTCTCTTCTTTTAATATTCATTTCAAAACTTTGTATTTATTGATAACAATTTATTTATCTCTAGCACAGACACCCTAGTTGCTTTGCGTTATGAAATACCAAACCAAACTATTTATATTTACTACCTAGTCGTCTGTTTTCTTTATTCTATACATCAATAAATTTCACGCGACACTCAAAACTCTCGACAACAGAGTTACAAACATAACGAACGACTCTTATAGAGTTTCGTAATTAAGCTTATCATATTGTTTACATTAAATTAATTCATTGCGACTCTCATGTTACGAATAAAGCTAAACAATCATGAAGTATTTATTCTTAAAATAAATTAATAACATCCACACTAAACAGCCTTTTATATAATTTATTTGATAAACATATAAACTTATGTAATTATATACATACATGACTCATTCTACGTTACGTGCCCCGACATCATTAAGTGCTTAGGGCACTCGATTCGTAATCTGAGAGTCACGGGTTCGAATTCCCTTTAAACTAAACATATTCGCCCTTTCATTCATAGGGCGTTATTATGGTCAATCCCATTATTCGTTGGAAAGAGTACCCCAAGAGTTGCTTTTCCACTTGTCCTCTTCTGCTAAATTAGGAACAACTAGCGGAGATCGTTTTCGTGTAGCTTTGCGCAAATTTCGAAATAAGCAAACTTACTTAACGTAATTACAACTTCATAAATAGAGTATCATGTTATCCAGTGATTCTAGTACACTGTTTGTTATATTATTAGAAGCAATATTAACCATTTTCATTCACATCATTCTTGGGCTTGTGTGAAACTATTCGAGGATCTGCATGTTATAATGTTCTAATCATGTATTATTAGGGAAGTATTTGACATATCATTTTTTGTCACTGGGGCCCTTATCTTCACCTCTGATGTCTTTAACTGAGATGTCCTTTGTCATTATTACTTCTTCAACTAACACAACACTAACGTCCTCTGACTCTGAGGTTTCTGTCTATTTATCTCTTCCTCGTCAAAAGGTAATTCATTCTGACTTGAGTTATCGGTTTTCATTTTGTAGCCGATTTACTGTTGTACATTTACTGAAGTACTCTCGCTTCTTTCACTGTAATTTTGTTTTTTCTTATGAGGTTTACTGTGGGCTGTGTAATTCACAAGTTCTGCCTGTTCTAGAAATTAATAGAATATTCTAGATCGTAAAAATCAACAAAGTACTGGGTGTGTATGTAATGCTAGCAATTGACAATATTTTTGCACGCGACCTTGGGTGAATGATCTAGTTTCGCATGATTTATATAAAAGCAGCGCATTAAGAGAGAAGAATAATATTTTTATTGGACATCTAAAGTCAGTGTGCTATAGGCCTAGGAAACAATAGTTGTGATTAATGTCTATTAATCCAGAAAACAATATAATTTAACCACGAACATATATGTATATTTCGAACATTACATACTGTTCAACTCAGCAACACTTTAGCTTCAGACACAACAAGGCCTGGCATGGCCGAGCACGTAAGGCGTGTGACTCGTAATCCGAGAGTCGCGGGTTCGCGCCCGCGTCGCGCTAAACATGCTCGCCCTTTTAGCCGAGGAGGCGTATAATGTTCGGTCAATCCCACTATTCGTTGGTAAAAGAGTAGCCCAAGAGTTGGCGGGGGTGGTGATGACTAGCTGCCTTCCCTCTAGTCTTACACTGCAAAATTAGGGACGGCTAGCACAGATAGCCATCGAATATCTTTGTGCGAAATTCCAAAACAAACAAACAAATACAAACAGACACAACAAGCTTGGACTCGTTCGTAAACCAATCCATCTACAGATCAAAAGAAGTAAGATAAAATAAAATACATAATGAACAAAACAGAATACAAAAGTCTTTCGTTAAAAATTAGAAGTGGCAATTATTTCATGGAGGAAAGATATGGTAATAAAGATAATCACACGACTGGTTCGTATCTCGGTTGCACCAAATATGCTCACCCTTTCGCTGTGATGGCATCATAATGTGACTATCAGTTTCACTATTCGTTGGTAAAAGAGTAGTCTAAGAGTTGTTGATGACTTCCTTCACTCTAGTCTCACACTGCTAAAGAATTATTCTATTCTTGACAGTATAACTTTCATCTACTTTGCTCAGTTTCCAAACAACTCTTACAAAAACATGAAAATTTGTCTCAAACTTTCATATAAAGTAATTTTCATCAGTAAAGCAGGAGAGTATGGTGTGTATACAATACACCAGTTCTGGAAGTAGTTGGGCCACCCGTACCAAAGTTTATTATTATAAAACGATAGTCAACAACAGTGAAAACTATCAACCCGTGACTGTGGTGTGAGTCATTTCCACACATTTGAGGGAAAGTAGTCACTGATCACTTGTGTTTAACTCACTTTTTAATAATAATTTATAAAATTACTGTTGTTGTTGTTTTGAATTAAGCACAAAGCTACACAATGGGCTATCTGTGCTCTGCCCACCACAGGTATCGAAACCCGGATTTTAGCGTGTAAGTCCGCAGACATACCGCTGAGCCACTGGGGGGCAGTGCACTTACTGTACATTGCTTCATATCAATACACAATTGACGTTCAAAAGTTATTTTCCCAGCAGCTAAGAGGAAAGTCTGGGGGCTTATTACTTTCAAAATCGGATTTTGATACTAGTGTAGGGAATACGCAGATAGGCTATTGTGTTGTTTTGTAAGTTCCGACAAACAAAACAATGAAGAGTTATTTTATTTTTCATAATCTATAATTAATGCTTATTTACAATTTAAAATTATGTAAATATAGCGTGATACAAAATGCAACCAGTATGTGGCGCAGAGGTTTCGTATGTCCACCGTTTACTGATTGATTTCGAAAGTTAAGGATGTCGAAAATGAAATTTCAAGCATTAGGTTATCATAAATCAAATAACTTTAGTGTAAATGTTTTATTTTGTGGTTGCCAAATTTTCTTGGTCGTTTAGAATTTTTTCTTGCAAGAGACAGAACTGTAATATACCGAGTGATGTAGCCAACTCAACAACTTCATTCAGGATCAGGTTACTCTTACTCTTAGAAAGAGAATTTATATTTTTGCTGTACCTTGTTGGCTCAAGGATGTTGCATGCAAAAATAAACACAAAGTCGACCATCAAATGGACAGATGAACCGAAATAGAATAATATTGGAACCAACAAAACAAAAACAAAGTTAGGAGTTACAATAGAACATTTTAGAAGTTAGTTTCCCAATACCATATTATCCCATGTTGTATGATCTTATTCTCACTCTTAACACCATATTGAAGCATGTAATACTAACAATAAAGCTGAGTTAGAAACTACATTATCAACAAAAGTTTTATTGTTGCATTAGAAGCACATTAAATCTATAATTAGACTGCAGTTTGAAGCACTAGACATAATACATAACGTTTTGGAACAGTATGAAATCTGTTGGTCCATCTTGGCTCTTACATCCTCTAATTTAAGCTATAAATATTAATGAACAAATTTTTAAAAGTCTTAAGGCCAATACTTATCATTGATATATTTGCCAAGCTTTCTGTTAAACTTCTTTAAATTTCTGCTCCACAACATCCAAAGACAACCCACTCCAAAGGCCAACTATATTGTAAGAAAAATAAAGTGTTCTCAGCTGGAGGTTACTTCTTTTCTGCCAGTGTTTATACTTGGGTTCCTTAGTCTTACTATTCTCACTGTTAAGTATGAATAAAGATGATGCATCAACATTATCAATTCCTTTTACAATCTTAAACACCTCTATCGTACCACATTCCTCCTCTAATTCTTATTTTTTCAAGAGAAGGCAGAATGAGAGATTTCAACCATTCTTCATATGACAACTACTCCATCCCAGATATTTTTCTAGTAACCCAATTTTGAACCCCTTCAAAAATTCAGAGCCCTTCCAAAGGTAAGGATACCAAGACTAAACACAGTACTCCAAATATGACATAACAAGTGAATCATAAAATGAAATTGTACATGAAATTATAACTGCTTTAGGCTCGTATTGAAAATCTCTGTAGATATAACATAAAATTTTATTTGCTCTACTCCCAGCAATAACACAATGCTTGGATAGCTTCTGAGACTGGTCAGCTGTTACATCAAGATCCTTTTTTTTCTATTGTTTAGATTATTTCCATCCAAATTATTATTCATGTAATGATAACCCAGTGGCATTATTTTGTATTTATTACAATTAAATCCCATCTGCCATTTATTTGCCCAATTCACTGAATGATATAAATCTTTCTGTAAATCAGCAGCATTCTCTTCACAGGTAGTAACACCCTATGTCTTAATGTAATCTGCACATTTAAGTGATTTATTGACCATTCATTTATCTGTGTCATGGATGCATATCAAAAAGAGCAAAGGTTCTAAGATTTGAACCGTGAGGTACCTCATTTGTGACATAACTCTAGTTTAGTTGAATTGCATTTGTGACAATCCTTTCTTCCTTATCTACTCTTATTCTCATCAACACAAATAGTAACCTTTTGAAAGAATGTCAGAAGATTTTGTAAGGCAAGGTTTTTCTATCAGTGAAACCATGTTAGCTGTCTGATAAAATTCTAAACTCGGTTAAATAACTTTTTGAAGTTTTTATTTTTTTATCAGACTCTTCAAAATGTGATCCACAACTGATGTAAGACTAATGGGTACGATAAGTACTGGAACATTTTTCATCACCCCTGTTGATAAGAGAAGTTACATTAGTTAATTTTCAATTTATCTTGTTTCTCATCAATTTTATTTCCAACACTCTTCATGAGCCAACATTGTTTTTACTTGCTGCTACTCTGTTCTTTATGTAAGGAAAATGTATACCTTGAATATTGAAAATTTTTTCTTTAAAGATTTTCTATATTAGCTTTGTGTATCAGCATAACACAGCTGCCCAATTCACAATAGATAATTCTTGTTACTTTTTTTCAAAATTTGATTTTTAAAATTTGGAATCAAAATATTCTGATTTCAATATGCAGGAAAAATATCAAACTTAATACAGCAGTGATCACTTGTACCCATGTGTTCTCCAATTTCCTACGTATATTTTTGAAGCTACGACAAATCTCAAATAGCAGTTTGTAGTAAGATTTAGGGAAGTGAACTTTTAAAAAATTATCAATGCATATATATAAATACAGGGAGCAGTGTGTGTGTTTAAATATATATAAATAAATGGAACAGTGTGTGTTTACAATTGTATAAATACAGGGAGCAGAGTGTGTGTTTACAAATATATAAATAAAGGGAACTGTGTGTGTTTATAAATAAATAAATACAAGAAGCAGCGTGTGTGTTTAAATACATATAAATACAGGGAACAGTGTGTGTGTTTACATATAAACATAAATAGAGGAAGCAGTGTTTGTGTTTAAATATAAATAAATGGAACAGTGTGTGTGTTTATATGTATATAAATTAAGGGAGCAGCGTGTGTGTTTACAAATATATATGTATATACATATAAATGCAGAGAGCAGTGTGTGTATTTACGTATATATAAATCAGGGTGCCGTGAGTTTGTTCACATGTATAAATACAGGGAGTGGTGTGTGTGTTTACATATATAAATATGTGAATACAGGGGTGGTGTGTATCTGTTTACCTACATATATACACACAACTTCCTATTATTACAAATGTTAGTAAGCTTTGTTATGCACATTTATTCATGATATTGTTAAACAGCATCTGATTTTGTGTTTTTGTTTACAGATTTATTATTTAGGAAGCAATAAATAAAAACGGACATTACCTGAAACATTGTAACAACAAACATACATATATTAAAGTGTGTGCATACTGTAGTTAACTTTGTGGTGGTTCTGTCTTCAACATTTCATTTTATATCCATTAACAACCACCACACACAATTTTCTACAGTTTTAAACCAACTATAATATAAATACAATAAGGAAACATAAATAATAAGTTATACATTGTTAGACACACGTTATGACTCAAGAAATAGAACATTACAAGCAGTTTTATAATTTAGCAAATATTCTAATATCAAATAATTGTATATGTTAACTCTGGTGAATCTGTGAAAGTAAAGCATCGATTAAAATAAAAATATATTCTTTGTTATTTTCTTAATTGTAAAGGTCAGTTTTTACAAACTTTTATCAAAACTATTGTCTTCCCCACCACAGCAGCAATTAACAACCTCATATTGTCAAAATGTCACGGAGTTTTTGTTAAGTGTAAAGCTTTATAAACTAGAAAAGTTAACTCTAATCATCATTAAATGCTAAAACAAATTAAATGTAGTACAAAATGATATTTGATGAAAATGTTTTTGTTTTTCAACAGGTTTTCTCTGGGCTTGGCCTAAAAAACTTGTTTAGACATAATTTTTTAGGTTTGTAATGTGTCACCCATTTACCTGATTTAATTTTTCGTATTTCTTTGTTGCATGATAGTTCTTATTTGGTCATCCCATCTTTTCTGGATATTAGATACCTTGTGGAGCATCTTACTTCCCAACTGGGTGAGAGTACCAGCATCTCTTTTTCTCTCACGTGCTGCCAATTTGTTCTAAGCGGCTGTAGTTTATTTTGTCAATTGAGGGGCAAATATAATTTCCTGCAATGGTTTATCCACACCCAGCTTTCACACATTCGTCTGAATCTCATTCCATTCTGTGGTGTTTATCTACAATACATCATCTATCCCAGGCTATGCACCAAAAGCTTGAAGGTTTATCATCATCATCTCTTTACTTTCTCACACGTGATTTCTTTGTCGTCAGGATTTTGTGAATTTCAGGATTGTCTTCTCCTTAGTTATTTTGCCACCCACTTATCTCAGAAATTTACATTTTGCTCTTGCTTGTTTGAAGGTGTCAAGTTATTTGGTAATGTGTGCAAAGTGATGAAAAAGTAGTTTCTCATCCAGTCACAGCTGCCATCACATTTGGAAAAAAGTCTTATGAAAATCTTTCTTGAAGTCCTTCAAGTGTGTCTTCATTATATTCAAAATAATTTCAGCAAATGCTTCAGATAAGTTCATAGCCACATGAATTTTTCTTTTATTATTTAGTGACGTTTGGGACTACATTCTCTTATTTCCTCCTTTCCAGGTAATCGGGTTTGGTTTCTTGCATGGCTGATAAAAACTACAAAAAATTCGGACAATCTATTCATCATATTGGATACATCCATAAAAGAAGAACCAAGAAACCAGCAGAAAACGTTTATCATCATGTAACGAAAGTACCGATATTACACACAAACGAAATTTGTTGATATTTTATCACAGAAAAGGTCGGCATGTTCCTCGCACATCTTTGACTTCAGAAAATATTCTTATCATGCACATGCGCACTGGCTAATAATCACTTTCGCATTGTTTAAAATTTGATTGAAACATTTTACTCATATTTTTTTTTACGTGGAGAGAAACAAAAAATGTGAAATTGATTACCATAGTAGTTCTATATGAGGGACCGATGCAGAACTTTATTAACTTGACGCAAGATGAAAAAG
Source organism: Carcinoscorpius rotundicauda (assembly GCA_011833715.1). Classification (NCBI taxonomy): domain Eukaryota; kingdom Metazoa; phylum Arthropoda; class Merostomata; order Xiphosura; family Limulidae; genus Carcinoscorpius; species Carcinoscorpius rotundicauda. The sequence continues at coordinate 27,197,062 of CM022391.1, forward strand.
AAAGATTTTATATTTATTGTAAGGTGCTAAAGACGTAGACCATTTTCTATAACAAAACTACTTCTTTATATAGCGCACCCTGCCAGCACTTTAATGATCCAATCATTACGGACATAAAGGGAAAGACAAAATTGCGTTGACCTTGGCGATGATGGAATAGCTCTCGTTTGTTGTGAACCTGATGATGACCGAAGAAGGTCGAAACCTTGTTCGCTCTTCTATGTAAAATATTTTCTCAACCCAAACGAGCCATTTTTACATATATTGCATATAATGGAATGCTATCTTCGATATTTACCGATCACATTCAGTTTGAATTTTTCTATCTTCATTTCGCCTTCTTGCACCTCTATAGGATAGCTTTTCTTTTCTTCATCACCTCCAGAGTAGCTATAAAGTAAATAAATAAAAGTATTTTGTTTGTTTGGAATTAAGCTCAAAGCTACACAATGTACTTACCTGTGTTGTGTCCACTACGAATATCGTAACCCGTATATTGGCGTTTCAAGCTTTCAGACTCACCACTGAGTCATTTGAAGTATTAGAATAATATTACGTATACAAAAAAATAATTTAGTAGAAATCGACAAGTTGTTTTATCTATGGAAATATAATTTTGTCTTCTATGCATATTGTCTTTTTTCCCATTGATTTTAAGAACTGAAAAATTAAAGAAGTGACCGCTTTTACTCACATATGTACCCTGTTTGGACAGAGGGAAGTCATCGGATTTACAACGGTGACATCAGGGGTTTGATTCTTCTCGGTGAACACAGCAGATAGCCCGATGTGGCTTTGCTCCAATAAAAACATATACACATGCACACATAATCATGGGCCAGGCATGGCCAAGTGGCTAAGGCACTCAACTTGTAATCTTAGGGTCGCGGGTTTGAATCTCCCTCACACCAAGCATGTTCTCCTTTACAGACGTGGGCGCATTATAATGTGACGGTCAATCCCACTATTCATCAATAAAAGAGTAATCCAAAAATTGGCGGTGGTTGGTGATTGTTAGCTGTCTTTTCTCTAATCTTACACTACTAAATTAGGGACGGCTAGCGCAGATAACCCTCGTGTGGCTTTGCGCAAAATTCAAAACAGACGAAACAACGTAATTATGTATATAAATACGGAATAAAACGAGATATAAATATGTTAGTCTTGTTGAAAGATGTTGGTTTGGTCGTCTGTCAATTCCTCATAGTTTATCGCTTTCTTCAATATGTTAACAAAATTTATGAAGTGTATTCGTCTGCTTCAAAAAAGCTAGTACAATACCAACATTTTAAATAAACCAAGCACGGTGATTTCATTCGAGAAAGAAAATAAGAATACCCTAATGCTATTACTGTTGTTTCCTTTAAGCTTGTAGCCTGCTAGTAAAAATGTATCGGTATAACAAATTCGATATAAAGACTAACATGTTTTATGTTAGGGAAACTGTTTGTTTGTTTTGAATTTCACGTAAAGCTACACGAGGGCTATCTGCGCTAGCTGTTCCTAATTTAGTAGTGTAATACTAAAGGGAAAGCAGCTAGTCATTACCACCCACCACCAATTTTTGGATTATTCTTTTACCAACGAACAGTGAGATTGATCGAAACATTATAACGTCCCCATGGCTGAAAAGGAGAACATGTTTGGTGTGACGGGGATTCAAACCTACGAACCTCAAATTGCGAGTCAAACGCCATAACCAACCACCTGGCCTTTAGTTTTCAATTATGTATACGAAACGAAACAGCTTTGGACAAGAACAAAATCACAACATTAATTTAATGTTATGTATAAAAATAAAACAATTTCAGAGAAATTTATTTAAAAACGTATGTTAATTGAAAATATACATTTCGCATTGTTAAAAATTATCTCCACTCATAACACTGTAACACAAATTTTGTCCCTAAATAGTATGTGTTATTTCTTAATTGCTTATGTTGTAAAATTTTATAAAATCGCCATTATTCCCTACAAACTTTACTTTTGTGACCTGGATAATGATATTTAGAAATTAACCTAGTTTCTGACCTATAAGGGGCAAATTTGCTCATTTTCATTTACATAAAGTTTAAATAGAACAATAAATGAATGGAGATTTACATGTATTTATACTAAATTTATACAAAAATGTTTGGAAGTGAGTAGTTTTTTCGAGATTCGCGACTGTAATGTAAATCGCTTTCACATATCAGCTCTAAATACACTCTCCTGTCTTGTTTCGTTACACGCGTCTAAGTAGCGGCGTTCAAAGTCCAGTTCATCTTGGTGAAAGCGTTCGCCCTGCACCTCTGAGTATGCAATCATGTTCTTGAATTTATCAAAATGATCGTCAAGGACTTTCAGGGACATCCTGTAGCACATTTTGCCGAAGTTCTTCACCAGAGCCTAAACCAGTTCCACCTAATTTTCGACCTTGTGATTGCCTAAGAAGCCCCGAACCACTGCGACAAAGCTGCCCCAAGCTTGTTTTCCTTCATACTGAGCTTCTTGGGGAATACTGTGCACTGCAGGATCTTCTGTATTTGTGTTCCAACGAAATCTTCAGGTTTGACCTTTGCTTCAGACAGTTTAGGAAAGAAGTCTCGAAGATACTTGAAGGCTGCTGACTCCTTATCAAGAGCTGTGACAAATTGTTTCATAAGATCCAATTTTACATATAAAGGTGAGAACAACACCTTCTGGAGGCTTACTAGTGTCTCACACTTGACATTGTGCTTCCCCACAGAGAATTCGGTCCGTTGTGGTCAGTGCTTCCTGTTGCAGTGCACTGCGGTGTTTCTGCTGTCCCAAAGGCAAAGACAACATCAGATAAAATGAGATAGGTCTGTGTGCGTTCACTTAGGCAGCTAGAACTAAATTGAAGTGGTGAGTGGATAGCCACTGTATGTATATTACTATGGAGAGTTCTAGAAAATTCTCTATCAGTGACTCAGCTCTGAATCTACCTGAAATGCTATGAAAATGGGTAAATTTGAAAAATTCATTACCCAGGTCACAAAATCAAAGTTTGAAGAAAAAAATAGGTCTTTTTCTATTACTTTAGACAAAAGCAATTGAGAAATAACACTTTCTACTCAGAAACAAGAAAAAATAAAACTTTTGTTTCATAGTGGAATTGTTAATGGAAGTTACGAGACTAATTTATGAAGCGCCATCTATAATCACTCGGCTATGTTGCAGAGCTTCTATTATTACTAATTCATTTTTCACGCAATCTCCCATTTTAGTAGAACCGATGATCATAAGTGTATCATTCTATAATTATTGTGGTTTTTCGAAATTTAAAATTTTCCTACATTAACATGATAAATGAGATACCAAATATAACAACTACAGGAAACTCAAGAAGCTCAGTGAACACGAAAATCTAAATAATAACTGTTATATCTGACTTGTTTGTTGTTACTCACAAAGCTATTTGTGTATCAGAATAAAGTTTTAATCTTCATAATACCTCAGACTTTCTGCTGAGCAACCAGGGGCTGATTCACTTTTAAGTATTGAAACAAGTAATGTTCCTCAATGCGTTCTAACAAGTAGTTCACAACATTAAATGAGCCAGTAAGACTAAACTATAATCACCACAGATGACCTTAACGTAACTACAAAAGAGTGACCCCACATAGTAATTGGATCCTATATGTTTATCTTCACATAATTATTGTTATGATTCTGGCTGACTGGCTAACCTGATGAAGTTGTGCGAACACCCTTTAGTTCAATGAAATTAAACTGTATCTTCACACTTTCTGAAAAATTCTTAAGAAAAAAACACAACAAACATTAATTATATATTTTTCTAAGTTCTCTTATTTTGTTTAACTCTCTATAACAAAAATTAACTTCTATTAAATAGAAATATTAATATGAAAGTAATTAATGAAAAGTCCACATGTTTCAAATTTCACTTTCTCCACAAAATCAATTGAAGCACGGAAAGTGTTTAGTTTAATCAAAACTGAAATTCATTAAGTTTGAACATTCTTAGTGGGTGCTGAAAATAATTCAGTTTTCTGAATTTGAAACGTAGTTAACTTTCGAAAATGAAAACATATTATTGGTAATCCATATATGGTAAACAAAATACAGTATAAACGTTTATGTTAACACCGTTAGACGTTGTTTTTTTTGCTTTTATATACCATGATTTCACGTGCATAATTGCTGTTCGTTAATTATTTCTTCAAAATTGTGATGTATTGTTTGTTTTTGAATTTCGCGCAAAATTACACGGTTATTATTAATAGTAGTTACAAATGATGATTTACATACAAGAGTTTTACAGACTTATAAAGAATATTGAGTTTTATATCTGGTCCAGAACTGAATCTTCTATCGACGTTCATAGAGAACGAATAAACTCTTTGTTGATACACCTGTACACTTCTCTTGAAGCTTGTTGTTTGTTTGTTTTTGGTTTTTAATTTTGCGCATGGCCCGGCAGGGCCAAGCGCGTTAAGGCGTACGCTCGTAATCTGAGGGTCGCGGGTTCGTGCCCGTGTCGCGCCAAACATGCACGCCCTCCCAGCCGTTGGGGGCGTTCTAATGTGACGGTCAATCCCACTATTCTTTAGTAAAAGAGTAGCCCAATAGTTGGCAGTGGGTGGTGATGACTAGCTGTTTTTCCTTTAGTCTTACACTACAAAATTAGGGACGGCTAGAGGCTTCTCCTCCTGCTTGGGGGTTGTGTAGTAGGCTGATAATCTACTCACTTAAAAAACCAGCCTGTTAATGAATCCGCAAGTGATTGCGGCCCTATGTTCCTTAATGTAATTGAGAGGCATAATTAATTAAATTAATTTTACGCATAGCTACACCAGGGATATCTGCACTAACCGTCCCTAATTTAGCAGTGTAAGACTAGAAGGAAGGCAAATAGTCATCACCACCCACCGCCAACTCTTGGGCTACTCTTTTACCAACGAATAGTGGGACTGAGGGCCACGTTATAACGTCCTTACAACTGAAAGGGCGAGCATGTTTGATGCGCCGGGGATTCGAAGCTTGAAGCACACGTAAGTTTCATCGGTGACAATATTTAACGTTCTTTTAGAAATTGTAACGTGCGAAATTTACTGAAGTTAAACAGTTTTTAAGGTTCGAAATCTGTAAACGTTCCTGGTCAGCTTCTGTAGTTTTCCAGTTAATAAGCGTTAATTACAACTACAGTTTCCGAGGCTTATTGTATACTGACTGTAGCTGACCAAGAATAATCTTTTACTATCTCTCGGTTAGCTGTTATTATACGATTAACACGAGATTCTTGAATGTATCAAAATGAGCTTGTTTTTCGTGAAACAAATATCGTTGATGCTTATTCTGAAGAATATTGTAAAAAATAAATGAACATCCAGGACTTGCACAATCCACACCCATCAATGTACATCACATGCAAAAAAAGAAAACTATACCGAAACAAGCATAAGTATTAAATTTAACGTATAAAGTGATATCCATTATAATTTACTTTCCATTTTGATATCTCTATGTTGTCATACAAACTTTTAATTATTTCCTTCTTCGCCATTACCACCGGTCTCTTCCCTCCATTTACTTTTTGTACGTCATTCTTGAATAGCCGTCATTCCTCATCTTCTGTTCCTTGAAATCTTTTTTTGTACTTGATAGTTTGCTGTTCATTTTCGCTCTACCACCACACATCCCGCTGTTTGTGTCCGTTTCTTTCAGCTCTTTCTCTATATCTCTTCATTACTCCTTTCACACCTTAATATTCTCGACTTCTTTCCTCTTTTCCTAATTCTTATTCTTCATTATGTGCTTTCGATGTTGGTAGGATACTGTTACTCCTGGTATCACTTAACATTCAATGTTTTTTCTGTCCTCCATTCTGACTATGATGTAACCAATCTGAGTATGGTACTGGTACCTTCTGTAAGTGATAAGGTATCACTCTCTTTCGGAATCCGGTATTTGTCACCGGAACACATTTCACTTTGTGTGATTTTTAGTCATGTCTCTCCTTACACGATTTTTATTCCATATATTTTTTCCTCGTTTGTCCCACTTTTTATTTTACCCAGATATTCTCCCACCATCAACATTCCACTTTCTGGCATCTATACAATTATATCCTGTAGTTTTTCTCGACGGAGCATTCTATCTGCAGACCATAACCAGACACTGAGTTCTTCAACCAATCCTCAGTTGCCACCTTCACTCGCATGAATCGGTCCGACGTTTTCTTTACTCGACCACTTCCATTTTAAATTATTATCTAATTCAATTCCAACCATGCTCTTACCTTTTGATCATCCCGAGTGTAACAGCTCTTAGCTTTCACATATGTTTTTTGTACTCTGTCCTTTCCACTTCATGTCTTTAATACACGTAATCTCTGCCTTTCTTCTTTCTAGTGCATCTGTCGGTTCTCCCAGTCATTCTGTAGACATTCCATTTTACTATCCTTAGTTTCCAGATCTCTTCTTTAACCACTTTCGGTTCAGCGATATCCCTTTTTTTCACACCTGCCTCAGGAATAGGGGGCAGCATCGACTATAGAGGGATATCCTAACTCTCCATACCACGTGATTCTTATCCATATTTGTTTTATAATGTTTTTGTGTTCAAGTTGCTAGCCTTGATGACAAACACCATCTTTTCCCAACTGGACTTGGAACTGACTATGGAGAAGTTACAAATAAAATGTATTATTCCTTATTTCGAAAACTAGAGCACCAGAAAAGGAAAGAAATGACAAAGCAATACAGCACTAGCAGAGACATGTTTCTTCAGAATGTTTAAAATTGTACTGTTTGATTGTACCAGAGACTGTTTTTACATCACAAAGATATGTTTTGTACATATATGGATGCAAAACGGTACGATTTTCCCCTTCACACCTACTCCCATTTTACCAACGTTACGTAGCTCCTTTACTTTTAATTGTCAGCTCACTTGCATTTAAAAGTATCAAAAGTTCAGATACACAGACTAATCTTTCAATCAGAAGGAAAAGTTTTATAGAACATTTTGATCCTCTGGAAATTTCAGTTGGTTGGTTTAAAACACGTTCAAAGAACAAATAATTACAATAAGGATCCCCAAACCAGTAAGAATAGCTAATAAATCTGCACTGACATGATTGTGACTGGAGAAAAACCAAGACAGTTATTAACGTTAAAACAGGTCCAACAACTAAGCCTGAACTGAGATCGAAAAATAAAACTAGATATTTCGACTCTCCCCCTCTCACGGTAAGTTAAAGAACACCAAGTGTTTTTCTAGCTGATGTTGTTTTGAATTAAGCACAAAGCTACACAATGGATTATCTGTGCTCTGCCCACCACGGGTATCGAAACCCGGATTTTAGCGTGTAAGTCCGCAGGCATACCGCTGAGCCACTAAGGGGCTTTTCTAACTGAGCTCTCTCTTTACTGAAGTCCAAGAGTGATTAGAATAATAAAGGAACACGTGGTTACTTGTACTAAAACAACAAAGCAACAAGTGACTTTTGATACTCGTTTCCTTACTTTACTACCAAAATTAAAAAGTACGTTAACAACTAATCAATTACTGTGAATTATAACTTTATTTTTCTAACTTTTAATTTTTGTCCATTAGAGATTGTTTTTTCTTCTTTTTACACGAATAGTGACTGGTGAATTTTAAAAATGTCATGAAAATTTTGACTATTGTAGAATCTGAAAACTTCCTGTATTACTTAAAATCTGCCCAATGATAAAAAACATTTCAACGCAATGAATAATTCATATTATTATAAAAGAAATTAAATAACACCGAATGCTAATTGATGACATTTAAAGTACTGATGGGTAAATTATAGTTAATTTTCGATTTTTATAAACCACAGAAGGTGCCACAAAGTCATTTGAATAAATAGTTTAGATCTCTAATGTCTAGTTTGTTTTGAATTTCGCGCAAAACTACACGAGGACTGTTTGCGTTAGCCGTCCCTAATTTAGCAGTGTAAGACTAGAAGGAAGGTAGTTAGTCATCACCACCCACCGCCAACTCTTGGGCTAATCTTTTACCAACGAATAGTTGGATGGACCGTCACATTATAACGCCCCCACGGCTGAAAGGGCGAGCATGTTTAGCGCGACGGGGATGCGAACCCGGGACCCTCAGATTACGAGGCGCACGCCTTATCACGCTTGGCCATGCTGGGCCTCACATTTAGAAAGAAGAAGCAGGTATTTGATGTTTGCATAATATTTTGTAATGTGTTGATCTTTGTGTTTCAACATATCTTCCTTGATTTAGCACGTTACCCTCAGTTGTTGATCTCTGAAGTAGACTTTTCATTTTCAATACAAATATGACTGCTGCGTCACCGAAAATTCATTTAAAGCAACCAATGAAAAATAACACATGTTTTGTAACCAATCCAGTCAAAATCAAATATCACAAGTCATTAGTCTTACCTAGTCTGTACCAGCATAATTAAAAAAAAAATCTTATCCCCAAGAGTTTAAATGTTATTAGAAATTATATGTTTCATAATGTTACTATGTAGCTCAGTTCAGTGAAATATTTCGAGTTGTCAAAATGTCTAAATAATTTTTAACAAATAAATAATTAAAGTATAACAAATTTTAGATCCTTTTTTAGTTTCATTTAAAAATAGATTCTGTGTAGTTCAGTCAGTCATTTACGATTGCATTGTTTTATTATCTGTATAAAAACTATAATGTAACGACTACTTTTTGGATTAATTGTATTTATCTCTAAATCTTTGGTCATATTATCTACACTGTATTGTATATTAATGAAAACGAAAAAAAATATTGTCAAAAATAATAGTGGCCTAACCATGTTATTAGCTCCATTGGAAGCTAAAAAAACAACAACATTATTTGAGTGACCAAATTCACGTCCTTTCTACAGCAGAAACAGTAAAGCTAAATAATTCATCAGTTGAGGAAAAGTAAATGTCAACCTTTCTACATGTGGTATAAATCGTATGAAACCGCATAAGACGAATAGTGAATGCATGTCTAAATTTACAGTGAAAGTTTTGGGACTTATCTGGTCGGGAGTTTCTGTTGTTGTTGCAAAAGATTATATAGCCTGTAATACTTTTGTTCTTTTTCTTGACTTTCATGGTTCAAGAATATTTTCTGATACGGATTTGGTGTGAATCTGCCGGATTCTAACCGATCTGAGTATTTTTTCTCACAAATTTGTGTCAAGTAAAATTAAAAAGAAACACAACAAGTAAAAATAAAGAGATTTAAGAAAACAATGGCCTAGTAATACGTAACAGTTAAAAATAACATTTCAGAAAGAAATGTGTGTGGAAGATGTTATTTGAGGCGTATGTCTGGAATTCAACATTTCCATGAAGTCCCAGTGTGAATAATCTTTAAGTTTTGTTGTTATTTGACCATGTACCTCTCGTATGAATAATAATACAAATAAAAAATCTGAACAGAAAAACAACTACATTATTACTTGGTTTCTGTACACTTATCTAATATATTTAGTACGAATTCGTCTGATAGCTTTGGGGTCAAATCTATTTGAAGGCTAGTTTCGGAATGTCACGCCAGTCTAGAAATATGTTCTCATTAGGAGCTTCTACCTTCTCACAACTGGTACTTCCAGATGTGCGACTTTGTGGGCTTGAGTACTCATATCTGTTTATAATGCTTTTTGCTCTCGTTTTAGTCTCAAAATTACAAATAAATATTAAATTTTAAATGTGTTTCTACACCTGTGTGGATCCTACTTCCAGTGATACCTCTCTTGGTAAGATATATCCTTACAAGTACCAAACAATATTCAATAAAACATAAACAAGCTGAGAAGAACGAAATTTTGAGACCCAATATAAAATTTTTAAGCTCTTGTCAGATAAGATATAGAATCGACTTCCATGTAATTCAGAGTGATATCACTGAAGTTTTCTCTGCAAAACGCCTATTTTACTAATTTAAAGTATAATTACTTATGGATCCCCTGCAAAGTGCCTGTTTTATTTATTTGGAGTGACATTACCACTTATGGCTCCTCTGCAAGACGCATATTTTATTTTTTTCGAATTAATATTAATTATTATTCTCCTGCAAAGCGCTTGTTTCACGTATTTGGAAGGTAGTGGATTTAGCGTTACAAGTTTATTTTAATACATACATTTGTTCTGTTTGATGAATGTGATGTATATTGTTGAATATGTATTGCGCAAGTCCTACCTGTTCTCTAAATTTGTAAAAGATATCTATCTTAAGTAACGCAACATTGTTAAGAGAGTGACAAGGCAAGTAAGAAATATTTTTGCGAAATATTGAGAACATTAAAACAACCATATTAATCTGAATTGATTATTGTTTTTACATGATATAATTTGTTTCGATGCGAGATGTGTTACGGATTTCTTAATTTTTTGTCAAAATAGTAACTTTTGAGACATAGCTTATCTATCGGTCGCAGGAACGAACCCAGTTGCCGAAAACTGGAGCATAGAAATCTGATGATCAATCTTTGTATTCGATGATAAAGAGTAACTTAAGAGTTGGTGACGGATAGCGTTAAGTACCTACCGTCCTATATAATTTATCACTTTAAAATTAAGGAAAACTGATGCAATAATCCTCTAGTAACTTTGCACAAAATTCACCAAGCAGAGTTTGTGCATGTTAAGTCTTATAACTAAAAACGAACAAGTGGTCGAAGAAGAAATATTGTGTTGTTATTTATCATGTCAAATACTATTTTATGTTAATTAAGTCTTTTCTACATTACTGTATTTCTAATTTGCAGTCACTTATTCGAGTTAAACAAAGTATGTTTTTTTAATATTAAACTAGAATAGCAAAATATCTTAACATCTATAAATGAATTAATTAACTAAATTATTCAGCACGTCTGCTATAAATCTTAGATCTCCTTCGAATGTTCACCTTTCATTTGGCGCTTATTTTACGGATTTACAGTGTAAATATCTGGGTTTCAATTTCTTGAGAGAGCAGATTACAGAAATTTCATTGCAAAACTTCGTGCTACAACAATCACAAAAACACCTTTTGGAACTTTCTGAACGACCCCCAGAAGTACAGCGCTATGCCTGTGCACTAACAATTCCAAAGAAACTGGGTTTCAATATTTGTGATGGGCAGAGCACACACAGCTATAGGTTTACGCTGAACTTCAAACACTCTTAAAATACAAAATAAAAATAGCCTAAGTTGCTGCCATCTGTACTCGAATACTCCCACTAAATATGATATGTGAAATTTGTGTTTAACCTAAAATTGCGCCAGAAGTCATGTAAATAAAATATATATTGGTGATTTGGATAGTTACATCTGTGAAACTGTCACAAAATCTTCCTAAAATCGCAATAAGGAAATATCTGAAGTAAGGTGAGTATTGTTCTCAAATGGAAGTTAAAATCTCTAAAGCGAACTTTACACATCAGTTAGAATTAAGAAGAAACCCATATGTTTTATCCATTCAAAGTAACGTATAGTTATAAATAGATAATGGCTAATATCATAGAACAGTAACATGACAATTCATCGTTTCTTTCAACTGCTCTGGTCACCCAGCCATGAATACGGTTCCACCTGAGTAGCACGTGTATTATTATTCTCTGTTCTTATTGTATTATTTAATTACATAAAAACATTATTGATTGTATCAATACCTTTAGTACATCAAAAAGTGAACTTAAGTTTCATGACAGTTGACAGCAAAAAAGAGAAGACCCAGGCGAATATTATATTCTTTGTTTTTCATATGTGTGTTTTATTTATTATTTATATCAGTGAGTAAAATGTAAAAAATAGTAACTTATAAGATAAGGTAAAGTAATTCTTTATAATATGGTGTGCTTGTGAGCAGCCCATGGGTTATTTATTTTTTAGGTTTTGGTTTCAGTTTCGGATCTCTTGTAAAAACAGTCTTGTGAGGGATGTCAACATATTTAACATGATTATTATTTTTAGTTTCATGTCTAATAAGATTATTTTTGCTTTGGCAACGTTTTAATTGGCACATGGGTGTTGGTTTCGCAGCTCTTCCAATAATAAATTTGTTTCGGTTTTCAACATTTTCAAGAGCAATAAAAACGTGGCTCTGGTAATGTTCTGGTTTACTGCCAAGTCTTACAAAACAGACTTTTAATTTCAATAATCAGTTAATAAACATTTTAAAAATATATAATTTATTCTTTATGCAACAATCATTTTAATATAATACGAGTAAAATTAAATAAGTGTTTATATGAAAATTGTAAATTACAAAATTGATTTCAGATATCTGATAAACGTTTTCTAGAAACTACGAAATATATCTCAAGCATTGTCCCAAATAATGAGAAAGGTAATATACAGCAGACAATAGCTTTAAATAATGTTTTATATTTATATATTGTTTGTTCACAAATACTAACTTGCTAAAACAAGATAAAAACTACTGTTATAAATAAATGTTAGTTGTTCTCCTCATTTCATTGTTATATAAATTAAAAATGAAAAGTTGTGTAATCTGAACTACAAATGACTATAAAGAGGAAGAGTTTTCAAACTGTCTTATCAAAGTTGTAACACTGAAGTAAATCACGGAGTTTATAGTACTTTAAAATATTCAATAATCTTTGTAAAGTCCAAAAGAAGACACTTGAATATTTCACTAAATGTCTGTCAGACTAGTGAAATTTGGCTGACTGTAAAAAACAAACACTGTTGTAAAATGTCTCAAAGTGTTATTAACAAGATATGGCGGAATCACTTGTAAAATGGTACATATGCATTGGTACTAAACTAAGAATAAAAAAATCCACATTTTAAGTAGGTTACCATGATTTAACAATTCGTCGCAATTGTGTGATAATCGTTAAAAACATAATCAGTTATTCGTAGCTTCAACAGAACATCATTTCAGTGTTTGTATGGTTAAAATACTCATGAAGTTTGGTAATATTAACAAGAAAAAATATATTATAGTAAAAGTAAGACACAAAATAACTCACTTTAATATCCGTAGTGGAGGTATGTGTGGAAATGAAAGATCACGAACGGACACTCAGAGCTTTATGTTTTCCAGATGTCATTAAGGCTATACATAATAGCAATGGAAGTACCTTTTACACTATCATATATGTTTACATTTGGGTTTAGAATTAAGCACAAAGCTGCACAATGGGCTATCTGTGCTCTGCCCACCACGGGTATCGAAACCCGATTTTTAGTGTGTAAGTCCGCAGACGTACCACTGTTCCACTGGGGGGCCATTTGAAAATAAAAAACCAGTTTTAACAAATGAAGTTTTAATTAAAATTCCTTTTAACCAAAAAAATTCTTTTGTCGCATTTATTCCAGTTCAAACATTAAATCATCGGGCGTGTAATATCATTGCTTCGCCATTAAACATTTTCTATCCATCCTATACATATTTTACAACCCATAAAGAAAAGAATATTTTTGCTCGCTTTCGATGAGACCAACTGACGGGTTCTAATATTAAAGAAATCTCCTAAAACAAGATTTTCGCACACCACTGACTTAAAATCCGTAATGAGCAAAATTAGGCAAAAATATTTGCGAGCAAATGTGACGTTAAACATAATTATTTGGCTTCACTAGCCTCTGCACTCTCCATCAAAACTTTATACTATTAAAGAAACATCCGTTTATGGTAAGAACGAATATATCTAATTTGTATACGTAAAAATAAATGTAGAGCTAAGTTGTTTGTTTTTGTGTGTATTCTTTTAGCAAAGCCATGTCGGGCTATCTGCTGAGATTACTGAGGGGATTCGAACCTTTAATTTTAGCGTTCTAAATCCGTAGACTTACCACTGCACTAGCGGGGGAGTAGCTAAGATAGAAAAGAAGAATCGAACGGCAGTGGTATTTGACAGTTTGAAACTACTGTACAGAAACTTTAAAAACATTGAAAATGTAGCATATCAGTAAGATAGCTTTACAGTTCCAAATTTCTAACAAATCTTTGAATTCCTAAGACAGATTTGTCAAAGAGTATCTTGCTTACTTTTAGCCTCGTTAACTACCAAGCTATCTCTGTGAGAGAAAACTAAGGAATTCCATGGCTCTAACCAATGAATACAAATAAATATCACAAACATACAGTAAGGTTGAATTTTTAGTGGCAGTTAAATGTTACAAATGTTTAACAAACGATAACACTGGTTTACAAAAAAATATTTTTTGTCTGAGGCAAGAATGTGAATAGGTGTTTTTTACTAATTTAGGTGTGCTGAATTCAAATTTATAAACAGTTTTGCTCTATCACCTCTAGTTTTCTGGCTTTTAAATAGTCTCATTTTAGTATATACAGAGTATATACGTGCTTATTTCAACAGTTGCAGCAGCTTATTACAGATAAAACAGGATAGATAAAGAACATTGACGGAATAAATATACTTGGATGACACAATGTACACAATTCATAGTACCGCAGGCAGTTAGAAGTGTGTTTTCTTAGATGATCTGGTGTATTTTGCCTCCGGGATGTCACGCAAGAGCATCCAGCAGAAGTCTCCTATCATCCTGGGGTTCCACTTGCCTTGGTAGTTGCTCTCCATCTTCGTAATGTCTTGGTGGAATCTTTCTGCGTGCTCATCACTCACTGCTCCAAGGTTTGGAGGGAAGAAGTTGAGGTGGGAATGGAGAAAATGAATTTTGAGTGACATTCGGCATCCCATATCCTCATAAGTCTTTAACAACTTCTCAATACAGGCTTGATAATTTGATACTCGTGTGTTACCAAGGAAGCCACTACAGACTGAATTAAATGCTTCCCATGCTCTCAGTTCCTTTACGGTAAGAAGCTCCTCAAAATCGGTATCCTTCAGCACTTCTCGGATTTGAGGTCCGACAAAGATGCCCTCTTTGAGCTTAGCAGCACTGAGACCTGGGAACACAGTAGACAAGTGTTGGAAGGCAGCACCATTTTTGTCCATGGCCTTCACGAAATTCTTCATCAAACCAAGCTTGATGTGAAGCGGAGGAAGAAGCACGTTCTTCATGTCAACCAGAGGATTCTCCTTGACGCTGTGTTCGCCAGGAACGAAAGTGCTTTTAGACCCCCAGTCTTTCTGCTTGTAATGCTGGGATACAGCTCGAATATCCCAGAGACAGAGAAAGCAACAGTACTTTGTGAAGCCCGTTTGCATACCCATAAGAAGACCAAATACCTTGAGGTCCCCACACAGACTCCACTAGTACTGGTTGTACTTAACGGCTTCTAAAAGAAGCTCCATATTGTCATAGGACTCCTTTAGATGGACAGAGTATGCAGTGGGAATGCTGGGATATTTATTCCCGTTGTGCAGAAGCACAGCCTTGAGATTTCGCTTGGAAGAGTCTATGAAAAGACGCCAGTCTGAAGGATTATGTGGCAAACCAAGAAAAGTGAACAAGCCAGGTACATTTGTGCAGTAGCACAACTTGTTTTCCATGTCGAAAAATGAAGCAAGGTCTTTGTTCCGATTCCTAAAACTGGTGACCCGTCTTGATATATAGCTATATATATATAATGTAATGCTATCACTTACATTTATTGCATAATAACTAAAAAAGAAGACATAAGTCACACAATATTAGAAATTAACCCTAAATGCATATACGCCTTTATGTACAGTATGTGTACAAAATGTACAGTATGCACATCTAAAAAACTAGAGGTGATGAGTAAAAATGGATTTCAAATCTGAATTCAGTACCCCAAATTAGGTTAAAACAGCTATTTTTGTGCTTGCCTCAATTTCTTTGTAAACCAGTGTAATTAATGACAGAATTAATTTTCTTTTTTCTTTGTATGAACATTCGGCTTGGTTGTTTACTAAAACATAACACATTGATATAAAATCTGTATTGTGAAATAATTAAGCTGAAAGTGATACTATTGTCATCATAATCTTACGTATACATGGGCAATATAAATAATTTTGTTGTCAATACACATGTAGAAATGGGCAAATTTGCACATTTTCACTTACATAATGTCTGAGTAAAAAAACACATGAATCAAGATTTACATATATTTGTACTAAAGTGATGCAACAATGTTTAGAAGTAAGTACTTTTTCGAAATTTGCGACCGTAATGTGAATCCCTTTCACGTATCAGCCCCCAAATATATTCTCCCATTATGTTTACGTTACACGCTCCCAAGTCACAAAAGCAAAAATTGAAGAGAAAAATAGGCCTTTTACTTTTACTTTAGGCATAAGCAATTAGGAAATAACATTTTGTGTCCAGGAACAAGAAAAGGTAAAAATTTTGTTACATAGTGTAATCTTATGTACACACAGGCAATTATTTTTATAATCAAATACACATGATGAAATATCAAACGAAAAGGTTATAGCTGAAAGAAATTTAAAAACAAGATGGGCGATTTTCGATTTAGATGTTATTTCTGTTAAATTAGTATCGTTTAATAAATGAAAATATGGTCTAAAAAAGAAAT
This sequence comes from Carcinoscorpius rotundicauda, assembly GCA_011833715.1. NCBI lineage: Eukaryota > Metazoa > Arthropoda > Merostomata > Xiphosura > Limulidae > Carcinoscorpius > Carcinoscorpius rotundicauda. The sequence goes on from CM022391.1 coordinate 27,213,484, forward strand.
TTTGAATTTGCCTCTGACATCACATTTGTAATCACTTTCACGATTTTTGCATGTGTAAATTCCCTCGTCTTCAAATTGCACGTCAGTTAGCACTAATTCGCCACCGTATTTTACTTGCGTTCTCTCACTATTACTAACTAGTTCATTGAGATTTGAGTCCCAAATAATTGGTTCTTCTCTCGCTCTTTTATAAGCTTGGTTTGAACATATTAATGTAAGAGTTGAACCACGTTCAGTTTCGTAGACTAATTTTTATGTTATGCAGTTCTGAGGGTCGCGGGTTTGAATTCCGGTCGCACCATAAATGCTTGCCATTTCAGCCGTAGGGGTGTTATAATGTTAAGGTCAATCCCTCTATTCGTTGGTAAAAGAGTATCCCAAGAGTTGGCGGTTGGTGGTTATGACTAGTTGCCTTCTCTCTTGTCTTACACTGCTAAATTAAGGACGGCTAGCTCAGATAGCCCTCGTGTAGCTTTGCACGAAATTTAAAAAAAATGCAATACCAACTCAAGTAATTTAGTTTTAATAAACGATAACAACACTTGCCAGAGATTTCAACTTAAAATTTAGGTTAAAGAAAATAAATGTTATGTGAAGTTTTGCAATTTTTTTTGACAATACGAGTCTTAGTAAGTTGTATTATATCATCCATAATAAGACCGATAACAGATGTTTCATAATACATATAAATTATAATTGAGTAGTTATAAATGTATAAACATTGTGACAATATTTAAATTAAAATATCAGTTAAAGCTACTGTTTTGAATTAAACACAAAGCTAAACAATAGGCTGTCTGTAGTCTGCTTACCACGGGTATTGAAATTTTTTATGTTGTTTATTTCCAGTTAAACTATTAAAAACTAAGAAAAATAGAATCAATTCTTATCGTTTTATAAACTAACTGTAGCAACATAAAACAAAAAAAAGAAAAACAGAAAGTGAACAGCAGTAATACAAACCTGAGTTTTAAAGTTTTTAGTGCAAATTGCTCAGAAATAAATGCAAGTAATCCAACTACATTACTGGAATTGCAGAAACAGTCTCTTCAGAATAAGGTTTTTATTCTGAGACTTTACTTATTCTTTATCTGTGTTCTCAAATATGAATGGTGACTTTTGATCTTTAACATAAAACATTCTTGATGCTCAGGTATCTAGGTTTTATTTCACAACAACTGACACAAGATTAACTCCAGTAATCAGATGAAAGTAATAGTAATCATCCGATTGTACAGGAGACAACAAAACACAGAGCTACTGGCTGTTCTGAAAACTGAAAATTTTAATACCACCAGTATTACTGAGACTTAGTTGGATATTAACAATCTTCATGAGAGAAATTTTTGGAATACCAAGCTGCAAATTATTTATAAGAAATAGGAGTCATTATTGTTAGAGGAGGAGAAAGCATTTCTATACAAGATGAACCCAAGAAAACATGTCTATATCATGGTGTTAAGTCACAATGAAAGCTTCCTCGTCCCACTGTACATACTCAACACAAAGTATCAGTATATCTTGCACTATAGGTTCTAATGACACAAGCATAGTCAAACAAGCCTTAATGACAAACTGTGTGGTAAGCAAACTTTTCTAATTTAGTTTTTATTGTTGAGTCATAGAAACTGAAATAAATATGATACAGTAAGTCAATGTAACAAATGGTAACGTATTTTATTCTTGCTGATGTTTTGAATTAACCACAAAGCTACACAATGGGCTATCTGTGCTCTGCCCACCACAGGTATCGAAACCCGGATTTTAGCGTGTAAGTCCGCAGACATACCGCTGAGCCACTGGGGGGCTTTTATTCTTGCAGGCATTCAACAAATTTAAACTTTTAAAGTAACATAATACAAAAAGTTGATTACTTAACAATGCAACAAAGTTTCTACACACAAATCATTTAGTCACATGTAACCACAGCTGATACAAACTAGGATAAAACTGGCCTTTAATAAATGCAACTCATTTTTATTTGTTCTGTTCTAGAGGACCAGTATTTTGTAGAGTACAATCACATTTCGGTTGCACTACATTAGACGTGTATATTTATATTATTATTTACAAATACATCTTTAAATTTCAGTCACTTGTCTTAAAAGACAGAACAATAAAGAAACACAGAAAACAATGATATTCTCTGTTTACATAATTTGTACTCTCATGTCACAATCTGCTTAGACTCGAATTACGAGTCGAACGCCTTAACCCACCTGACCATGCCGGGCCGTGTTTAATTAAAGCTTAGTTTATTATATAATCTATGATATCTAAAATCAGTGTATAGTAGGTGTTGGCACAGCTAAGCAAACTATGCTAGTTTGTGATAGTAAGCATTTTGTGGGAAAACACGAAAATTAAAGTACAGAAAATGTGAACTTCTGAATGCTTTAGAAATATATATTGTTAATTTCTTAATAAAAATTATTTGAATATTTTTTTTGAATAATTCCAAGAAGTACCTTATAATGATTAAGAAGAATTAGTAAACAAAAAAACAATTTAACAGCAACTAACCACATTTATGCCTAAAACGTACATAAAGTTCGTTTTGCAAAAAATTAACATCACTTATGTTAAAAAGTTTAGTGTTATATAAACAGAGAAGACATTTCAATAATAATGTAAGACTGAGTTTCTAATACACAATTATTTATGACGTACTAATTATGAACAGGATACATAAATACTTCAAACATACACATCATTCCCTTAACAGCTTGTTTCGTTTTATTTTTATAATAAACTCTTCATTGCACTTAAATTTGCAGCTTTCTCTCGTTTTCTTCGGGTTTTCGAAAAACCTTGTAGTATCTGCGTCCCATTAAACATTTTGATAGTCAATAATATATTTTTCAAATATTTTAAAGAAAAACTTAGGTTTGATTTTTGAAAATAATCTAAGAACGTTTTTTTTAAATCAGGGCTTCCTTATGAGTTATGTTTTTGTTTTTTTTTCTTAACTGGCAATTAAAAATGAACCCTGAGGGAGAATATTTAGATTGTCTTTTGTGTGCCAGATTAAATATTTGATTTAGTAGAGATAGAGTTAATAATCTATAACTAAATTGAACCCTCTGAACATGCGTATATTAATGATAGAATTATCGGTTCAAACATAAGACAATAGATGTGTATGTCAAAAAAATTGTCGTTTGGTACACTTTCAGGTGATAGAAGTTTCACCTCAACATTGAACTCAGCAGACAAACAAACCAACGAAGAAACAAAGAGATTTTGAGCTTTATGTATTTATATATATATATAAGTGTTTCGGTTCCTCCACTGATAAACGTTTGTTAGTATAAACAGTTCAACTTTTTACACATGTTTATAGATCATAACATATGGCTGAAACTTAATGCGAAAAAGAACTGCTATTGAGTAATTCCAATTTCTTAATGTTAATTGTTATTGCTTGTAATTCAACGAGGGTTCTTGAATTCCTGGCATTATAGTAATTTAGTCAAAATCATTAATTAAAGGTAAACAGTTCACAAAACTCCAAATATCTGGTGAGTTAAACAAAACAAAAACAAACACAAGAATTATTATATGAGTTCTCTATTAAATAACAAAGGTCAGTTATTCTTCATAGTTTCTAAGATTTGGGAATATCATTTCATTTGAAAGTACACAGTTTATTCTATCAAGGTATGAGAAAACTTTGTTTTATGTATCAGTTTTTATGTATTTCAAATGAAAGTTTCAGCTTTGTTTTTTCTTCATTATAGAGTTCCCTATCGCTACAACAGCTTTGGCCATCATAGGTAAATTTGGTTGTATTGATGCCTTTATTGCTGTGTATCCAACCCCTCTTAGAGCTCTTGGAATGGGAACTAGTGCCAATATTGTCTGTGTAACAACGATTTGTGTTCCTCACATCGTCTATCTGGTAATATTTTCTGGTTAAGTCTTTTATTGTGAAATATAAGACTAATAACATAACTTAAAACTTGACACTGTTGAGAGATATATCATAAAATCATATTTAAATCTTGTTCAATCGAAACTTAAGGCTATGCATACTACATTACTCAAATAATTGAGTCTCATTTGTATTTCTTTTTTTCTCCAATAATTTTTAGAATTTATTTTTTTTCAACAATTGGATCCTTCGTGTCAAAGAAAGCATTGATAATTATGATTTATCAGATTATGCTTTAAATAAAATGATTTAATTTAAACAGAAAATATCATTTCATAATGTGAAATACATGGTAGCCCAAAAGAATATTTCCTTTTTTAAATGCAGTAATTAATTAACTAAGATACAATCATGAAATTTTCAACATCTTGTATCCCAGCGTAAACAGTTTTTATTGATACTTCAGTAGACTTCAAATTATGTGCATTATTTGGGTTCTCACATGTAAAATACAAAAACACCTTTCGCTCATCCTATTGGTTGTCCCAAATACCAAAACATAAATCAGAGAAATTTATAAAAAAAGTATAACATATTAATAACTTGGAAACAGTTAACAGATAGACTGAGTTAGATTTCGAAGAATAATAACGTTCATTCTTTCTCAGGTGTTTTATAAAAGTGACTTAGTAGATTAACACATGTTTATCAGAAAGTCTTCAGTGTAACTTTGTAAACAAATACAAAAGACCCAGTGCTGTTTGTTTATCAGGATATTTTATACTTTGGATATTTTAATTTGATACTGTTTGTTATTAATCAATATCTAAATTTAATAATTTATGTTATTAATTAATATTTTGATTTGAAACTGCATCTTATTAATTAATGTTTCATTTGATACTGTTTGTTATAAATTAATATTTGATTTAATACTGTTTATTATTAATTTATGATTGAATTTAATACTGTACGTCATTAATTAATATTTAAATTTAATACTTTATGTTATTAATTATTATTTTGATTTAATACTGTGTGTTATTAATTAAAGTTTTAATTTCTTACTGTTTGCTGTTAAACGCTTTGTTTAATACTATTAGTTATTATTTTATGTTTTAACTTTATATTGTTTGTTATTAAGTAACATTTTTATTTAATACTGCATGTTATAAATTAATGTGTTAATTTGATATTTTATGTTATTAATTAATATTTTGTTAAGTATTTATTATTTATTTATAACTTATTCATTTATTATTGTTTTTAATAGTAATACAGGAAGGCTAATGTCTCATTAGGTTTGTTTGTTTGACTTAAAAACAAAGGCACAGTAGGCTATATACTTTGTCTATCGCGGGGTATTGAATCCAGACTTTTAGTGCTCTAGATCCATAGACATACCGCTGTCACACTGCAGGGCATTTCAATTTGATAACACAGTGATTAGGCTATTGAATACAACTTTTTCTTCAGTTTTTACAGATAAATATTTGATCATTTTTTTTCCTGAAAACAAGAACCAAATAAGATGTTAACATTAATTATTATCTTGTTATGAACAAATTTAAAAGTGTAATGAGAGATAAAGTTCCTGCATTATTACAAGGGTTTTTAAAGTAGGTAGGAACTAGATATGTAAACCATTTTATATCATATTTTGTATATTTTTAAACTGTAGACAGGTGCCAAAAGATCGGAACTTGGCTACTGTCACTTTTTCAAGAGAGGTAATAAAGGCTGTTCCAGTTATTATATTGATGGTGAAAAAAAGATTCTGAAAGTCTCTTAAGGGAAGCTTTGGTTTAATAAAGATCAAAATTTTCTTCGATAGTCAAAAATATGTGAACATTTTGTCTTTATAAATAAATTTTGACATGTTTCTAAAAGATTATTGATTATGTAGTTGATAGTACGGGTGTGGATTTCATGTATCTTGATTTTTAGAAACCATTTTACAAGGTATTAAAAAAAGGCGTGTTAAAAAAATTATCCCTGCAAATCTGGTGGGTGGGTGTATTTTCTTATAACAAAACTATATCAGGCTATCTGCCGAGTCCATCCAGGGAAATCTAACCCTTGATTTCAGCACTGTAAATCCGTAGAGTTACCGCTCTATCAGCGAGGGACAAGTCCGAGAGATAAAATGTCTACATGGTAAATAGCAGATGGTTGATACACATGCAGATCAAACTGGATTAATATTACGAGTGAAGTAGTACATCAAAACTTACCTCTGTGTTCTTTATTTGTTTTTAGTTAAACACAAAAGCCACACAAAGAGCTATTTGTGCTCTGTCCACTACGGGTATCTAAACCCGGTTTCTAGTGTTGTAAGTCCGGAGACATACCGCTGTGGTACTGGGGGGCAGGGACTTTGATCTCTTTTGATTTACATCAATGATATAGATGAAGGAATTATAATAGATTAGTTAAATTTAATGATGTTATTACAGTTTTTGATGATGTAGGCTATTTTGGATATTATAATTTGATATAATGATTCCAATGGGAGAACCAATGAAAGAAAAGAATCTTGGAGCTATTGTTGTTCAGTAACTTAAGCCATTCAATGAATGTACTACAGTGAATTTCCTACCCATGGACAAGAGCTCGCTGTTTTCCTATTGTGCTTGTTCACTAACAATGGCTCATGGACAACAGTTTGCTGTATATCGGTAAGAAAAAATATTTGTTATTGAATCTTTAACTGTGGTGTAATGAACTCTAATGAAAAATAATTGTTTGCATTAACTATAGCTTTGTTAAGAAAGGATATTTTTACGATAAAATAAATATATAAAGATCACAGAAATAAACAGATACCGTTGGTAAAGGACTATTAGATTGGGGTTTTTTGTTATACAACTTTTACTTCAGCTAAAATATGATTTAGGAAAGGATAATAATAGGTTTATCACTGTCCTTGTAGATATAATAAAAACCTTTTGTTGCTGAGATATCAGAGGAAACATGTAACTCTGTTGAATCTTCTGTTTATATTTCAGTATGTGTTATTTCAGACATTGTGATTATTATATTAATCAAACAGTAATTTCGATAAACAAATCTAAAATACTGAACAGTGTTTATCATAAAAATAATTTCAAAAATCATTTTTTGGTTACAAACATAAATTAGAGAATAATTAACAAAAGATACAAATGATTTTGAAACAGCTTTACTAAAATAGGAATTTTACTGATAAGTATCTTGTAAGATACAATCTGTTCATTTCTTAGATAAATAGTTCTGTTGTGTTCAGGAATCCAATGTATTTCCACGTATTTGTCTTCTTGTAATATCTGATGCTGTAGAAAAGAAAAACAGTATTTTAATGACACTGAAATACCTGTCAAAGATTAAAAACAATAAATTATATATTCCAGTAATATCTAATGATGAATAAAACATTTACAACATTTTAACAACAGGTAATTACTGTTCAAACATTAAGGAATTGTAAATTATACATTTCATTAATATTTAATGATGTAGGCAAAAACACAACACAATTATGATAGAGATATGGTTAAAACTCCTTTTACTCGTGCGTTTTCGATAGGTGGACATTTCTTCTTTAGGTTACACTCTGATTACGAGTGCTAAACCATGCTCACCTAAGGGGTCTGTGTTGTCATTGTTCGTCCTGTTCCCGTTCCTTGACCTTTCGTTCCACCACCACCTCCTTTGCCTCTAAATGGCCCTCTGTCCATGTTTCTACCTCTTCCTTTACCATGACCAGCTTGCATGGTAACAGTGGAGATCAAAGCTGGTACCAAAAGTAGGACGAGGACTTGTTTCATGTCAGGTGGTGGGTGCTAGTCGTTATTGCTACTTCAAGTTGGTTGTGATGGTTCATAATAACGATACACTTTGTAAAATAGAGTGGTTTATATACGTGTTTTCTTGTCCTTGTGTTTCGTTTAATGAGTAATATTGTTTCACATTTTGTGTTTCTTGGTATTTACTTGGGAATGAATCATTTACTGGTGTAATAACAAGTCGCATTGAAAACAAAGCTGAGAATTTTTTTAACAAACGTGTTTACTCTGTATTTTGGTATTTAAAGTATAATTATTCTCTTTAATGTAAATTTAAACGTATATTTACAGTAGATTAAACTCTTACGATTTTACTTGTTTTTTTATACCATCATCATTCCTTGAAGGAATATAGGGCCGCAATTGATGCGGTTTCTGTAACAGGCTGTTTTTTTTTTTGAGTAGGTTGTTAGCCTACTGCACAACCTCCGACTAGGAGGACCTTTTAGCCGTCCCTAATTTTGCAGTGTAAGACTAGGGGGAAGGCAGCTAGTCATCACCACCCACCGCCAACTCTTGGGCTCCTCTTTTACCAACGAATAGTGGGGTTGACCGTCACGTTATAACGCCCCCTCGGTTGAAAGGGCGAGCATGTTTGGTGCAACTGGGATTCGAACCCGCGATTCTCGCATTACGAGTCGCATGCCTTAACCCACCTGGCCATGCCGAACCTACAAGAAATAGTAATGCACTGTTAAGTTAATTGTATCTTCAGCAACTCAAAATTCATCACGCTTAAGGTGAACCCTCGACAAGATATCAAGGAAGTTTTAGACGAGATAAGAGACTCAATATTGTTTGTAAGTAACTTTTTTACATAGATCATTATTTGTAATTAACGTTATTGTTTGTATATTAAAATATATCTGCACTAACAAAAATGTTTGTGTCATCCTTGTTGGCAAGTGTCGTAAATTGTAGCACATTGTAATTTGTGCTGATTCATTCTTCCATATCATAAATAGAAGAATTGGTTCGTCCACTTTTCTACTAGAGTATTATTTGAATTATAAAAGAAATGTTTATATGAATAACTCCACATCAATAGATGGCATGGCTATGTAGTTAATGTGTCGAGTTGCCAAAGGATTCATGATTGTAGACTTGATCTTGATGAAAATACTCTGTACTCCCACTCATGGACACTTAGTAAATGTGTCAATCCATTCTGATATTCCATTTAAAGAGCCAGACAAAGACATTTCGATGGAGGATGTTGTTAGTTGGCTATCGTTTCTTAATTGTTGACTCAAAATTGTGTATGGTTATGTTTGAACGTATGGGGTCTTTAGCCTTGTCACTTTATCCTATATCCCTTCATAATCTTTTAGGTTGAAAATTCAAACTGAAAACCCTTTTTCAATTAAGAACATTAATGAAATTTGATAAATTTAATTTTCGTTTTACCTCATAAATAGAGACATTTGCATTTTTAATATCAGAAAACAAATATTGTATCTTTATTGACTCTAACCATTAAGAATATTGGTTTATGTTTAATTAATAGACTGTTGTTCATTATATTATTGCCTTCATGGATGGTTTGACTTAACATCAAAATAAAAAAGTGATTTAATATTTAAGGAATTTGTTTGAAGATGCATGCTAATGCATTCCTTACATACATACACCAACTTTAGAATTATTTTATGTTTTTCCTGTGAGATTCTTTTCTTATCTCACTCAGCTGAGTGAAAGTAGGTTTATGATTCACTGTAGTGGTAAATATATCATATTTATTTAAAGCATGAACATTTTAATTTGTTTTGTTTGTTTTTGAATTTCGCAAAAAATTACTCAAGGGCTAACTGTGCTAGCCGTCCCTAATTTAGTCGTGTAAGACTAGAGGGAAGGCAGCTAGTCATCACCACCCACCGCCAACTCTCGAGCTACTCTTTTACCAACAAATAGTAGGATTTATCGTTACATTATAACGTCCCCACGACTTAAAGAGCGAGCATGTTTGGCGCGACGGGGATGCGAACCCACGACCCTCAGATTACGAGTTGCACGCCTCAACACACTTGGCCATGCCGGGCCCATAAACATTTAAGAACAAAAGTATGCTACTCAACATAATGTTATTCTTGTCTTAGATAACCAGAGCATAATTCCAGTGAAGTTACTTTATTTAGATTCTGAAATTAAAGTTTATTTTTATTACATACTTTGTAGTTACATGGGGCCCGTATGTATTATTAAGAATTGTTTCAGCTTAAACTGCTAATATTTAAGATCTTGTGCAGACCAAAATTCCAGTTGATTGTAGCTTAAACTGCTAATATTCAAGGTCCTGTGCAGACCAATAGCCTATTAGAGCTGTAGGAGGGCTTGGCAGATACGTGGTTAGAGAGGATTGCTTTGATTTAAGAGGCTAAAACCTTACCTTTCCTTACTGTTTTCCACCGAAAAATTCAACAATTTGTAAATGTGCCCTTACAAACTACATAACTGAACATGTGGTATTGAAACAACGTGATATGTGGTGTTACACGTGAAATATTTACTAATACCACACTTATTTCATAAATGGTTTAAAAATATATTTTATTGGATATACTTGGGTAGCTGTTTAAAATATTTGGGCATACGTTATGTGTGTATCAGAGATATTCTAAACTAGATATACAGAAGTTATTCCTATAACTCAAACAAATTTACGTTATATGACTTTTCCGCACAGTTCATGGTTGGTTGTCTTTTGTGTCATGTCCTTCATATTGCACAGTTAGTATGAATAAGGGTTTCATCTTATTTATGTATGATTAAATACAATCATTGGCATAAGTAATATAACGATTCATTGGACATAACATTGTATTAAAACTTTGCTATTGTTTTCATTTGATATAGATACCCTTTCAGTCTGTTTCAACAGTTAGTTACAGTTAATTGTCAGAGAATATAGAAACAAGTTATTTATAGGCAAAAAAACTTAGCACGTATTATTCCTGAATGAATAAAAGTTTATTTTATTTGAACACTTCTATGTATTTTTTCCTTCTCCGCTGTCCACGTTAAAAATATTTTTCTAAAGTGTTTTTAATATACTGTTTTGTAAGGTTTTGCTTATTTGCTGTAGGATGGCCGACATGGCCAGGTGGTTAAGGTGCTCGACACGTAATCTGAGTGTCGTGGAATTGAATCCCTGTCATACCAAACATGCTCGCCCTTTCAGCTGTAATGTTAGCATTAATTTGTAGTGATGTTACCTTTAGTGGGAAGACAAATAAGGTGTAGTAATCTTAATGTAATTAAAAAGTACAGCATATATATTTAATAACTGGAGACATTCGAGTACATGTACGAATTATAATCACATAACTTTGTGAAAAATTCAGCAAAGAAGAATACAAATATATTTCATAACCCTATTATAAAAAAGTTAAAATTATAATATGCATATAAATAATAGTAATAAATCAGTGTTCACGTTAGTTCGGCCAACTACAAGTAAAACTAAATGATAGTTACAAAACATATTTTGTAGTGGTTTACTGAATAAGTAGTAATACAAAATATAAAAATAGTCTAGATCTTAAATCTAGTTCACACGGTCGCGAAAGTGAGATTTTTTGTTCACAAAATGATGAAGTATTATATCTAAGTTTAGGGCTGTTCAGTTCATATCAAATTTCTAATAAAAATTTGGATATAAAAAAATTAGCACTTTTGTTGGTCCATTTATGACATAATAAAAGTATTATATTTTAAAGATTTTCCACTTGTAATTTTGTTTTGATTGTTTCAAATATGTTTAATGTAATTCATTCGTGAAATGTTGTAAATTTTCAACTTGTCGAGATAAAAAGACAATATGATGAAACTTGGTATCCCAGCTGAGTTCGAAAACTCCATCGAAATTTGGTTTCTCACCAGCAGGTAGAGCCACGGTAAAATGTTGAAGTATGGAAACGAAACACAGAAACATTCCAATGCTGGTCAACTTCTCACCAGGACAAGAACGTTTACCTTTATACATAGATATATATAAATGTTAACGAACATTAAAATATTTTATAAAGAACACATAGTAAAATACTGTAGCAAAATGAACACAAGGTTGTTCAGACAAGAATTACATATCTTTCGATTGACAGAGAAGACGGAAGTAAACAGAACAACACTCAAATTATGGGCTACTCTAGCTGTAGTAACATTCTTCCCTCTGTTGTATCATTTTAAAATTATGGTTAACTGTACACAGATATCTTTTTGTATAGCTTAGAAACAAATTATTGAATCAGAAAGACACGAATGCCCTCCACTTATTCTAAGTTACAGCTGTAGCGAAGTATGGTACAGTTGAAAGAACTTACATGCTTCACTCTAAGAAAACTAGGATAATATATATCTTTATTAAGGTAATATTCACTTACGTAAGTTCGATTTTTATTAATAGTAGAGAATATGTAAAGTATATTATTATATACAAAACAATAGAAGAGTATTATATATGGGATATTCTATTTTGTAATTTGAAACCAAAGAGTTTATAACATGATGCTAGTCAGAACTGAGAGAACAGCGTGACTCAAAGGTTTCGTTAATTGGCCTCCTCATCGTAGTAATACATCACGGTTATGTTAACTGTTAAACAAGTTTAATTAATATTTGTTTATAAACAGATAATAAAGATAATTACCTCACACACAAGTATTTTCAGAGAACAATAACATAGGAATAGAAAACCTTATGCTAATATAAGTGTTTGTCATGTTTCACAAAATATTTTACACAGAATAAAAATATCCAAAAGCATCATAAAAGAATGACACTGCACAACAATTTTTTGAAAAGTTTTTGCTGATTGTGACAGGTACCTGGTGGGTATGCACAAATATAGTTTTGGTTTTGCTTCATCACGTAGGAACTCGGAGAAATAGACAGTTAACTGTTTACCGGCAATAATGTATTTAATTGCTTTTATATCCCTAATACGCTATTAAGTTTAACATGATTAAAAGTGTTTTATTTCTCATTTCCGTTTGCATTTAATGTCCCGTGCATCACGTTGTCGTGTCTGTCAGTAGTCAGCAAGCATTGACGGATTTCAGTTGTCCTGATATTGTTTTTCCATTGTAGCAATGTCCTGGTGAAACCAAAATTTCGATGAAACGGTACGTGATGGGAAAATTTGGATGTGATTTTCGCGATTAGCAGCTAAAACTCTATAAGGAACACCCAACAGTGTTTAAGAAGAAAAAACCTTGTTGTGCAGTGTAATAGAAAATTATACTATTAATGGTAGATAGAACAAACATTATGATATAAAAGTTCTAACAAGTATCTGGTAGAACTTTTATAATGATAACCATCTTAGATTGGAAGTACACTAGTATAATAAATATATAATACTACGTAAAATAAATAAGTAAATTATTCTAATAATCTCACCCATAGAAAATGGAATGAAATGTTCGGGTTTCCCCACAGTAGTACCGTCTTGACTGAGGAAATGTTCTGGAAAGAATTCATCTGGGTTCTTCCAGTATCTGGGGTCGTGATGGACAGCCCAGATGTTGTTCATAACAATTGTTTCTTTAGGAATGTTGTAGCCTTGAACAGTTGTATCCTCCCTCGTACTTGTAAATAGATTCAATATTATATTTATCATGCTTAGCACAACAGTAGTGTTAAATTTTAATAATTGTTTAGGATTTTTAAATTATTTGAACTAACGAAAATGATGTTTCTACTGTAACAAATAAAAGACAGCTAAATACTGGTGAGTTCTTTTGAAAGTTTCAATAAAATAAAATAGTTAACAACAACTAATTATAAGTTTCACGTTACAATCAACTGAAATAATTAAAGCGTTAGGGTTTTTAAAGTAAGGAACTTCACATATGTTATGAATAACGCATTTAAATTTCAAAAAATATAAAAAAGAAGTAAGAAATGAACAGTAGACTGTCAGAAGGAAATAATTTTTATACGCTTTAAAGATTTTAAGCCTAACAACTGAGTATCAAAACAATCTTATAGTATTATTGTTGATGAATGTTACAAAAACCTATGATAGAAAAAAAACACGTATCGCTAAATCGCGTTTATTACACGAGGCCAGAAATTAATATTCCCTCAGCAGAGACTTGCTGTTTCATTGTAGTGTGTAGTTATGATAGTTCGACCAAAAAAAATAATTCGTTGGTAAAAAATATTATAGAAATTGAACTGGGGATTTATATTAAAACATTAATGTCAAACTATCCTTTGAAAATATTACGGTATCAAACGCTTCCTATCAATATGTTTTGTTGATATTCTATAAGAATCAAACAAAAAGACACATTTTTTTCTGATGTTTCAATTCAAACGTTCATTCTGATTACATGAGACATTCAAACGAATTCTAAAATTTTGTTTATTTTAGACTGATTCTTGCCAGTTTAGTTTTAAACTTTTAAACTATTTGGGTTTCAGTTATTACCGTGGAAGAGTATCAAAGACTAAGAGAAAACCAACACAGTGTCCTATGTTAGTTTTATCAAGGTAAGATTTCTATAAGACGTAATAACATAAAAATGTTTACTAAACAGTTTTGTAAAATATCCTGTTTGACGTTACAAGGTTTTTCCAAGAAAGAAATGTTCATTATTCTGATCACAAGACTTTTATATTGTATCCCAACTTTTTATATTACAGTATTTATATTTGTCTTTAAATTAAAACTACCTTACATGCTTTATTAAATTTTAAAATTCCTTTGAAAGTTTCTAGCCAATCAGTTAGTTACACACAGCGGCTTGGAACGCTGTGCACTCAGTAATGAATAGACTCAAAATATATTGCATTATTTATATCATTCATTTATTTTACATATTTCATGTACAAAATTTATATTGGTTGTAATGAAGCACAAACTTTCACAAAGGACTATCTGTACCCTGCCCACCACGGGTATCGAAACTAGGTTTTTTAGCATTTTAAGTCCGTTGACTTATCGCTGTGTCACTGAGGAGCAAGGCACAAAATAACGAACATTTGTTGGAAAATAAGCTGTTAACATGAACTGTGTAGAATCAAGTATATAGACTATTTTTACCTGGTGATAATTAGAGAGATGTTTACTGAAGAAAAGAACCTGAAATATTATTTTATACAAACAAAAATACTTACTATCTTAAGATACCGAGAGGGTTTGCGGTCTGCCATCTTTGGACCTCATAAAGAACAGCCTGAGTGTAAGGAAGGAAAACATGGTCAGCCCAGCATGGCAACCTCTCTCTACCAATAACACTGTCAATCTCAGTTTGAACTCGCTTCTGAACATCCGGATATGCGGCTATAGCTAGGAGACACCATTCTATTGCCGACCGTATTGGATTGCTGCCTCCAAGAAACCAAACTTGAGCATTTCCGTACAGCATGTTATCTGAAATATATTGACAAGTATCACATGTTAGTATGCAAACTAAAAGCATATATACTTATTTAGCATATTTACTAAAAGTATATATTCTCATTATTTAGGTTCACAATCAGGGTCCAAACAAATAGGTTTAAAAATACATAATAAATAATAAAAAATATTACACTGTGGTTTAAAAATTATGTATTGTTTGGTCAGAATAAAATAAGTTACAGTATTATTAATTAGACACTTAATTTGATTGGACACACAAATATTATAGCACTATCAATTAGAGCTTAATTCGGGAGGATATTTGTCGGTTATAATGCTATTTCTCAGCATCCTCAGTTAAGGATGGGTTATAGTGTTAAATGCTTACAACTTTATATTTCAGGTTCTCAGCAAGTTTCATTGTCATTAGTGGACATCTTACTTTGGCAAGACCTGGTCAAGTTACCTTGGATCTGAACGATTCATACAACCATACCTTTCTCAACTAGTTTTCCAGCATATGTGCGAAGCTTATATGTCAGTAATTTAATTTGCTAATAATTTGTACACGTTACGAAGTTGTATTCACTTGATACGTTTGGTTGTGATTTCTTAAAACTGGTGTGATTATGATTTACAAAAAATAATAATGTGGGAATTTATACATAGAAGTACAACATAAATTGATGTATCACAACAAGATGTATTTAATTAATAAAAAAGTGATTTATGACATAAACACATTATATTATGCAAAATATCTAGTTTGGAAGTAAAGCTTAAAGTACCTATTTCTGACAAAAATGTAAAAGATGTGACAGATAGAGAGATGGGTTCTGTTTACTTTGTTGACTAACGTCTTACATTCTGGGCATGATGCACAGGAAGCATTTGTTTTGTGAAAGAAACTTTTGGTTTTACGATTAATCTTTATCGTGCAAAAGTTTTGTAAATCTTCTCTGAAAAATATATTCACTACAAGTAAATGGACAGGGAATGAACACAAATATTGACCCTCCTTGAAAAATGTTGTTCATTTATTATATCTTTTGTTAGATAACAGAAAAATATTTGAAATTATATGATTTTAGAACGTATTCCGTGAAGTCTGTTTAAATATGTTCTCATATCCTAATTTCAACACTGGATTAAATACCTGAACTACTCATGATTTTAGTTACATATTATCATGCAAAGGGTTGTGCATCTGCTGTACTTTCTTACATAGTATATTGTATTATCTATTTTCTAGAGAAAGATGTTATATGTTCCTGAAAAAGAAGGGATGCTATTTATATCTGGTGCAAAAAATATTGTACTTGGTAAAAGCTGGCATGTCGTATATTGTCTGGTGGAAAAAAGTTGTCGTCGTCTGACAAAGATAAAGGTATTATTTATTTTTTTGGTGTAAAATCGTCGAACTTGCATGAGAAATATGGCGTATTGTTTATTTTGTGGTCTAAAAATGTTGTAGTTGTCTGATAAAGATAACGTATTATTTATTTATTCTGGTGTAAAATATTCGAACTTGCCTGAGAAAGATGACGTTTCGTTTCTTTTCTGCCTTTCCTTCATTTCTATCAGAAAGGCGTCAATGTAATCACGAACATTGTTTTCGTCCAAAGTCTTCTTGTGGTTATCGGTTTCTTCACTAAAATAATTTTCAATTTAAGACATTTTTAGGAAAGAAGTCATTAAACACTTTGTTAATTATCTACATTCCTGTCCTAGAAATCTATGAAACAATCAGTATTCTTATTATAAATATTAAAAGACATTTTATGCATTGCCTTTCAATTATCGGCGAAAGTTATACATTCTAAATTTTATTACATTTTCTCAGGTGTTGGATGTTTTTAAGGTTGGCCAACAGACATGTTACATACAAATATTTAAATGTTATTAAAACTGGATACGATGTTAAGCATTTTATGAGATCATTGTCAAATAATATTTAAGTAAGAATAGGCAGAAATAAATGTCATGTAAATTAGTTTTCGATAAAAACAATTATCTGAAATTTATCAATTGTAGGAAAACAAGAAGTCATTAGTTAGATATATCACATTATTACTAAACAAGACAAGCAAGTATTGAGGTTTACTTGTCAAATATCAGTAATTACCCAAAGATGGCAAGAATCATCAGAAACATACCAATAAACACAAGATACAACGCCAGTACCAGATGATATGAACATTTCCCAAAGATTGTCTGTAATACCCCAATAGTTTTAACACACACATACACAACTACCGCCAACAGAAAAATTACCGCATTACTGTGTCATCAGATTACAAACAGTAATGACTGACCTATTCAACAGAATTACATCCTTACTTGTGAGATTCGTAAGTTAATTGCATAACCTTTAAGAAGATTAACTTATGCAATTTTATTTTGGGTGAAGCGATAAAACTTACTGAAAGGTAAATATAAACATTAATAAACTAACATAATTCATACTAAGTAATACAGACTGGAAACAATGTTTCATACAAGATTAAACCGTATTTATTCAAATTAAAGTCAAGCACAGTGTGCACATTTTGGTAAGGGAGCTGGATGGAATGTCTTCCACTTGACCTGCACAATGACTAACGAGTTATCTTCCCTCAAGATGTCTTCCCGTCAACCACCGTACTTGAGATTCTGCACAGACTAGTCAAATCTAATATTTTTCTACATAATGGGAAATATCAGGTTTATCCACAGCAACTTGTTGATATCCATGTAACTAGTAATTGTGTTAAACATAATGGACACTTTAACCTCTAGATATCGAACGTCATACCAGTAATGGACACTGTTGTAACTGACATTCTTAAACAAACACATTGTTATATTAATATGTATGATGGGGAGAGGAATTTTTTACTGGAGAACAAGATAGAAACAAAATCAGCTGGAATAAAGTTAAATTAATGGATTTTTAGACCATTTTTAAAATATAATGGTAGCAAACATATGTTATGACTGAATATCGTACACATTAGGTGTAGAAATTGTAGTTTAAAGTAAAGGTTATGGGCGAATTTACAAAAGAAAGATATAAATCAACCCAATTCTTAAAACCAATAGCGCCATCTGTGAAATAAATTAGTTCTGAAAATGTATACAACACTGATATTATAAGAAAAAATATTATCACTGTTAACAAAAGGTCTTGGATTTAATGCAACTACGGTAATATAATTATTCTTTAATAATGAACTAAATGGATTTATTTTCCTTGGTAAAGTTCTAATATATCACGAAATCAATAACCCAGGAAGTGCTTTAATATGTTATTCTACTACATGAAATTCAAAGTGTATTTGAATAACGTTAGTTACTTAAATTAAATGTATATGCTTACCGAATGAACGACAGTAATTGTTCTGATGTCTCTTGGAATTTTCTTGATTCCTTAGGTTTTAAGAAAGACAAAAAGGGTTTCATCCAGGGAAAGAAGGTTTTAAGGTCAAACTGTTTGATGTAATCTTGAAATTCAGTGGCTCTTTCATCTAGGTATTTTCTTGTTGGGTCATCGTAGTCAAATCTCCGACCAAAGACAAATACAGATATTATGTTAGATATGCTTGGGACTAGAAGTTTTCGAATGTCACAAACAGTACCGTCCAGAGAGGCTAGATGAGCCAAGATAATGTTGATTTCATTCTAAGCTCAAAGAAGTAATAAAAGTAGGTTTTACAAAATAAATTTACTCAAGAACGATATTAAAAATAGAAAAATATGTTGTACGTTACACTTTTAATTTGGAAAAAAATTAATGTTTCTAGACTATTTGTAGCAAAACAGATACTGAATTATTTTTAATTTTATGAATTTTCTCTTATCTAAAAGCATATAAATTTAAGATATATGAAAGAGTGAAAATATATCAACAGATATATACACACACACACACACACACATTTATATAAATATATAGTGGTTTAACAAAGATAACGTGGGTTAAAACATTAAACAGTTTTCCAATACAATATAAAGTCCTCATATTTAACATTGCTACTTTTACTGCTCTCTTCTGGATAGTGACAGTAAAGAGTCACTTGTCACACTTGACTTTCTTTACTGCCTGAGGTATCTTACTCATTTCCATCAGGGACCCCTTTCGTTCCATTGTGATTTTTATTACATTTTTGAGATATCACACATTATAGTTTGCATAATATTGCTGTAGGCTGCCATTTCTGACTGACGGTTATAGTTCTCTTCTACTGTTGCCCAAGTTGCATCAGGCATCCGTCAGACAAGATGATCCGCCATCCTGTACCCAAACGGCCTCAACTGTAACCTTGCTAAGACAGGTTAATGGGAGCTACGCCTTGCATGAGAGTGGACAAAAGACTATATCTGCTAAAGAAAGGATATTTACCTTACTGTTATCCTGACAATTGATATCCATTAGTGGATGAAGTTTAACGTCATATCCAGAGAGATAGAGGATCTACCATTGGTGAACAGAATTCGAACAACTTGCATTATGCTAAGGACGCAATTTTAATGACTAATTCACAAGGGAAACTATAAACAAATTAGATATTATTAATAAAAGTGATAAGAAAGGTTTAAGTGTTAACTATGGGAAAACCAAGTGCATGGTAATTGTGTATTTATTGTCAAAGTGGATATACAATACATAAGTTAAGTTAATAAATTCTACTACCTGAGAGTCTGTAAAAGATATGTTCTTAAATCCGACAAAAAAAGACATGTTTATGAAAATGAAAGCGCTACTGACAAATAGTAAAACTTCTATTGAAGACAAAGTTTAGAGCTTCGGATTTTTCTGTCGTACCATGTCTCACAAATGCGTCAACATAAGGGACAATATCGCCAGATGTGGATAAGGGAATTGAAGCAATTGAGTTTAATTCTTTAGGCACATATCGAATATATGTTTGACAAATCACACTTTAAATGAAAATATGTCGTCTAGAACAAATTGCATTACAAAGATACTGATTAACTTCAGAAATACCCATTAGAGTTTCTTGGATACGTTATGAGGAAAGAAGAAATTGAATGTCTGATTGTAGCTAGAAAGACTGTCGAAGAAGAGACAGGGGAAAACATTGGTAAATCTATATTTTATAGATATTTTTATATAAATATTTTATCTAAATCGATGAACGTACGTATAAAGATTTTCTCGACTAATTTTAGAAAGTTTATGTCATAGACTTTTACTGACCTGGATGTGGTCTTCCATTTTTGTTTTTCCAAAACCAAGATTTCGTAAAATGTGTACTGAAAATCGACGTTGTTCTCTCCACAAATTTCCATTTGCAACTACAATATCTGGAAATAAGTTAAACTATTATCCAGCACACAAGCGTCTGTTAAGTTCCATAATTAATTATTATTATTATAGCTGTTTAATGGTAAGATCGAAAGATAAACTGGACTTGTCTTAAGAAAAACAATAATTGACTTTTAATCATTATGAAAAACACAATTGCAGTGCGATATAAAATCTGTTTTTAAATAACACCAATGTTTTTTTTATTTAATTATACTTCCCAACAACCTTAAAGAGCATTAAAAAGAATTTGTAACTAACATGGTTCCTCTTATATTATATATTGGACCTTTTGGTTTGTGTTAGAAAAATAATTATAAACTATATTACATATTTAACTACATAAAGAACTATAGAACGTACAGAAAATCATTTCACAATTATCCCTTACTTATGTTTTCTGATGGTCCTTGTAACTGAACATCCGGTGGACGGTCTAAAAAAATGTCACTGTTCATAGCTTCCTTGATGGCAAGAAAATCACATAAGACCACGACATTTTTACTTCCCACTCGGCAGCTAACAATGAAAATACTAGATGTATTAACACAATGAATTCACAACTGAACACCTACCACACGACTGATAGATTCTCTGAATGCTTCCGTAGAAATATTAGGCATTCTTTGATAACGATCTAAGGATATCTTGGTGACACTTTTTGTGCCTAACGTACAAAATCATTAAGTCCAATACATATATATCTTTAGCAATATTTTATCTTGTTAATATAAATAATCCTACTATTAAACACAAAAAATTGTTTTGCTTCCTACCATGATATTAATTACAGTTTCTCTGTTTCAGAAATCATATGACCAAGAACCCAGAAAAACAAACAAACAGTCATTGTTATGAAATAAACCTTAATGGCGCTAATAACTCTCGAGGAATAAGTTTAGAGTATACACGTGAAGACAATGAGACACGAAGTTTATATCGTTTCATTTATATTTTGAAGTTAACAGTCAGTTTATCATATGACAAAAATTAAAAATGGAGTACCAACCATGAAACTAGAGATATTACTTACTACGTTTCATAAAATCTCTTTTCTCGTGTATTTACACTATGTAGTTAAAAAATGAAACTTTTTAACATTAACTATACGTGCTTTTACAGTATAGAGAAATATTATTTGTGCGCATTTGTAATAATATTTGTCTAAATTTATGAGTAGTTATTTAATTTACAAATGTTTCATCCATTGTACATACATTAAAAAACTGATTTATCGAAAGTAGACCGGACAATTTCATAAAATAAACTTTACACCGATAAAATATTTATTCGCATGAAATACGTAGACAAAAGTATACAATACAAGTTGTTTAATACAGAAAATATTTGATTTCACAAATTCGCATCGCAATTTACCTTTATCCTAATACATTTTGAGCTAATAAAAAGTGTTTACAGTAACTAATCAATACACTCCTACTAAACGAAACATTAATAAACAAGATATAAATAAAAATACCAATTTTGAAAATTCACAGTTTATAAAGTGCGAATACCTGAACACGTTTCCGTACTTCTTACTGAGTTTTGATAAATCCAGGAAAGGTTTATTGCTAAAGAAAGGAAGATATCCGACGATGGGAAGACCGAAGGGACCTGGTGGAAAGTTGTGTGGTCGTCTCAAGAACCAACGAAGGATCACGAACACAAAAAGAGCTGAAGTGAATGTTGTAGCAAAAGTAGGGTTCACTAACGTCCCTGTTAAGCTTTCTTCTATCATTTTAAGTGCTGGTCTGAAAGAGAAAGCGCCCAAACAAGTAGTTCATCACCTGCTTTCTACACTTCAGTGCATTGTAGTTAATGAGATGAAACGAAGATTTCTGTTCCTGGAAGCTTAAGTTTATTGATTATTTACGTTAATCTAATATTCGTATTGACATAATGCGTACACGGTTAGGTCAATGAGTTTGTGGGACATGTAAATAACAGCTCTAGTATTTTATTTATTGAAAAACAAACGGATATTTGAATGTAGGTTACTTATGAACTATGCTATGTCAGAGTACAGATTTATCGAGGTCAAAATGTAAAGCTCAATATTCATTTCTTGAATTTCGCACGAATCCATTTCAAGGCTGTTTCTTTTAGCTTATACTAATTTACGAGTGATGGTCCAGAGGCCAAACACGTTGTCAACGCTACATACCGACAACCCTTCAGCTGTTCTAATCGAATAGTAGGTTTTACCATAATATTATATCGCACCCAAATAGCACGTGTCCAACAGTCCAATTCTTGATTCTTGATTTGTGGGCCTTATGTCAGTACTGGTCGTATTTCACCGTCCCTTTATCGTGTGTAGAGTGCTTACCATCAACACTCGGACCAATTGTAGTCCCGTATTAGTAGCACTTACCACGTTTATTATATATATATATATATATGTATGCACAAACCTATTCTTGGTATTAAAACTTTAAGTTATACAATTGATTAATGAAGATATATATATATATATACTAACTCATGGTTGTTTTCTCCCCACAGCTTAGTTATTGCCTTGTACTGTCGAACTCTCCTCCGTTCCTGACTCAAGCAGTTTCATTTGATATTTTGTCTAAACTGTCACATACTTGCTTCTCACTCAGAGAAAAAACTCCTACAACGTTCTCGTCCTCGCCTTCGCTTTGTCGCACCGACCGGAGCCCGGCATAGCCAGGTGGATAAGGCACTCGACTCATAATTTGAGGGCCATGGACTCGAATTCCCGTTACACCAAACACGCTCGCACTTTCAGTCGTGGGGGCGTTATAAAGTTACGGTCAATCCCACTATACATTGGTAAAAGAGTAGCCCAAGACATGGTGATGGGTGGTGATGAGTAGCTGTCTTCCCTCTAGTCTTACATTGCTAAATTATGAACGGCTAGCGCAGATAGCCCTCGAATAGTTCTTCGCAAATTTCAAAAACAAACAATTCCGATAACGGGGTAAATGAGAATTGATCAATTTTCGAGCATTCTTAGGAGTAACTTTTCTTTAAGAAACAGTCATACCAAAACAACTGCCAGATTAAAAGGTTCAAGCTTATTTATTTATTTATTGTTACTGGATTCCGACTGAGCCTGCACATTAGTGCCACATAGATATCAACACATATAAACTAGACGCGTTTTGCTGAGAGCACTTGTTATTTAAAACTTCACAAGTCACAATGAATTATAGCACTTTTACAGTCACAATTATAGGTTGTATCAACTCGAAAATATAAATATTTATAGATACTTTATTTGTACATGTTACTTTCTGCACTGATTTACGAAAAATATATTGACCACACACAAAAAAAAGGTTAGTATTTTGAATTTGAAAATGAAATTATTACTGGATCTATCATTTTGGCTTAACATATGTTACACCTCTATAAGCTTGTAAACAAAATAAAACATACGATTGGAAATTTAACTTTCTCACAATTTTTTACTACTACTTCGGAATTCTCTCTGGATTTCAGGATATATTAGTATTTTTGAATGGATGACATGCACAGCTAGATATTTAAAGACCATCTATATTTGCCAATTGATTGAGAAGATTTTTAATTTGTCTTGTCACAACATAATATTCTTTACACATTCCATTAGGATGTTTTATGTTGTGGAGTTTATGTTAAAACATTAAATAGATATTGTACCACAGCCGTCGGTAGAGGAAATTGTGTATGTTTTTGTGTGTAGCCAACTTACAGTAGGAAGGACAGATTAAAAAGAGCTGCTAAAATATTGAAGAATCTAGTGTCAAAAGTGTTATTTTTTTCTTCTTCTGGTCTTCTGAAATGGTGAAGATATTTCTATCGACGCATGTGAAACCTTTAATTAGATATTTTACTCGTACCTTTTACAATAAGTACAACATATTATCGTTTACTTTCTCTTATGCAATAAAACGCAATGCTAAGACATAGAAACACTGAGATAAGATGAGCAAATTAATATCGTGGTGTATCTAAAGCTAATATGGGTTAAAACAATAACAACTAATTTCTTTGAGTTTCTGAATAGAATCTTACTTGAGTAAGAAATCCTGGTGTATATGTTTTTAAAATTGACAAAACTTGAGGCTATCATGAGACGTATTTGTATGTTTGAATTAAGCACGATAACCTAACTTAAATACTCCCGTGTTGAGTTACTGCAAAACAAACGTATTTATCTATTCAGTCAATTTCCAGTCGATTTGTCTCTGTTCTATAGTTATTAGTTGTGCTAATTTGATTTAAAATTTTCACATGTTAAACATTACAGTTTTCATTTCAGTATCATTCTTATTTAAATGATTAATTGACTTTTAAATTTGTCATATATTTTTGAAAATAAATTCTAAGATATATACTTTTTTCTCTAGTATCTTTAAGGATTTCACATGTTTTAAAAATTACTAACCAAGAGATGTTATTTCATTTTTTTTGTCTTACTATAGTCAATATCACGTAAAATATGAACTGAAATTCGTCGTTCAACCAACATCTATTGTTACGTATTACAATTTATCCTGGAGAATCTCTAATTTATCATGTTACGTATTACAGTTTGAAATATCAAGAAACAGGGTTGAATTGTAATTTAGATTTAAATGTTAAATAAATATCAATATATATTAAATTTATCATATTTGCCAACAAGATAGATACAAAGAATAATACGCTTTTAATAACGATTTTTAGAATGAGTTGTTACACATGAATCATATACAAACATTTTACCTTACAAACAGTATTCAATCTTCTGTCTCGTTTGGAACAGAATATTTTTTCGACGGCTCATGATATGCGAATTAATTTTCAGTTGATATTAGTACAATTAAAGTAACGGGTAGCTAGCTAGGTTTTCTCTCATCATTCGTGAGTTTTTCACCACTGTAGGTATCTAATGTTTTAAGCTTGGCATGGCCAAGTGTGTTAAGGCGTTCGACTCGTAATCCGAGGGTCGCGGATTCGAATCCCATTAGTACCAACATGCTCACCCTTTCAGCCGTGGGGGCGTTATAATGTGATGGTCAATCCCACTATTCGTTGGTAAAAGAGTAGCTCAAGAGTTGGCAGTGGGTGGTGGCTGCCTTGCTTCTAGTCTTACACTGCTAAATTAGGGGCGGCTAGCGCAGATAGCGCTCGAGTAGCTTTGCGCCAAATTCAAAAAGAAACAAAAACATCTAATGTTTTCATAGAAATAATAATACTTGAATGTAATCTGCTGAAATTAAATGATTTGTTATGCTCAAAGTCTACTAACGTTCCTTGTCAAATATTTGTAGTTTCCCGATTAATAGTTTCAGAGGATTAAAGTATGCCAAGTATAGTAAACTAATAATATAAACTGTATCTCTGTGCGTGTGTTTATAAATGTTAAAGCGAGGTTCTAGAAATTTCAGTTGGCGACAAACCGCAAGTGCTTTTGTAACACATATATTGTCGATATATATTATACTCGAGAACTTATACAGATTTAAAGATTACACAGGAATTCTGCAATACACAGTTATCATTGTAAATTATACACATTCCTGAGTGTATATTTAACTAAAACAAATATGGATCACACAGATATCAGTATTTTACATTTACCAGTTTGAAAGACAAATATATTTCGTATTCTACAATATATAATGAAAAAATATATTTGTTGGAGGACATTCAAGCATATGTGTTTTACATTTCGTGTGCAAATACTCTGTATTTCGTTCTTTGAAACGTCCGTACCCAAAATTGGAATGTTGCAGGTTTGCACTTATCTTTTGTCTGAGAAAAGTGTCACAATGAGAGTAAAAATAAAAAAGATATTTTGTGACACAGTGAAAAGTGAACTGTATCTGTTTGTTTTTTTAATTTTGCACAAAGCTACTCGAGGGCTATCTGTGCTAGCCGTCCCTAATTTAGCAGTGTAAGACTAGAGGGAAGGCAGCTAGTCATCACCACTCACCACCAACTCTTGGGCTACTCTTTTACCAACGGAAAGTGGGATTAATCGTATCATTATAACGTCCCCACGGCTGAAAAGGCGAGCATGTTTGGCGTGACGTGGATGCAAACCCGCAACCCTTGGATTACGAGATGCACGCC
This sequence comes from Carcinoscorpius rotundicauda, assembly GCA_011833715.1. Classification (NCBI taxonomy): domain Eukaryota; kingdom Metazoa; phylum Arthropoda; class Merostomata; order Xiphosura; family Limulidae; genus Carcinoscorpius; species Carcinoscorpius rotundicauda. The sequence continues at coordinate 27,239,913 of CM022391.1, forward strand.
TTAAGGCGCTTGGCCATGCCGGGCCTCAACTGTATCACTAAAACTAGTCGACAGTATCAACAGTAGTGCAAAACTGACTTGGTGTATGAACACATGTATATAAGTGTTCAGTATTACATATCTCCAATGAGCTTCCAATTTACTATGTTACGTATTGCAATTTCTGAAAGCTTGAAACTGATTTTAAATTAAATGCACAAGTTAATGAAATGTAGAGTAGTAACAAATTTATGGTATTTGCCAACAAGAGTAATATACACATTTTTCTTTTAATACAATTTATAATCATGGTTGATGTAAATAGTTATTACAAATAATGTATACAAAAGTTTCACTAAGATACAATCAATAGCGAGTCTTTCTCTCTGGCCCGGAACTTCCTCGATAACTTATAGAGGGTTCACGATGAGCGAATTAATTCTGAGTTGATATAGGTACAATTCGCTTAATTGGTAGCTTGGTAGCTTTTAGCTCATCACATGTGAGTTTTCGACACTGAAGTTATATAATGTTCTTTTTAAAAATATCAACGTCCTATGTTAATTTGTTAAAATTAAACTGGTTGTAATATTCGAAATCTACAATCTTTCCTGTTCAAATATCTTTAGTTTTCTGACTAATAAGCATTAAATCACAGGTAAAGCTTCCGAAGTTTATAGTATAAACTGTAGCAAACCAACAATATCAACTGTATCTTGGCATGTGACGTTGGTTTGTAAGCTTGGGATTTACACACAAACACACACACACACACACATATATATATATATACCACCATAAGAATGTTGTATGTACTAGAGAAACACGACTTTTACTACTTAGGTTTTCAATTTGAATATATTTCAAATTGCAAAATTTATGTTTATTACGAGATATTTAAAACTTCTAACTAAAATTGTACTTGTTGTTTGATCTTAATGTGTAATTTTTTATGTCTACAGCGAGACAATAGGTATTATCACCATTAATAAGGACTTGGACTTTCATTTCAATATGAGCCTAAAACACAGAGGCTATTAAATGATACATCGGTAAATAAATATTACGTAACTCACACTAGGGATTGCAATACTATGGTTTGGTTTAAAACTTCGCGCAAAACTACACAAGAGCTATCTACGCCAACCCTCTTTAATTTAATAGTCTAAGAATAGAGGGAAGGCAGCTAGTCATCACCACCCACCACCAGCTCTTAGGCTACACTCTTACCAACGAATAGTAATATTATAACACTCCCACGGATGAAACGCGAGCATGTTTGGTATGATGGAAATCCGAACCCGTGACCCTTGAATTACGAGTCGAGCACTTTAACCACCACGAACAATTAAGGAACCCACACCCACCACTTCAGCACCGCAAAGCACAATTACACAAACTAACACTTACGCTGCAGTGGTTAAAACTTCATCATCTGGACAGGAAAAACCATCACCACGTGAAGAGGTAATACCCAAACCACCTCAGAATACACAACCAACAACGTTCGAAACCACACTGACATCTGCCATAACTTCCACTCTCTTGGAAGTAATGACAGAATATACAAACCCCACAAACACAGACAGTTTTACAGACTGTCTGTGTAAAAATCATTTTGAAAAACATACAGAAATTCTTGCCGCAAATTTTAACCTCAATTATAAACGCTACTAAACATGGATAACTTCATAGTCCTACATATCAATATCCAGGGTGCTCTTGCTTCCAAGAAACATGAGATTACCGACAGCTTCAACAAAAACGAATGCGCTGTAGCTTGCTTTCTCGACATTGAGAAAGCATTTGACAGTGTGGCATAACGGCTTACCACATAGACTACTAGAAATGGAATTACCCCAGGAAACTATTCGCTGGCTATCCAACTTCCTGGATAACAGAATGTGTAAAGTAAATGTAAATGGGGCCAACTCAGGGTCCTTTTCACCCGAAGCAGGAGTTCCGCAGGGAGGGGTTGTTAGCCCTATATTATTTATCATGTACGTGAGCAATATGCCTCTGTCGGACCTAAATTTAGGTAATGCATCACAGTTCGCTGACGATATAGCAGTCTGGAAAAGTGCCCCCACTCCATCGATAGCAGCAACGAACCTACAGCCAGTCCTAAATAGCAGTAAAGAATACTGCCAGAAATACAGAATCAAAATCAATATTCCAAAAACCCAAGTCATATTATTCAGCAGACTGAATAAGCTGAAAAAAGATCCAACAAAACTATATATGAATGGATCACTCTTACTGACTGCTACTTCTGCTAAATTTCTAGGTCTAACCTATGATTCAAAATTAACGTGGATACCACATATCAAAAATGTACTGACACGAATCTGGAAAAGAGCAAATTATGTAAGAAGTCTTTCAGGTAAAAACCAAGGAACATCACCAGCAAACATACTTAAAATCTACAAAACGTACATTAGACCAACAATAGAATATGCATCACCTGCATGGATTAACATAGCACCTACACATATACAGAAACTTCAACGTATACAAAATTCAGTACTAACTTCAGCATATAAAGTACCACGTAGCACCTCAACCACATTCATGCACAAGTATGGAAACATTGACACAATATCTGAAAGACTCTTGCATAACACTCTAAAATATTGCAATAAGAATTGGCATAAAAATGAATTAATGTGTGATCTCGACAGATATCACGTACATGACGTAAATAGTCCTAAATACCTCTCCCCTTTAAACACATATTTAAGTAATGTAACTCAAGCTGGCCACTATGCACTAGACTCTTAGTCCTTGATTATTTATTATTCAATTATTGAATAATAATTATTAATATACTTACTTTTATTTGTGTGTGTGTGCGTGCTACTACAAGTAGTAGTAGTAGCATTCTTTCTATGAAGAAAAAAAATAATACAAAAAATGAAAAAACCACAAGAGAAGGAATATTAAAAAAAAAAATTCTTGTTCGTCCATGCATGGTCTGAGCCCTGAAATGGGCCTGAGCATCAAGTTATACTTCTACTCTGGCCCAAAGCTATAAAAAAATAAAGACAGATGCTATAAACGTTCGGGAAGGAGGAAGAGGTCAAATGTACCTGACCCTCCTGGGTATTTAACATCAATACCCAAATACCGACACATTGGAACCACCTGGTCACGTAAGGCCGCTACTGGGGTTACATTATTATAGAAAAGTACTGTGATGTTCGAATGCGACCGGGTTAATAATGCTAATAAAGGTTGTTTTAGACAATCAAAATATAAATCCCAAGAAACTATATGTTATATTGTCACAATGTTTCTAATCTAATCATAAGTCCATTTTGATTGAAAAAAAACAAACATTTATTCAAAGTTTGCTCAATTATTTCGGGAAGAATTTATATTATGATATTGGGTTAAATAAAACCAAGCTATCTGAATGCTTGAATGTGAGTTCAGTTTGAAAATATATTAGTTAATATTTGTATTTATATACTTGAGGTGTAGTATCTGTATAGACTAAATGAAAGATAAAGTCCTATGTCTTTATTATTGGGCCTGGCATGGCCTAGCGCGTTCAGGCGTGCGCTTCATAATCTGAGGGTCGCGGGTTCGCGCCAAACATGCTCGCCCCCCAAGTCGTGGGGACGTTATATGTTACGGTCAATTCCCCTATTCATTGGTAAAAGAGTAGCCCAAGAGTTGGCGGTGGGTGGTGATGACTAGCTGCCTTCCCTCTAGTATTACACTGCTAAATTAGGGACGGCTAGCACAGATAGCCCTCGAGTAGCTTTGTGCGAAATTAAAAAAAACAACACTTATTATTAACATAATTTTAGTGCATTTATTTAGTGTTAATACATTAAAGACCAAATTATTAACACTACTGAACCCTGTTTTTTGTATATTCGAGAATTGTATGACTATTATCAGAATAAAATAGTAGACTTCCGAAAGAAATACACGTGTATAATTATATATACAAGGTTTAATTAAGGAACATCGTAAATACGCTAAGAAATTTGAAGATGTGTATGTTAGCCTAGCAAGAGGTGTTATAACGGCTAATGATATGTAATCCCAAACCGTCCATGATCCACAAATTAAAAAAAGTTAATTATCTTCTTAGTATTAAAGCAAGAAATTAAAATAACGACCTGCAAAGTAAACATGTGAAACAAACAAATGAGCGTTATATTAAAACGTTTTTCATACCAAGAAAGTATGAACTGTGGCTGACATTAATTACTTGCCAGATGGAGATAAAGTTCTCCAAGAAAAGAACACGATTTATCAAATGTCAACATAGTGCTGTGTCCTCGATAAAAGTGTTTTCATGTTAATCAAAATAATAATATACATTTCATGTTATATTACTTCAACGCTAAACTAGATCGACAAAATCTTATCCAAACGTTCAGATGAATATGATTTATTGTCTGAAAGGGTTAAGCTTGCTAGCTTGTCTGCTTATTAGTGTCAAATAAGTAACATTACTTTCTATATTCTACTTTTAAGTTTGCTGTTAACTAAATTTCACAAACATTATATACATATATATTTATTTAATAACTTCGCTTTCTTGCCACGAATAAGTAGATTGGATTTGTCATGAAAAAAATTTTTTAAGAATTTGTAAGCACCCTACAACTCTTCTGTTGTTAAATAATACAAAATATATCATTGATGTCACTAAAACCTGGATGCACCAATTTTTATCAGCCCAAATAGATTTAGTATTCTAGCAATAACGAATCACCTATTGATTTGTAAGTTATTCTTAACTTCAAGCTTGAAGCTATAATGATAAAAAAATTTAAAGCTTTATGCCCTAAAACGTAAAGAGCTTCTGTACTGATATCAAGTATTACAGAACGTGGACAATTATAACAGTGAAGAAACTATACTTTAGAACAACTGTTTTCAGGTCTTGTAATACCATTTGATCAACTCCCACCACCGTGGGCCGTGCTTAGCATAAGCCCGTGATAATACATTATTGATATATGAGTCACCATTACTACGAGTTAAACAATAAGTTTTTCTGTATTTTGAGTGAAAACATCAATTATTTTTAAATAAAATATTCATAAAGAAGCTGCAAACAAAATTATTATTGGTGTTTAATCTCACAGTACTGTTTTCAGATATTGCATTATTTAATTGGCTAGGCTGTGATAGTCGACCTCGTTTCCTATGCGTCTTACAGGTTCAGTAAAGTCTCTTCGATCTCGGCCTGACCAGTAATTTGATTCGTAATCTGAGGGTTTAGGGATCGATTCTCCGTTACACCAAACATGTTTGCCCTTTCAGCTGCGAGGATTTTATAATGTTCGATCAATCCCACTATTCTTTGGTGAAAGAGTAACCGGTGGGTAGTGATGACTAGCTGCCTTCCCTCTAGTCTTATACTGCTAACGTAGGTACGGCTAGCGCAGTTAACAAAAACAAACAAAGTCTTTACGTGTGAGCTTGCATTCTAGATAACAAGTTCTAGTAAGGTTATCTAAGGTTTTGTCGAATAAAATGTTTGTTTGTTGTTAAGCTAAAAGTTTTAACTTTCTATATCACCAGATATACCGGTGTGTAACTAGGTGAGGGAGGACTGAATATTGTCACTCTTACTGTTTAACACTATGTGTAAAGTTATCTTGACTAAACTGTAAGTTTTGATTTCATATCTTCCTTAGTGTATTGTAGTTAAACCAAATATACACATATCTATGTTTAGCGATACCTTATCAGGAGAACATAATATAATAAAGGTGAGGTAATATCTTCAATGAAACGTAAGTATATCAGTGGGTGTTTGATGTGAATTCAGCCAGTAAAGGACAGCAAACAATTTAGACTCAGTCATCAACGTCAAAGATTTCTGAAAGAAAGATTAAGTTCATGATTTATCTCACGTCTTGAAGATAAGAGTTACATATGTTGAATAACTAGAGTTTCTAGAAATGTTTAAGTACCTTTAACCGTTGCTTAAAGTCGTTCAGCTGTTACCCAATTTACTAAATATGTTTCACAGTTAATCGTCTGTGGTCCTTCATACTCAGATTCTGCGGACAACTTTATCTTTATTTATCGTCTCTTCAAGCTGCTTACATTATCAGTCACTTTCTAGCTTCAGTTTAAATACTTAACATAATGTTAGGTCACAGAGGCATCTATGTGTAGAAGATATAACAAAAGATAAATAGAAGTAGAGAATACAATCTGAATTTCTTCGTTAATGGCTAGGGTTAATAGGAAGTATCAACATAGTTACATAACAATCGAACAAATAATGTCAGAAACACATTATGACAGAAAAAGAAGTACAAATCGTCTGTTAACATTGTTCTGATTATCATCTGAATTTTTAAAACAATAATTGCATAAGATAAACAAGAAAGAGTAACTCAAACAAACATATTACCAAAGTGTTGCACACTTAATTAATTTTCACCGTTTTTATCATTTACTAAATTCTATTAAAACTCATTTTCCTCATTAGAGACTACTAATTCAACAACTACAATGCCGCATGTGTTTGAAGCGTCCATGTAGATCGATCAACTTGAGTAACTAGTAGCTCACCTTATTCACTGTTAAACGAGACGATACAGACCAGCCAAACCAGAAATAAATTGTTTGTGTACTTTATTCATATACTACGTTCAGTTATTATCAAGATACAAGGGTGAAATAAACTGATGCAATGCTTTTCAAACTCTTATATATAAAGGTTTTGTTACGTAACTGTCATCACAGAGCAGCAAAATAAGCCATATTATGCAGTTTGCCTTCAAAATGGATATCCTTGAAAATACATTTGAAACCCAGAGTTCCTTTTTCTGAGCAACAGAGATTTAGTGCGCGATAACAAAGGTTAATAACGTTTTTACTGATCAAAGTTGAAAGTTGTTTGTTTTTAAATAAACAGCAGTATTCCATGACAGACGTTACTGGTCCTACTCAGCATTTCTGAAGTGTTAGCAATGCAGTTACTCCAGTAATTTAACCTAATGACCTGCAGATTGCGAGACAGGAGTTGAAACCAGGTTTATGGGAAAGGTATAATGTACTCTAGATGTCAGGAATTAAAATATAAAGATTCAAAATTAAGGAATACTATTGAGTAACAGTATTTAATGATATATTAAACATAACTGTTGTATTATACTTAAAAAAATGGAAAATTCATATCTTCTGTGGGTCTCCACCCATTGCTTACATCTCTTAATCAATAAGAATGCATTTATTCTTAGAACCTTAAAGGATTCACTTATGAGTTAGTTCTGACCCTCCTTATCCAGGTAAATCCACAATGTCCACTTACTTAATGTGTGTGTAATGTTTCACGCCAATGATTTTTAACCAACCTGAAGGAAAAATGCAACATAATAACACCCCCCACTTCTCAAGGAATCACAGAGGAGTTGAGGTTTTGTTTCACTCTCCATATGACACTCCCTCTGTCTCTATATTTCTTATTTGTTTTTCTATTGATACCTATGGATCTTTCAACAATGTAAAATGTTGTTTTCTGGTGTTAATTCTGTTCAATCATTTAGATATTATTTAAAAGATATAACTATAATGTTCTTATTTCAATCATCATTCAGAAACTTCTATCTATTTAGTACATCTGTGATTGCTTTTGTAAATATTTTGTAATAGTCCATTTTTTAAGGGTTACTTTAAAAGTTTTCTTTTCTTGCACTTTTAAATTTTTTCCACAACTTTAATTTTCTTTTGTCTCCTTTGGTATTGTTAATTGTTAAGAAGTCAGCACACGCAGGTGACTCGTTGACGTTAGTGGTTGAATATATATAGTGAAGGGGAAGCGTAGTGGTCTAATATTAGGTGAAAATCAAGCCAGTAGAACTACTTATTTAAATTAAAATATGAGTCAAATAATATAAATGTCTTTCTCTGTTCATCACCGTAAACATTATTAATATATTTTTACTATCAATAAGGATTGTATCCCAAGTTTGAATTATGTTTGGAAAACTCTATGTTTAGTGGCAGAAACTAAATTTTTAGGATGTTCTGGAAAGAAATCACACGGGTTTCTTATTGATATGATACATATGTTTTTCTTTGTTACATCGTTTTGAAAACTGTCAGTTTTAAAGTATTACACGAGTTCCTTGCCGAATATTGTATATTGAGAAGTACTATTGGAAACAGTACTGGATTCTGTACTTATGTTTATTTGTGTTTTAACTAGTGGTTATATTGATTTTTATGTAATTATCTTGCTGGAATATACCATAAAATTCCAGTATGAACATTCTAGTAATGCTATTTCATCCGTCATAATGCACATTCTTCCTATTCTCAGCTAATACAGTGACGTCTTCAAAGTAAATATTTCTGGTCTTCTTATTTTTAGTTAGTTTACCGAAATAGATTTAAGAAAAAAACTTTCTATTTATAAGCTTTTCATTTTGTTATTTAAATTTACCTCTGTAGTTCTGTTATTTCTATTGTTCGATATCTTGAGTTTGTGTGTTTAGTGATATATCTTGGGTTATCATGTTTGGACTCAGTGAATACAAGAAAACAAAAAGAAATGAAATTAGGTTTAATAATAAAGTCACCAATGAAGCTCCAGGAATTGATAATACTTCTCTTCCAACACGCACAATATTCGATTGCAATATCTTCAAACAAAACAACAAACAACACCAAAAAAGGAAATATGAGGGGACCCTGTTCGGATCTTGACGATTCATGACCTAACGTAAACATATACGAGTGTTTTAACATATCATGGTGAGTGATCAAGCAATGTTATCTGTTCATAGCAACATACAACAACTGAGATGTAAAAAAATCTTTCGACAGGAACACTTTGGGTCTGGTTAAAGACAACTTTTGGAACAACAGTAGTTTTTGTTACTTGTGTTTTCTTCTTCTTACGCTGGCTATTAAGACGACCACGAAACTATCCATTAGGTTGTGTTGGTCTAACCCTCGTTGGATATCTTCCTTTCCTCAGCAAAAACACATCATCTTGATTTTATAGAAGTTAGTAAGAAATATAGACACGTATTCTGGTATTTGTGCTGTACAAATTAGATTTACTTGATTTACTAATGTCACATTTAGTTGTATTGATTTGTAGAAGATAGAAAATTTCCAGAAAAGAAAATCCCATTATATCATTTCTTTTTATATATTTAATCAATAAAATCATTTATATACTTAATATGGTGTAAAACCCTTATTTGTATTGAAAATATGCTTATTAAAATCTTTAAATAATGTAGAATAATTTCATGTTTGGTTTCATTAGGTGATTTGATTCCCTAAAGTTTAATTTGAAATGACCCGTTTGTAAATAGTTGGATTTAACCACAATTATTATAGACAATTGTTATTTTTATCTCTCTGTGGATATTTTCAATTTGAACATTAAACACACCACTATATGTAGGTGTTATTTTCACTGCGATCTGAGAGACATTAACTATGATTGTAAATAAAAAAATATTAGCACGTGCAAATAACAAATGAAGTTGTATTTTTAATTGAGTATTTTGTTGACAAATGTTTCGGAATGTGTTAAATCTATGATATTGCTTATGTATATTAAGAACTGCTTTATAAATATTAAGTCATAAATTTTATGTGAGAAATGTCAATGGAGACTTGTATTAGATCTTCCAACACACACACTGGTAAGAAATTTGTATTAATGTAACGTACTTTATCATGAAAAACTATCAAATATACGCAATTACTTTATATTTGATCTCTAATCTGAACAGAGTACAAACAAGTTATTGTTTGTTAGTGAATTACCAACATAAAATAAGCTCTATTTTCATAATATCTGCAGACTGACCCTGCATTAACTTCTCACGTATTGCTGATGTCGGACATAGTTTAGTTTTAGTAAGTTTGTTTGGTTTGAATATTGCGAAAAGTAACACAAGGGCTATTTGCGCTAGCCGTCTCTAATACAGCAGTGTAAGACCAGAGAGAAGGCAGTTAATCATCACCACCCACCACCTACTCTTGGGCTACTCCTCTACCAACGAATAGTGGAATAAACCTTACCATTATAGCGTCCCCACATTTGAATTTAAATGCCTGGAGACAGATTAAACCTTATAAATACATTATCTTCAAATTAATGGAACACTGTAATTATTCGACACACATTAATGTCTATAGAGACAATACTGTGTGAAATACCACACCATATTGTTACATCCCATGGTGTATTTAACCACTGGGACCTCTTTTAGAACCGTTTAAAATCTCCATTTTTAACTACTAATCAATTATCTAGACAGTTTAGTTAATATTTACATCAAAAAGGAAGGACTGAGCTAAATAGCAGAATCAAACTTATAAAAAACTAAAACATATTTATAATACAAAACAAGCTTTAGTCAAAACTCTTCATAAAAACAAAGTCACCAGAACACAGGCTATAATGTGGATATTTTTTGAAGTGATGGCAAAAGTAGGTCCCACACAGCAGTGGGATACACCATCTATGAGCATTAACTTTCGTTCTCAAACGGTCACATGCAACGAAAGATAATTAGATAATAAAATAAGAAAAATAAAAACATAAATGAAAGAGTTGTGGGTACTGAAACCCACAATGTGCGTCATTCGTATTACTCTTTGCTTCCTCCAAACATATCAGGAGTTGATTGATCCCATAGAAAAAACACTAAAGTGATTCATTTATAGTCATATTGCCTCCCCTAAATTTTGTATTATTATTTAGTAAACATCACTACGTAAATCTAACAACATTTCTTGAGGAATTCCAACCTACGAGATTATCAGTCAGTTTTAAAGCTATTTTTCTGCTTCTGTAGAATATTATTCAGCTGATTCTACATGTCTAATATCATTTTATAGAATCTCATTCTGCATCTTATACATGTCTTCTGTCATGTATCTTACTAACTAACTGGAATATTTTGACAGCTTTATATATAATGGTTTTCAATGTTTCCATCTTTCGTTCTATTTACATTTGAATGTCTAACGAACATGTTCTAATTCTAATGCTGGCTGTCTACATTCCTTTGGAGTAAAGTTCCTTTCTTAGTGTTTATTGTATCATATTATAATAACAGTTTACTATTTTTTCTCCCTGTTTTATAAACAATTTACATTTCGTCATTATTTACTTCATGAAATAACTAGATCAGTTCTGTCTAAGTAAATAAAGTGATAAATTCCAAACCTCCATCTCACTGTTTCATGTGCTATCTTGTTTAACATGTGTTGTTCAAACAAAATACGAAAACTGTGGAGAGAAGGAAAACTATAGCGTGTTATATTAAAAACAGAGGAACAAATTTCGAATAATGGTTTAAAAGAAATTATGATAAATGGAAAAGCAAGAGCTACTGGTAGTTGGCAGATGAAAGTATTATTAGAATGGTCACAGCAATAACTGATTGCTTTGATAAGGACTTAAAAGTTACATAGAATACTGAAACATGGACTTTCACTATTATAATCTCACTTTCCTCAGTAACTCTTTGATCCAGTAAACACTGAATATAAGAAAGAGATGGCATGGCTGTGTAGATAGTACAGTCGTACAAGTTGCCAGTTTTACAGCCATTTTTCTGGTAAAATATCTAATGCAACTGTATATTTGGCTCCTTGAATAAAGTCCTACTGTTAGTTTTCTGATCATCAGACTATAAAAATAGTCCTGCATAAACACTTCTTAAATTGAATAAATCTTACTTTATATTCAGGCAGTTCAGCAGCTAACTCTACTTGTTTAAGGTGCTATTTCTGTGTGAGGAGGGAAACGGAAAAAGCTCTTGTTCCTTCCTTCCTTGTTTTCAGAAATTTCCCTTTTCCAGAAGAATTAAAAACCTTAAATCGATTTATTCATAACCAAGATACTAGTATTTTAAAACCTACACACATCATCATTACCAAAATGCTACTATTCTAAAAACTTGTTAAATTATTTTCTTTCTTTATAAAAAAAATGTCCATGAAGAAAATCAAATGGTTTATCAAAGAGTTAAGAAGACTTTGAAATGTTTTATAAACTATTAATGGAAGAGTATTCAAATTATAGATATATACAAAAAATAAAATGAATTTCTGATAGACAATGTGATACAGACAGTTGCTAGCATGTTAACATTTTGCATTTTGCATAATAATCTAATCACAATAAAAATAGGTAAAGAATAAGACATAATTCTCGAATATTGATGTAGAGTTATTCGTATAAACTTTTTTTTTCATAATTCGAATAATATTTTAGTAGAAAAGTGAACGAACCAATTCTTCTATTTATTATATGGAACAATGAATCAGCACAAATTACAATGTGCTACAATTTATGACACTTTATGACAATTTATGAGTAAAATCGTAAGAGTTTAATCTACTGTAAATATACGTTTAAATTTACATTAAAGAGAATTATTATACTTTAAATACAAAATACAGAGAAAACACGTTTGTTAACAAATTCTCAGCTTTTTTTCAATGCGACTTGTTATTACACCAGTAAAGGATTCATTCCCAAGTAAATACAAAGAAACACAAAATGTGAAACAATATTACTCATTAAACGAAACACAAGGACAAGAAAACACGTATATAAACCACTCTATTTTACAACGTGTATCGTTATTATAAACCATCACAACCAACTTAAAGTAGCAATAACGACTAGCACCCACCACCTGACATGAAACAAGTCCTCGTCCTACTTTTGGTACCAGCTTTGATCTCCACTGTTACCATGCAAGCTGGTCATGGTAAAGGAAGAGGTAGAAACATGAACAGAGGGCCATTTAGAGGCAAAGGAGGTGGTGGTGGAACGAAAGGTCAAGGAACGGGAACAGGACGAACAATGACAACACAGACCCCTTAGGTGAGCATGGTTTAGCACTCGTAATCAGAGTGTAACCTAAAGAAGAAATGTCCACGAGTAAAAGGAGTTTTAACCATATCTCTATCATAATTGTGTTGTGTTTTTGCCTACATCATTAAATATTAATGAAATGTATAATTTACTATTCCTTAATGTTTGAACAGTATTTACCTGTTGTTAAAATGTTGTAAATGTTTTATTCATCATTAGATATTAGTGGAATATATAATTTATTGTTTTTAATGTTTGACAGATATTTCAGTGTCATTAAAATACTGTTTTTCAGATATTACAAGAAGACAAATACGTGGAAATACATCGGATTTCTGAACACAACAGAACTATTTATCTAAGAAATGAACAGATTGTATCTTACAAGATACTTATCAGTAAAATTCCTATTTTTGTAAAGCTCTTTCAAAATAATTTGTATCTTTTTTAAATTATTCTGTAATTTACGTTTATAATCAAAAAATGATTTTTGAAATTACTTTGATGATAAACACTGTTCAGTATTTTAGATTTGTTTATCGAAATTACTGTTTGATTAAAATAATAACCACAGTGTTGTGTATAACACATACTGAAATATAAACAGAAGATTCAACAGAAGGATTTTTATTAGATCTACAAGGACAGTGATAAAGCTATTATTATTTTTTCATAAATTATATTTTAGCTGAAGTAAAAGTTGTATAATAAAAAACCCAGTCTAATAGTCCTTAACCAACGGCATCTGTTTATTTCTATGATCTTATATATTTATTTTAGAGTAAAAATATCCTTTCTTAATAAAGTTACAGTTAATGCAAACAATTATTTTTGATTAGAGTTCATTACTTCACAATTAAAAATTCAATAACAAATATTTTTTCTTAACGATATACAGCAAACTGTTGTCCATGACCCATTGTTAGTGAACAAGCACAATAGGAAAAGAGCGAGCTCTTGTCCATGGGTAGGAAATTCACTGTAGTACATTCATTGAATGGCTTAAGTTACTGAACAACAATAGCTCCAAGATCCTTTTCTTTCATTGGTTCTCCCATTGGAATCATTATATCAAATTATGATATCCAAAATGGATATGTTCACCCATCTCACAAAATGGCCTAAAACATCATTAAATTTAACTAATCTATTTATAATTCCTTCATCTATATCACTGATGTAAGTCAAAAGAGATCAAAGTCTCTGCCTCCCAGTAGCATAGCGGTATGTCTCCAGAATTACAACACTAGAAACCCGGGTTGGTTACCTATAGTGGACAGAGCACAAATAGCTCTTTGTGTAGCTTTTGTGTTTAACTAAAAACAAATAAAGAACATAACGGTAAGTTTTGATGTACTACTTCACTTGTAATATTAATCCAGTTTGACTGATCTCCATGTGTATCAACCATCTGCTATTTACCATGTAGACATTTTATCTCTCGGACTTGTCCCTCGCTGATAGAGCGGTAACTCTACGGATTTACAATGCTAAAATCAAGGGTTAGATTTTCCTCGATGGACTCAGCAGATAGCCTGATGTAGCTTTGTTATAAGAAAATACACCCACCAACCAGATTTTCAGGAATAATTGTTTTAATACGCCTTTTTTTAATACCTTGTAAAATGGTTTCTAAAAATCAAGATACATGAAATCCACACCCGTACTATCAACTACATAATCAATAATCTTTTAGAAACATGTCAAAATTTATTTATAAAGACAAAATGTTCACATATTTTTGACTATCGAAGAAAATTTTGAACTTAATCAACTAAAGCTTCCCTTAAGAGACTTTCAGAATCTTTTTTTCACCATCAATATAATAACTGGAACAGCCTTTATTACCTCTCTTGAAAAGTGACAGTAGCCAAGTTCCGATCTTTTGGCACCTGTATACAGTTTAAAAATATAAAATGGTTTACATATCCAGTTCCTACCTACTTTCAAAACCCTTGTAATAATGCAGGAACTTTATCTCTCATTACACTTTTAAATTTGTTCATAACAAGATAATAATTAATGTTAACATCTTATTTGGTTCTTGTTTTCAGGAAAAAAATTGATCAAATATTTATCTGTAAAAACTGAAGAAAAAGTAGTATTAAATAGCCTAATCACTGTATTATCAAATTGAAATGCCCTGCAGTGTGACAGCGGTATGTCTATGGATCTAGAGCACTAAAATTCTGGATTCAATACCCCGCGATAGACAAAGTATATAGCCTACTGTGCCTTTGTTTTTAAGTCAAACAAACAAACCTAATGAGACATTAGCCTTCCTGTATTACTATTAAAAACAATAATGAATGAATAAGTTATAAATAAATAATAAATACTTAACAAAATATTAATTAATAACATAAAATATCAAATTAACACATTAATTTATAACATGCAGTATTAAATAAAAATGTTACTTAATAACAAATAATATAAGGTTAAAACATAAAATAATAACTAACAGTATTAAACAAAGTGTAATTTATAACAAATAATATTAAATTAAAACATTAAAAATAGGAAACACTATCAAATTAAAATATTAATTAGTAACAAATAATATTAAATTAAACATTAATTAATAACAAACAGTATTAAAACAAAATATTATTTGATAACAACAGTAATAAATTAAAATATTAATAAACAACAAACAGTAACAAATTAAAACTTTAATTAATAACATACAGTAGTAAATTAAATCATTAATTAATAACACACAGTATTAAATCAAAATAATAATTAATAACATAAAAAATAAATTTAAATACTAATTAATGACATACAGTATTAAATTCAATCATAAATTAATAACAAACAATATTAAATTCGATCATAAATTAATAATAAACAGTATTAAATCAAAATATTAATTTATAACAAACAGTATCAAATGAAACATTAATTAATAAGATGCAGTTTCAAATCAAAATATTAATTAATAACATAAATTATTAAATTAAGATATTGATTAATAACAAACAGTATTAAATTAAAATATCCGAAATATAAAATATCCTGATAAACGAACAACACAGGGTCTTTTGTATTTGTTTACAAAGTTACGCTGAAGACTTTCTGATATACATGTGTTAAACTACTAAGTCACTTTTATAAAACACCTGAGAAAGAATGAACGTTATTATTCTTCGAAATCTAACTCAGTCTATCTGTTAACTGTTTCCAAGTTATTAATATGTTATACTTTTTGTTATAAATTTCTCTGATTTATGTTTTGGTATTTGGGACAACCAATAGGATGAGCGAAAGTTGTTTTTGTACTTTACTCGTGAGAACCCCAACGGTGCACATAATTTGAAGTCTACTGAGGTATCAGTAAAAACCATTTACGCTGGGATACAAAATGTTGAATATTACATGGTTGTATTCTTAGTTAATTAATTACTGCATTAAAAAAAAGGAAAGACTTTTTTGGGCTAACATGTATTTCACATTATGAAATGATATTTTCTGTTTAAATTAAATTGTTATGTAAATGTGTAAATATTTTGTAAACAACGGCATGTCGTGTTGTGTTTGGATTTTCATTTCTGTTATCTATGTTTCCATATTTATATTATTGTTTCGAAGTTTAAACTAATGAAATATGTTGTTATTCATTTAGGGTAACATTTAGAATTTTCTTGAATTAAGTAGACCAATCATATGTTTGTAAATGAAGTGCTGGTGACTTCGTGCCTAGACGTTTAGTCTCGTGGACATGCGCGGATTGCTCTGGAGATCTGTAGAAATTTCGCGGTTGTTCGAGGGGTCTAGGCCTACAATATATAAACAGACGAAGATGCGAGAGAATAAGGAGATTCAGACATTAGTTTTATTTCAAAAGAAGAGAGTCAGCTATTTGAAAAAGATTAAGTGTTTGCTGTGATTTTCAACTTGGATTTGTGACTGAAGTTAGATCTACGGAAGCTGTGATTTTATTTCGTCAATCTCTACGATTTATCTGAATTACTGCTTGTGCTGAGAGTCGGCGAATTTGTGATGTTCATCGGAGGCATCGTGAAAGGAACTTCGTCGAATTTATTGAACTGTGAACTGTTTCTGAACTTCTTCATTTAAACTTCGGAATTTCTTCGTGGGACCAAATTCACTCCCTAGACTGGAATTTGAGACTTTCATTTTAAATCATTATATTAGATACAGGCCAGTACCATTTTGTATTGTGATTAATTTTGAAGGTTGAAACTAATACCATTTTGTTTTGTAATTAACTTTGAAGGTTTAAACTTAATATCTCTCATTGTTATTATATAATTTATGTTATATCTGTTAATATTTTAGTGTAATAAATTATACAAGCTGTTATCTGTGTTTTTCTGTTGCGTTTAGTCTACGAAAAACATAAAACATAAAAAAATACGTAACATAAATCCTTGGTACGAAGGATCCAATTGTTGAAAAAATAAATTCTAAAAATTATTGGAGAAAAAAAGAAATACAAATGAGACTCAATTATTTGAGTAATGTAAAATGCATAGCCTTAAGTTTCGATTGAACAAGATTTAAATATGATTTTATGATATATCTCTCAACAGTGTCAAGTTTTAAGTTATGTTATTAGTCTTGTATTTTACAATAAAAAACTTAACCAGAAAATATTACCAGATAGACGATGTAAGGAACACAAATCGTTGTTACACAGACAATGGTGGCACTTGTTCCCATTCCAAGAGCTCTAAGAGGGGTTGGATAGAATTCAGCTGCCAGTTGATACACAGCAATAAAGGCATCAATACAACCAAATTTACCTATAATGGCCAAAGCTGTTGTAGCGATCGGGAACTCTATAATAAAGAGAAAACAAAACTGTAACTTTCATTTGAAATACATAAAAACTAATACATAAAACAAAGTTTACTCGTACCTTGATAGAATAAACTGTGTACTTTCAAATGAAATGATATTCCTAAATCTTAGAAACTGTGAAGAATAACTGACCTTTGTTATTTAATAGAGAACTCAAATAATAATTCTTGTGTTTGTTTTTGCTTTGTTTAACTCACCAGATATTTGGAGTTTTGTGAACTGTTTAATTTTAATTAATGATTTTGACTAAATTACTACAATGCTAGGAATTCAAGCACCCTCGTTGAGTTACAAGCAATACCAATTAACATTAAGAGATTGGAATTACTCAATAGCAATTCTTTTTCGCATTAAGTTTCAGCCATATGTTATGATCTATAAACATGTGTAAAAAGTTAAACTGTTTATACTAACAAACGTTTATTAATGGAGGAACCGAAACTCAAAATCTCTTTGTTTCTTCGTTGGTTTGTTTGTTTGCTGAGTTCAATGTTGAGGTGACACTTCTATCACCTGAAAGTGTACCAAACGACAATTTTTTTGACATACACTTCTGTTGTCTAATATCTGAACCGATAATTTTATCATTAATATACGCATGTTCAGATGATTCAATTTAGTTAGAGATTATTAACTATACCTCTATTACATCATATATTTAATCTCGCACACAAAAGACAATCTAAATATTCTCCCTCAGGGTTTATTTTTAATTGCCAATGAAAGAAAAACAACAACAAAAACATCATTCATAAGGAAGCCCTGATGTAAAAAACGTTCTTAGGTTATTTTCAAAAATCAAACCTAAGTTTTTCTTTAAAATATTTGAAAAATATATTATTGACTATCAAAGTATTCAATGGGACGCAGATACTACAAGGATTTTCGAAAGCCTGAAGAAAACGAGATAAAGCTGCAAATTTAAGTGCAATGAAGAGTTTATTATGAAATAAAACGAAACAAGCTGTTAAGGGAATGATGTGTATGTTAGAAGTATTTATGTATGCTGTTCATAATTAGTACGTCATAAATAATTGTGTATTAGAAACTCAGTTTTACATTATTATTGAAATGTCTTCTCTGTTTATATAACACTAAACTTTTAACATAAGTGATGTTAATTTTTCGCAAAACGAACTTTATGTACATTTTAGGCATAATTGTGGTTAGTTGCTGTTAAATTGCTGAGTAATTCTTCTAAATCATTATAAGGTACTTCTTCGAATTATTCAAAAAATTTATTCAAACAATTTTTATTAAGAAATTAACAATATGTATTTCTAAAACATTCAGAAGTTCACATTTTCTGTACTTTAATTTTTGTGTTCACACAAAATGCTTATTATCACAAACTAGCATAGTTCGCTTAGCTGTGCCAACACCTACTATAGACTGATTTTAGATATCATAGATTGTATAATAAACTAAGCTTTAATTACACACGGCCCGGCATGGCCAGGTGGGTTAAGGCGTTCGACTCGTAATTCGAGTCTTAGCAGATTGTGACATGCGAGAACAAATTATGTGAACATAGAATATCATTGTTTTCTGTGTTTCTTTATTGTTCTGTCTTTTGAGACAAGTGACTGAAATTTAAAGATGTATTTGTAAATAATAATATAAATATACATGTCTAATGTAGTGCAACCGAAATGTGATTGTATTCTACAAAATACTGGTCCTCTAGAACAGAACAAATAAAAATTAGTTGCATTTATTAAAGGCCAGTTTTATCCTAGTTTGTATCAGCTGTGGTTACATGTGACTAAATGATTTGTGTGTAGAAACTTTGTTGCATTGTTAAGTAATCAACTTTTTGTATTATGTTACTTTAAAAGTTTAAATTTGTTGAATGCCTGCGAGTATAATTAACTGAAATACGTTACCATTTGTTACATTGACTTACTGTATCATATTTATTTCAGTTTCTATGACTCAACAATAAAAACTAAATTAGAAAAGTTTGCTTACCACACAGTTTGTCATTAAGGCTTGTTTGACTGTGTTTGTGTCATCAGTACTTATAGTGCAAGATATACTAATACTTTCTGTTGAATATGTACAGTGGGACGAGGAAGCTTTCATTGTGACTTAACACCATGATATAGACATGTTTTTTTAGGTTCATCTTGTATAAAATGTTTTCTTCTGCTTTAGCAATAATGACTCCTATTTTTTATAAATAATTTGTAGCTTGGTATTCCAAAAATTTCTCTCATGAAGATTGTTAATATCCAACTAAGTCTCAGTGATACTTTATGTTGTTACAGTTAGTTTATAAAAATGGATGCTATTCTTCTCAGTTTTTAGTAGTTTAACTGAGAAATGAACAACTTAAAATGATTTACAACGCTAGAAACCGAGTTTCAATACCCGTGGTAAGCAGAGTACAGAGAGTCTATTGTTTAGCATTGTGTTTAATTGAAAACAATAGCTTTAACTGATATTTTAATTTAAATATTGTTACAATGTTTATACATTTATAACTACTCAATTATAATTTATGTGTATCATGAAACATCTGTTATCCGTCTTTTTATGGCTGATATCATTACTAATACTTGTATTGTGTAAAGAAATTGGAAAACTTCGCATAAATTTTATTTGTTTGTACCTAAATTTTAAGTTGAAATCTCTGGCAAGTGTTGTTATCGTTTATTAAATCTAAAGTACTTGTGTTGGTACTGCATCATTTTTTTTTTAATTTCGCGCAAAGCTACTCGAGGGCTGTCTGCGCTAGCAAGACTAGAGAGAAGGCAGCTAGTCATTACCACCCACCGCCAACTCTTTGGCTACTCTTTTACCAATGAATAGTGGGATTGACCGTCACATTATAACGCCCCCACAACTGAAAGGGCGAGGATGTTTGGCACGAAGGGGATGCAATCCCACGACACTATTAAAAGGAGTACAGCGTGTAATGATTTTATCGTTGCATTACTTTTAATTGTAAAGGTGGGTTAAGGCGTTCGACTCGTAATCTGAGAGGCGCGGATTCGAATCACTATCGCACCAAACATGCTTGCCCTTCCAGCTGTGAGGGCGTTAGAATGTACGGTCAATCCCCCTATCCGTTGGTAAAAGAGTAGCCCAAGAACTGGCGGTGGGTGGTGATAACTAGTTTACCAGACTTCCCTCTAGTCTAACACTGCTAAATTAGGAACGGCTAGCGTAACTAGCTCTTAAGTAGTTTTAATAATAGTCTATATTAAGAATAATACATAACACATACTACGGCAACCAGTCTCACAATGTTGACCACTCATGTTTCAGAAGACACTTTAATGGATTGTTTGGTTTGTTTTGAATTTTGCGCAAAGTTACACGGGAGTCATTTGCACTATCCGTACCTAATGAACTGTACGTACGAGTCATGTCATGACCTGGTAATAAGAGCACGCCAATTGCAACCTGTGGATCGCAAGATAGAATCCTGCCACTGTAATTTTCGACCTTTCTGCGGTCGGGGGCTTTGTAGTGTAACGGTCGGTTCCAGTTTGCTATGGTAAAGACAGCACAAGAGCTTACAATTCCAAAATTAGGGACAGATAGCTCATATATCCCTCTAGTAAATCTAATAAACAACACTCTACCATACGAACTACGTCAGAATCTTGAACAAGAGGTCTTAGAGGACTTGTTTTAGCAAAACCAATATAGTTATAAAATTCACTTGTGTAGTGATAAAATGTTATCACTAAATAGATTCCCCCTAAAAACGTATTTCATCGCTTCTCAGTATGAACAAATGACGTTAAATTAGTTGCAAAGAAAACAAAAAGATCGTCAGTATTACCTGTATAGCTCTAAAATAGAGGACAAAAAAATTAAATACTTAATGACTGGAAACTGACCCCAAGTTTGTAATAAAATATAAATTAATGATTTCTATCATTCTTCTCTCCTATATTTCACCATCTAGCACCCCATGGTGTATATGGAGTGATTAGTTTATCCTCACTGTTTATTAGTCCTTTTGCGACTTACTTTTTTTTTTTCAAGGCTTGGAGTTTCAACTGTATGTTATAAGCAATTAATTAACCAAGAAATTTAAAAGCTAAAGATTGACATGCGATTATTTGGGTAGATTTAAAAAAAATTAAAATGTCCTTTAATTGTTTTCAATGGACTTCCATAGTAATTCTATTTAGGGTTCATTCACAAGTGTGAATTGTTACAATATAATATACTCTGAACTTCCGAGTTAACTTTTCATAATTTAACTGGAGTACTGTATTGTTTTGTTTTTTTAAATCGATATATCAAAGTGAATAAAAGGAGGAAAAAAAAAGAGATTAACACATTTTCACCTTAATTTACAGACTAACCCGTTGTCAAAATTAGTTTGTATATAGAGTTTTAATACTTCACGGTAATAAATGTCCAGCAGATGTCTGTGTGGTTTATGTTTTTAAAACGTTAGACAAATAGTTAATATGTGTTAATTTAGTTAATTATGCAGATAGCACTCACTTCGTATGTTAATATCTTAAATATATTTCCTTACAAGTACATATTTTGGCATTCAGCTGCCACCAACCACTGTGGCAACGAAACTAAAGAGGAAAGGTTGGAATGCATTGGTTTTGGTTTTGTTCTTTGGTTTTTGTTTGAAAACTACACGAGAGCTATCTGCGCTAGCTGTCCCTAATTTATCAGTGCAAGACTAGATAAACGGCAGCTAGTCATCACCATCCATCCCCAACTCTTGGCCTACTCTTTTACTAACAAACAGTAGAATAAATAGCCACATTATAACGCCCCTTCCCCGGCTGAGAGGATAAATATGTTTGGTATAACGGGGTACTGGTTTTGAACGGCTTTCTGAGATACATCTAAGTCGTACTTTTATTTAAGTAAAGAAATGAAATCTAAATTGGTTAGCTTCTTAAAAAATAACTTGTCTGAAAGTGTTCACGAATTAAATTTATGCAAACAAATTTGAAAACAGAACCAAACGGATACACTGTTTTTAATAACATCATAACACGAAAACGTGGTTCTCTTTGTTGTTTCTTTTTTCAAAGATAACTCTGGTGTGAAAAACAAGAACTTTTTATCATTGTCTGATCACACGACTGTCAAGAAAATCAAGGACAGTGACGCCGACGATCAAGTTGTCGAGACAAAAGAAGCGACGACAACAGAAACGTCACGTTGAGATGTTGTTATGCACGAGGTACTCTACTATATTAAATTCCTGCCTGGCTGTAGTATCATTAGACAATTCCTGGGCAATTTTACAGCTATGTCTGCTAAAATATTATCTTAAGTTACAGTTTGTTTCAACCTGTTCACTAAATTTCTTAACTTAAGAATTATGTCTGTGTTACAAAAATTACCTTAGGGTTATAAAAACATCAGTAACGATTTTTAGGTTATTTATTACTTTACAAAATAACTATCGGGTTATCAAAGTTGATTCTCTGTAAAGACGTGAGAATGAGCTGAACACCGAGAACGAGAGAACTTCTACCTTGTAAAGTGACGTCACCAAATACGAAATTTCTATTATCATACATCAAGATTTGTTATTTTGTTATTTTCAATTAAGCACAAAGCTACACAATGGGCTATCTGTACTCTGCCCACCACGGGTATCGAAACCCGGATTTTAGCGTGTAAGTCCGCATACATACCGCTGAGCCATTGGGAGGCATACATCAAGAGCAACGTTCAGTTAGCTACACATATTCTTCTCAGTTTTTAATCATATTTTATTTATATGGTCCCTAATTTTAAAATGACAGACACGAAAGAAGGGAAATATTTAACACCACCACACTCCACTACATGACCGGCAACTCTATATCAACAAGTAATAGGATTAACTATTCCATTATAACACCATTATGGCCAAAAGTGTAAGAACACTTGGTAATGGGATTCAAACCCGAGGCCCACAAGTTGCAAGTCGAATCTTTCAACATCCGTATCATAGCATCGTATAAATCAATTTAAAACTTATTACGAAATAAAAACACAGTATTGTGCTTTGCTCGTCGTTTTGTTTCTTATAAAACGCAGCAATCGGGTAGCATATGAAAAATACGTACTTGTAAAATTCAAAATGTTATTTTCCAGAATTGATGCGTGTCTGTTTGAAGTTAAACACAAAGTAACACCAGGGACTACCTGCACTGCTCTGCTCACTACGGGTATTGAAACCAAGGTACTAGTGTTGTAAGCCCGCAAACATGTTACTCTGTCACTGAGAGGGGGCGTTGACGTGTGCTATAAGAATTATTTTCGAAAATACCAAATTTTCACCGCTGAATTAGTAGTAAAACTGAAGTTTATTTCGCAAAAAAACCGGATATTGATGCCAATAGTGGGTAGTGGTGTACAAACAACTCATTATGTATTATAATTACGCTTATCAGCAAACAGACACACACAGAATTCAAGTATAAATTGAGGTGTGAAATTCACGCAGCTAGATCACGTGACTAAATAAATTTCATACTAAATTTGTGATAATAAGTTGTGACCTCTGCCGGTGCTAAGAAAATTTCGATTTTTTTTTAATAAATCCACAATATTTCAATCTTGTGGTGGACAGAGTTTGTTCAACATTAAGTAGTATTATGCTGAAAACTGGTCTTATACCGAGAAAATCAGGTAAACTCAGGTCGACTTATTTTAGCTTTGTTCCGGAGACTCAAATTCGGGCAGGGTTTGAAATAATTCTGATTGGTAAAAAGATATATACTATATCTAGTACATTTGTTATCTTGCTTGTTCGTTGAATTCAGTGCAAGGTACTCTATTATCCCCCCCTCTCTCTCTCTCTCTATATATATATACATAAATATATATATCATTATCTCTTTCATCCACTATCAAACATGAAACAAATAAATTCGTCTAAAACGAAAATTCCCCATATAATATGCCCCTCCTTTGTTCGGGTGACGTCATCCGGTATCTTCCATATGTAATAACGAGAAAACCCACTTGTAAAGAAAAATATTCTCAACCCATACCAGCTGTTTTTACATATATATTTTTGTAATTTTTTTAGTTCTGATCTACATTATCATCATGTGTTTTGATCAGAAAATTGAGTAATTATTAATACTTATTGAAAGTACATACAAGGTGGCCAGTGAGTCCCTACCCATCCATATATCTTATGTATTCAGTATATCTGAGTGTTTTTCCCTCATTCTCGTTGCATAATATTATGCGACGCCATGTTCTGTGCGACATTTTCCTCAACATAACAGGGATTATTGTTCCAAATGCCACAGTAACAGCTGCCTTCAACTCATGAATTGTATTATAACGTTGTTTATAATACAAACAACAGAAAACATTTTACGCACACACTGAGAGAGAAAGCAAATTCAACCAACAAAAGTAAATATATTTTACGAATCAAAAAATAATGAAACCATACACTGCTGTATACCATATATTCCCGACATCAGCAGAAAAATAACCAACTTTTGGCAAAAACTAGTAACAATATATGATTTTTCAGGTAATACAAAATTTATTCAAAAATCAGACACAAACCTGAGGTCTATACTATATAAAAACTACAATGACAAACACCACAACATCATTATTTATAAAACACAACGTGATAATTACCACGACTTTTATATTGGAAAAACAAACAGAAAAATTGAAACCAGATTCAAAGAGCATTAAAAGTCACCTTCACACGTTTGCGAACACTTCAAGTCAAATAAACACAACATAACCATAGAAAACACTCAAGTACTAAATAAAGAAACAAACATGTCAAACGCAAAATTAAAGAATTATTATTTTGAATAAAGCACAAAGCTACACAATGGGCTATCTGTGCTCTGTCCACCACGGGTATCGAAACCCAGATTTTAGCGTGTAAGTCCGCAGACATACCGCTGAGCTACTGTGGGGGCAAATTAAAGAAGCCTTACTTATACAACAACTCAAGCCCAAAATAAACTTATACTTATATAAAAAATAATATGATAAATAATAATAATAAAATAAATAATAATAATATAATAAATAATAATAATAAAATAAATAATATAAAATTACATATTCAAACATCCAAGCACGCTCTCTACATTACGACACTCAGTTACACAACTCCTTTCAAATATGTGGTAAGCTTGCGGTCAGTAACCTCTTTCTTTCCATGTGAACATGACGATGACCGAAGAAGGTCGAAACGTTGTTCGCTCTTCTACGTAAATTTTTTTTTTCAATTAAACGAGCCGTTTTTACATCTGTATGTTTCTCTACAAGTGGGTTTTCTCGACATCACTAAACTTTGCAATTGTTATGGGTATTAACACTTTCAGTGATAAGCACAGAACAACGTTTCGACTTTCCTTGGTCATCTTCAGATCAACAAAGTCTACTGACATCTTTTTTAACCTGAAGATGACCTAGGATGATCGAAACGTTGTTCCCTTCTTATTGATAAACATGTTAATACCAATACCAGCATTTTGACATACACTTTTATTTCAAGTAAAAACTTGTTTCTACTTTTAATGTTAGGAATAATAGAGGAAAAATTAGAAGTAAATTCAACGTAAAATTTCAAATGAAATATAACGGAATGATGGGACCCATTGAAACCTGGTGTGATGCGACGAACATTGATAACAGCAGTTATTTACAAATTCCAGTTTTTAAGTTATTGAAGAATAACAAACTAACATGGGTGGAGTGGATTTCTATGTAATGGATAAACCGCAACCTATTAGAACTGAATACATTAAAACAACAGCGAAGATATTGACTCTACTAAGGCTATACAGTATGAGTTTTCAAATACAAGGAGTTTTTTAATTGGCAATTATTATAGGCCACTTGATCAAACAAAATATGTCAAAGAGAACTATATGATGATGCAAAACGTATAGACTACTTTTAGGGGTGGATAAAGGATTTTTTGGTGGGGGTAATATCGTTTAAGTAACAGTCACTTAAACCTGATCCCGAGTAAACTTTTCATTGTTACTGCAACGTAAAGTTCATGGAATTAATTTAGAAACAAAGAAAAGAAACGTATATGACTATGAACTCTCATTTATTGATTTTACTCTAAAATATCAAGTTACAAGTAATCGTACACAATTTTGTTATGGACAGTGGGGGGTATGAATTCCCCATCCTCTCCTCTGTATCCATCCCTGACTACTTTAATTAAAAACAACAATACTGGAGTGAAGCAATAATGGAGAAAGAGAGATCTTTTGAAATTATAAAAATGGTTTTCTAAACTAAATATTCGAAGAACACACAAGAAGTGTGCCATTTTGGATTTATCGTTAACTACTAATAAATGTATTAAGGTGAGAGGACATTTGTGAAAGAACGATTATAGATATTCAACAACGCTCTCTAAGTAGATGTTGATGTAAAAATTAAATTTCAACTCATGATTATCAAAAAGCTAACTTTTAGGCCATGGTACAAGATTTACAATCTGAGATACTTAATTAATACGGTATGTTATATTAAATTGCGTGGTTCTTTCAAATACGCCCGCGTCGCGCCAAACATGCTCGCCCTCCCAGCCGTGGGGGCGTTATAATGTGACGGTCAATCGCACTTTTCGTTGATAAAAGAGTAGCCCAAGAGTTGGCAGTGATGACTAGCTGCCTTCCCTCTAGTCGTACACTGCTAACGGCTAGCACAGATAGCCCTCGAGTAGCTAAGGGCGAAATTTCAAAACACAAACAAACAATCTTTGAAATAATTGTTTTTAATTCTGGAAAGAGAAAAATAAAAGCAATAAAATTAAAACATAATTTATTGAATAAGAAGATAATTTATTTACATAAATTTTAACAGCCATACCCGAAAAATATTTTTGGCGAGAAAAGTTCTATAAAACTTAAATTTTCCCTAGCTTTCATTACAACTCTGTTTAGTGTGCAAGAATGTTAACGACATTTTTTTAAACTTTTGTTTCGAAGAGTCTGTGCAGTTTTGTATACAGGTATAATATGTGTCCAATAAAATTACAGCATTTATAAAACAACAATATCTCATCGAATTGTTCGAAAGTATTGCTGTGACGACAAGCTTCACTTTCGATTTAACGGCAAAAGGTTTTGGGAATTTTGTTTTCTACTAATTAGTTGAGTATTTTATTTAAATATGGGCAAAAAACGAAAACAAATGAAGAGAATGATTGTGAAATGTTTCAAACGTTTAATTCCATCTTGGTATGTTGCAAATATTTATTGATTTATCCATTAAACTTGCTATTGTTTTTTCTTTTAATTCGACCTACAACGGTTTTTACTAAGCCTAGCTTTATTTCCAGACGCATGAAGCTATGGGCTAGGCTAAAATTATCTTCAATACTATAAAACTCACTTGTCTTTCTTCTCATTTTCATACATTGTATTATTTATTTTGACAATTCAAAGTTAATCGCATAGTTGGATAATGGCAAATTGTATATTACTAGACAAGATTAGTTAGAATAGTGGACGAATTTAACTTTAAACCCATTCTATTTTTATAATTATATGAAACAATATGTTTTAATAAATACAATAAGTATATTTCTATAACTTCTGGACATACTTCATTACTCATCGTATGTCTTGTCCCCCGCTGGTACAGCAGTAAGTTTACGGATTGAGAACGCTAAAATCATGGTTTTGATTCCCTTTGGTGGACTTAGCTGATAGCCCGATGCGACTTTACTATAATAACAGACATACATACACACTTGTATATCTGATAGAATGTAAAACTGAAAAGTAAATAATAACATTCAGTATATTTTGAATGAAGATATTTTTCTCGGTTTAGTTTGTAAGTTAGTTTAGTTAGCTTGATGATATATTACCAGAACAGAAGTCAGTAAAAAATTTCTAATAGTTACAGACATGACTTTTATTAAATTTTCCACAATTATTCTATACATCTTTTGAATTATGAAACTTCAGTATGATATAAAAATAACTGCTTTTTGGTGGAACAAAATGAGATAGATTTCATTAAATTATTTTGCACTAGATTTTAATAAAGTTTTAATTTCGTCGACAAAGTCGATGCATATATGTGTTACTTTAATGTAATTTAAAAATGCTCCCCAGTGGCTCAGCGGTATGTCTGCGGACTTACACGCTAAAATCCGGGTTTCGATACCCGTGGTGGGCGGAGCACAGATAGCCCATTGTGTAGCTTTCTGCTTAATTCTAAACTACAACAACAATAATTTAAAACCAGTTTTGTTACCTCGGACGTTCGAAGTTCATGACGCTGAACAACAACGGCTCAAATAACAATATGCAACGGGAAAATCGGGGAACTTTCATGTGAAATTTCCAATTAATTCTCTAGAAAATGCAAGATTTGTAGTTTCCAAATAATAGGCGTATTGGATTGTTTGTTTTGAATTTCGCGCAAAGTACTCGAGGGCTATTTGCCCTCTTCTACCAACGAATAGAAGAATTGACTGTCACGTTATAACGTCCTCACGGCTGAAAGGGCAAGCATGTTTAGTGCGATCGGGATTCGAACCCGTGATCCTCAGATTACGAGTCAAACGCCTTTACCCATCTGGCCATGTCGGGCTTGCGTGGTGGCAAAATTGAAATGTTATAATAATATATGATATTTTGCCGTCAGACAAAATTAAATTTTAAAGTATTTTTCCAGTTCTTTTGGAAAATTTCTGATCGATCCTACACTGGAGTAGACATCGCTTGCAATAATCTTATTGCAAGTTACAGCACCCATTTGTAGTTTGAGCAAACTGTCAGCAATAAATCTCCAACTTTATCTGCTTATCGACCTTGCATGACGAGGTGGATAGGGTGCTTGACTTGTAGTTCTAAGGTTGCTGGTTCGTATCCCCGTGACACCCTTTTAGCTGACGATCAATTCCAATATTCCTTGGTAAAAGAGTAGTTCAAGAGTTGGCTGTGGATGGTTATGACAAGTTGTCTTCTCTGTAGTTCTACCTTACTAAATTAGTTTCAACTGATGTAGATAACCTTATTTAGCTTTGCACGAAAGTTCGAACAAACCAAATCATTTGCTTACTTTTTGCGTTCCCTATATGTAAGTTTCAAATTCTCGATTTTTTATTATCAAGTATATTAGCCCTTCTGCTGCATAGCAATAAATAAACAATTTGACAATTTTGCAAACCGAGAGTTTCATATGTGTTTTTAAAAGCTATCTTCGGTGATACGTTCATTTTGTTATTATTTTATTGTTTTATGGTTACTAATAACATTAATATTTTTGTAACTACTTGAATTCCAACATTATGTAATATACCATTAAATTGCTTCACAGTTGCTCTGGAGGTGATGAAGTAAAACAGAGCAATAAGAATAGAAGACAAGAAGATAAAACAAAGGAAGAAGAACTGGTGCATGCAGTACAATTTAAGAACTTGGAAGAAGATTTAGAGACTGTTTTCATCCCATTGAATATAAAAGAAGAAGAGGAAACAGAAGTAGATGAGCTTGTGGAAGTAGTGGGATACATTAACTCAAAAGAAGGGTTAGTGTGCGTTTCCTGTCCGCTTTACAGAAGTGAAGTTAATCAGTCTCAGAAAAAGAGTAAAGATTTACTTCGCTTCTCGGAAAGGAACCTATGGTGCAACAGGGACTCTTCACCTGATGAAAGTCCAATAATATTCGAAACGACTGTTGAAATCCATAAAGTCCCACAAGACTGTATCAGCTCTAGTTCTTCCTCTTCTTTTTTTTATTCAATGTGTTCTCTGGAAGAAGCAGAAAACAGTCAAACCAAAGAAAATGTATGTACTATTGGAAGCACAAGGAAGAACACGGAAAGCCACGTTTCACGTTGTACCAACAGGCGGCACACAAGTAGCCGAGTCCTGTTCAACAGAACGTTAACAGCAATTATATATATTCTTTTGATTTATGTATTGTATTACATTTTATATGTGGACTGAGTGTAAGTGTGACCAGATGTGGAATCTAAAGATCCAAAAATTAAGATTCCATTGAAAGTTCCACACTTTCAACTATTGATGTATTCCAAAATCTTTCAATACCTCTTTCACTCATTTAAAGTGTTTGTAGATTTAATACTTTTTTTAAAATATTGTGTGTATATGTTAACAACATTTGGCAGTGTTTCACTTCATAATATTATAAGTTTTTAACATGTAAAAAGTAATGTTTTGTAGTGATGTATTTCTGATAAAATAAAGATTTTTTGTTTGTTTTTAATTTCACGCAAAGCTACACGAAGGCTAGCTGTGCTTAATTTAGCAGTGTAAAACTAGAGGGAAGGCAGCAAGTCATCACCACCCACCCCCAACTCTTTGTCTACTCTTTACAACAGCCCCTACGGCTGAAAGGGCGAGTATGTTTGGTGTGACGGGGATAAAGATTTGTCCACAAATACACTGAGTATTTGTTTTTAATAATCCGTGTGCAAAGTAATTTTCATGTTGAAACTAAAACTTTTATTGAACTTTGTGAAATGCTACTCGTGGACTTTTTAAGTCCGTAATTTAGAAGTAATAGGCTAGAGGAACGACAAATAAGCAATATAACTAATCTTCAACTTTAAGACTTCATAATCATTATAATGCCCCAAGGTTAAGAAAAGGAAGAATTGACCAGCAGGTTGTAAGTCAAGCGCCCTAACTGTTAGTCAAAAATATTTTTATTATTATTTTGCTTCTCTTAGAAATTGCAAATATTTAGAAAAGAATAAAAAAGCTTATTTTTTTTTATAAATATATGTTTTAAATAACCTGATTATTTATCAGCGACATTTTCCCGTACCTTCAGAAGTGCTGAAGCTCTGAAAATCTTCTAACATCACGCAAGATGATTTAATGGCGTGTAAAAATTCAGCTATCATCGTAAAAAAACAACCCATTTTTATTATAAATCGTTAAAATATCTAGACTGAATTACAAATAGGAATTTTAAATTATCAGTATAGGTAATAAGTGGTATGGTATGGCAAGGTGTTTTGGTATTCGACTCGTATTTTAGGGTTGCGGGTTCAAATCCCCGTCACATCAAATGTTCTTCCCCTATCAACTGTGGGGGCGTTATTATTATACAGCCAATCTAATTATTAATTGGTAAAAGAGTAGCCCAAGAGTTGGCGGTGGATGGAGATGACTAGCTGCCTTACCTCCAGTCTCATACTGCTACATAAGGAATGGCTAGTGCAGACATCCCTCATGTAGCTTTGCAAACACGTCTCAAATTAATAAAGTACATCTTGCTTTTTTACATCTCATAAACATCCAAGAAAGAGTCAAAACCAAGTGATAAATATTTTTAAGAAATATGCTTCTTTTATTTATTTCCCCCGCTAGTACAGCGGTTAGTCTAAAATAAGGGGTTCGATTTCCCTCGGTTGACTCAACGGATAGCTTTGCTCTAAGATAGCACACATATATATATCTTTTATTTTCATAAAAAAGCATACAAAGAAAGACTAGTTTCTTGTGAATCAGATAATCTTATACATTTGTTGTTAAAAGCAAAGCTTCGCAATGGATTATCTCTGCAGTGCCCATCATTTTGGGGTTCTTCATCCTTTAGGCTTATTCGCGCGCCACTGAAGGAAAGCTAATAAAATAAAATGTTGATTAAAACAATGATTAAAAACCACTAGGTGTGATAAGTAAAAATTTTTATATCAAAGATAGCATTCAAATCTAAATAATTGTCAAATGCTTGTAAGAACAACACACCGAATATAAGATAACTAGGTCTATATATACTGGAGGTGTAACATTACATTGTTGGAACTTGTAAGATAATTCCAATCTGCTAGCTAACGTAGTCTACAGTGTAGAAAATATTTTGTTATTTTAAGGTTTCCATTCAATATAGTTTTCACATATGGAAATCACAAAGGAGAGTCAGTGTACTTTTTAAATATCCCGATAAACCATAAGAATTGAGATATAGCATTCACATTTACTTCTAAAACTTTCGACTTGTCGATGAATTCAAACAATAAACGATCAGTACAGATTCCAGTTATTTTGAAATAATATATATATTAAAACCAAATTAAGTTTATGTGAAAAAATACGATTTCACAGTCGTGTCTCAAATTCTAAATAATTCTTTCTACTTGTCAAAAATCCACACCGTCTGATTCAATTAGTTCAAAACTCAACTGATACAAAGAATTATTTTTTTCTGTTCTTGTCACAAAAGTATTATTGAATAGTTCATTTACATTATCCCGTGGGTTACTACAGTTGTATCATAGACTAAATAATTGTCTAATTTGTATTAAAGTTCATTATTTGCATTAAAGTGAATTATTTTAGAAAACCATTTAACAAGACAAATTATTCCCTTTATTTTTCTTAAACTGTGAAACTCACTTTAGAACATTAGTTGCAAAAGCTAATCTGTCACATGCAGGCTAACTTGGCATTTTCTTTGGATAACTAATTTTTCTGACTAAACTGAACTTGACCTTTTCTCTACTAATTGCGTTCGCTTGTTTATCTCTCTATGTATAACTTGCTCAACCAAATTCAAAAATAAAATTGAGACTCATTTTAATGGAGTAATGAATATGCTAATATTTAGAGTTTCCTTAAGTTGAAGCTCCAGTGATGGTATATCGAAGAGAAGACAATGATAGTAGTGATATTGAAACTTAGAACAGTTGTTGTTTTTGTGATTCGAGAATACATAAAACATTGAATTGCTTATGACAGTCATTGCTTTTTAATGCATATTTTGTAGGATAAGAAGCGAACTGATAGCACCTGTACTCTATATGAAACACTAACTCTGTCATTCTGTATTGTCCAGGTCTTCAACACAAAAATCCAAATGGGTTAGCTTAAGCGAAGTGAGTGTTTCTCTTTTTGTGGAATGTCTTGATCCAAGACACCGTGTAGGAGTTTATACCACCAAAATAATTTCACGTCATGGACTAGAAATTACTTTAGTGGATAGGTAACACAAGGAACTTTCCTAGAGATCTGAAAAATCGACTAAAGAAATGAGATTTAGCACTGATGCTCCTTACAATGCAGCAAGGTAAACACCAGTCAGCATAAATAGAAGAGTGTAGCATAGACCCAAATAACCATTAAAATTTATATGGTCAAATACATGTGCACGAATGTTTGTTCGACTCCTAATCTGTAGCTCGCAGGTTCAAATCCCGGTCGCGACAAACATGCTCGTCCTCCCAGACGTATGGGGGTTATAATGTGCGGTCAATCCAACTATTGGTTGTTACAAAGAGGAGCCCAAGAGTTGGAGGTGGGTCGTGATGCCTAGCTGCTTTCCCTTTCGTCTTACACTGCAAAATTAGGGAGGACTAGTACAGATAGTTCTCAAGTATCTTTGCACGAATTAAAAAACCCAACAAATCCTTATTTCTTGAAAACACTAATGACAAAGTGTTTTAAAACGATCATTGAAGCATATACCAAATTACCCTCAAACATTAAAATTACTTCCACTTAAATATTTTGAAAAGTTACGTGAAAGAGTATATAGAAATATATTTCTTTGCTGTTTGATTTTATGGCAGAGTCACATTGGGCTAGCATTTGTGGCTACGGAGGGTAATCGATGGTACTTTAACTACCGACTAAGTCGGTATCATTTTCTGAAAAAACAGCAAGCGAATGTCATATTAAAAATATATTTGTAAGTAAATGTTGTTCGATTTTCTCACACATAAAGATTATAACGAGTTTGTATAGCATATATATTATTTCTACTTCTTCAACAAGCGATGATGACATCAGTGTTCTTCATAAAAAAGCGCTAAGTTAAACATCTATTTATATGTGCTGAGATTTTAAAATTTATTGAATGTCAAATCACATTTTGATGTAAGAACTCATATAATTTCGATTTTTGAACTGACAGAGTTACAAGTAAAAGCGAAAATAAGCAGTTTGTACGTAATAAGAAACGTCTATTTACATGTATAAATTACTCAGTTAATAAAGTTTTTATGTTTTTTGGAACTTGTATGTTTTCTAACATTGTGAACTGATTACATTTATCCAATGTTTCTTCAATTTTGTGAGTGGGAATTATAAAGAAACTAAATTCGTTTATTTTAACATGAAATATACATGTAAAACTAACTCTAAATTTGAAATTATTACGATCTTTAAATTGCGTTAAGTGTGAATAAACCACCAGGTTTGCTGTAGTTGTTATTAGTAATGTGTCCCAGGTGAGAGTAAATAACGTGTAACTTGACATGATTCAATGCCAGTAACGTTGTATTATATATTCTTTTTTTACAGGATATGGCAGAAATATGCATATTTTTAACTATTACATTACGTGTGAGGGATTTAGTTTCATACATATATTTTGATGTTGATGTTCGTTTCAGTTAAAAATGCACAGAGCTTATATTGTTAAATCTGAATTTCGGAATTCGTGTCTATTAACTAATGTTGTGCAAGATTCTAGAGGTAAAGAATTAAGAATGTATATATATATATATATATATGCAAATGCCAGTACTGTTTCCTGAACTAAAAGTTCTAGAATCTTGAATAACAATTGTAAAAGGTAACAAACTCAACACGGGGAGAGATATATGTTTTTCATTTTCTTAAGTTGGTAAGCTATAAACCACGAAGCTATAACTGTGATTAAATTTTATTAATTTAGTAACAACATCAGATGTTATTACTTTTAAAAATACATTATATAACTTCAGCGGCGACAAACTCACTTGTGATCAACGAAGACCTAGCTAGGTCCCCTTTAACTAAATTATATCTATAGTAACTCGAAATTAACTCGCTCATCGTGACCCCGAGATAGAATATAAAGGAACTTCCCGGTTAGATAATAGATTCAGTATTATTTATAAATTTGTTAAACTCTTATATATAAATTATTCTTTGTAATTACTATTTATAATAAACATTTATTATAAAATGTATTATTCTTTGTGTATTAAATTATATTCGTGTTAAGAAAGAAAAGAGTGAATCAACATTATTCAAAAACATCATACATTTGATGTATCACTACATTTAATTAATATTCAATTTAACTCTTTTTCAGGCTATTTTAGATTGTTATAAGTAACATATGATAACACCCTTCTATGCAAGCATACAATACTATAAGCATGTTGTCATTAATTTGACGAGTTAATATTGTTTTATTATTGAAGAAACGAACAAAAACGTAGAATCATTGCTAGCTACTTTAATGTTTCGTTAAGCCTACATTTTTTTATTTGTATTCATGAGTTGCTATATTATTAACGTTATTATATTATGAAATGAAACTTTGAAGTGGATTTACCACTTTTGAAGAAAAAACGTATTTTGTCGCACGTTCATTTGACATGTTGTTGAGGTAAACATTTGTAATAAATATGTATTTATATTATTTTCCAAAGGTATTGTTAAAATGATCATTTACACAGCATTAGTGTAATTTTTTATTTGTGAGTAATGGTGGATTTGTGAGGAAAGTGTTTAAGTTTCAGAAGAAGAAATACAGATATATATATATACTGTAAAACTAATTTGATATGTCTTGAAAGTTGCATGACATATCCGCTGGGAGTGCAACATGTCATCCAGTGCATGCACTATGTTTTCAATATTACATCACTGTTCATTAAAGTCATTGGTGTCCTTGGTAGTTATTTGAAGAGGGATTGATTCCGGGTATTGTTTTGTAGTTATACACAAATCAATATGTAGCTTTATGCAAGAATAATTATAGTCGAGTGAAACTAACAAGGAATGGCAGTAATGCTGTGGTTGTGTCTGAATAAAATAATCTATAGATATGTTAAAATGCTCAAACATTAGATGTGGCATCCAAGTATTTATAAGTCAAGTTGAATGATGAGAGAAAAGTTTTTAACATGAGAGACGGTTTGCATGCGTTTTGCATCTTTGTACTCTCATAGGTATGTATTAAGCCCAAATTAGGTTTGAAAGAGTTCAAACCTTTTAGTGTAAAGATTGTTAGGTAAGTTGTCAAATAATAAGACAGTTAGCAGGATAAAGCAAGAAATAATATTAAATTCGAGTACAATGAAAGAGCTTTAGTGGTAGTGTTTACCACTCGCTTTTGATTTTCTTTTTACTTGTTTAACCAACAACATAAACTATGGCATTTTAAACATGGAAGAACTTGGGTAGCTCTGTTAATTTACTAGAATTCATTGTGTGTTTAGTTGGTTGACACTAGACATGTCTTTGCCATGAAGGAGACAACTGATCGGAACAGTTTGCCTCAGGTTCAACTTCAGTAGCGATCATTGTATGTTCCTTTCTTTCCAATGAACAGTCTAAATATACCACTTTTTAGCTGTTGTGATGGAAATTTCCTCGATTTGAGTGAGAATATTCGTCTCAACTAGAACCAACGAATCCTTCAATACGTTTGTTCTAATCTGCTTAAGTCATTAGAAGGTATGCTTTATTGTATTCATAAGAGGCCAAATTTCATTTCATCCTTAAAGTTTTTATGAACACGGTTTTTACGAGTCATGGTCTCCCTGACAGGATGCCTGTCAAGCCAGAAATACTTACAATTTCCAAGTTGTTTTATATTCCTACAGTCTCTACTGTCTCAGCTACTGGAGAAACAGGTCTAACTGGTAAACTTTATCCATTAGTACGCATCCAGTGTTTCTCTTTTGGTTTTAGATTATTTCAATCATAGCAGGTTTTGTGTTACTTTAGCTGAAAATGGTCTGTTTGGTTTCTTTCAAGTCCATGATATAAGAATTTTGACGCTGTTGGGAATGTCAAGTCTGGAGGGAAATTCTCAACTTGATACCTCTCTCATACAACATTTTCTCTTTGGTGGTGAACTTATATCCATTCAACAGACAGAAACATCTTCCCTTAAGCTAGAAGTTTCTTTATCCTGATAAAAAACGAATAAAAGCAATATTCAAGTAAACAACCACAAAAATTTATGGAATGAATTTTATCCTTTATTTTTAGTCTTTGCTCCCATGTCTGTGGACTCACACTACTAAAAACCGGGTTTTGATAGACGTAGTGGAACAGAGCACAAATAGCCAATTGTGTAGCTTTGTGCTTATTTTCAAACAATCATTCAATTTACGATATTCTCAGGTTAAAATGATTTGTACAAAGATTATTAAGTAGGCTGAATTTGACTGAATTAGAGTTTAAGGAATGAATTAAACATACCGAAACTAATAAGCAATACAAATTGATTACATTCTTTATTAACAAAATAAAATGTGCAAATTTATGTTGTGTCGGACACTTATTTTTAGCAAAAGTTCTAAATTAATTAACACATTTTCTTCCTTTAAGATGGTCACCAGGTGGCAAGTGAGATGCTTGCTTCCGGACAATAATATTACACCTTTGGCTTCTTTAAAGCCACACTTCGTTTTGAGTCTGTACCTTTGTCAGGATGTAGTTTTCTTGGAGATACATGAATAAGACCATAATAACCCAGGCTTGCTCAACGGAATTTGGAACAACCAGGCGAAGAGATGGTTCAAACATCTATGAGTGTATGTAGGTGAAAATCATGTCAATGTCCTTTGGAGAGAGCTATTGAGTGCGTTCCTTGTAATTCTGTTTTTCGTTTGGCCAGAACACTGGAAGTAGGTCTGGACATCTCTCAGGTCTTGAAATCCTTCATATGAATAAGTTATTGACATGGTAACCATTCCATAGATCATCATGGCCATGCTTGATGCAGGCCTTCTGAACTTCATTTGTGAAGGAGACTGGGTTGGGTTTCTATATGTTCTTTTTCTGGTCACCATGCTTGCTGCGTGGTTGACTCCAAAGACTTTTTTGTTATAGCTTTATCTCCAAGGTTGTCGCAAGTTTTGGTTATGTCACTGTGCTTTTTCTTTGACCTATACATGTGTCAAAGCACAAAGTTGTTCACCTAGATTTTTCTGTCTTGGACTTTAAGGAGTCAAACTGCTATCAACTTGTCTTGGGTAGCTTATCTAATAATTTGCAAAATAGTTTCCTGGTAGATGTGGACTTGATTTGAGGCCAGGAAGTGGAAGTCTTTATGGATGATAAGTTCTAATAGTTTTCAGCAGCTGGCTCTATTTTCTCTCGAGGTGATCACCCACATAAAAATCTTTTCGAGTTCAGTAACATCATCAACAGTGGTGCCAGTCTTGTGGTCATGTTCTTCTCATTCTTGTATATTATGGCATCTCGCCGGTCCGAGGTTCTGCCCATTGATAGCACCATCCTAGCGCTAAATCTTACGCTTAGCCACACATTTGAGGTCACCAGGTTTACCAGGTTCAGGTCTCTGACAGTATAAAATCCATAGACCATTATTGTGATTATGTAGGTGTTCTTATGGTTTTGCTTGTCAGGGCCATTGTGAGAATTTCCGATATCCTCGTTAATTGTCACAATCTCTTGAACTTACTTCTTTCCGTTTCAACTGGGTCGAATTTGTCCTCAACAATCCAGTCTCCTCCTTCTGGTTCTCATAAGAATGAACTATCCTTTAGCACTCTCTCATGTATCAATTAGGCATCTAGGATGGGAGAACCTAACCAGACTTCCATAACATCGACAATCTGGAAATCGTCAATCTCTTCTGCCTCAACTTTCCCAGTGGAAAAGATTACGGTGGTGCTGTCCAGCTCAACCACATCTTTGGTGTTATTGAATATCTCTGTTCAGCCACCAGGTATCTAAGTCAATAAAATACTGCTCTGTAGCAGGTTTTGGCATTTCTGCAAATATTTTTTGATAAGATCATCCATGGTTCCCACGAACATGTGGGGTATAACCTATTTGAATCCTTTCTTCAAATAGGATATTTTACCCTCCTCAGTAGGCCTAGCATGGCCTAGCGCGTAAGGCGTGCGACTCGTAATCCGAGGGTCGTGGGTTCGCGCCCGCGTCGCGCCAAACATGCTCACCCTCCCAGTCGTGAGGGCATTATAATGTGACGGTCTCAACTCCACTTTTCGTTGGTAAAAGAGTAGCCAAGAGTTACCGGTGGTTGGTGATGACTAGCTGCCTTCCCTCTAGTCATACACTGCTAAATTAGGGATGGCTAGTACAGATAGCCCTAGAGTAGCTTTGTGCGAATTTCCAAAAAAAACAAAAAACAAACCCTCCTCAGCTGAGGAAGAACCACTGCAAATTTCACCTTTACTTATCATTCCAAAAATGGTAAGATGGCAAATCATCAGCCAACTGCAATGGGTATATCTAAATGAAAAAAAATGTACAGTGTCGTGGTGGCATTGTTGTTCCAACACATTTTTGACAATGGGTTACAACATGGTCGAAAATGCAGGTATAATCACACACCGTGGCTGGAAGCCACTGCCACTGGGGCTGGAACTGTGATGGCCCCCGAAATAATGCTGTAATTTCACATCCTGCTGTATGGCCTAGGGACCGAGGCAGTAGCTTAATTCGCTCAAAACTCTGGTTTGTTGGTATAGTACTAATCATTCGGTAAATTATTTGCATCTATATTGTTTTCCATTTATTCAGTTATTTGATTTGATTCACACTGTTTGTACTACCATTAACTCGTTATTTTTACCTCATTTCTAAATTTAATATGCAAGTTAGAGTGTATAATTGAATGAAGCTCGTAAAAAACATAAAAGAAAATACAATATAATCAGTTACTGCTATGATAACTAAACTTGATCATATTTGTATTGAATAATTTAAACGATCCAGCTCAAGGAAAGAACATGTGCAGAAACAAAGGATTTTGGTGTATTGGAAATACCTGAAACTTTTATAAACCTAGTTAGTTTTTATGACAAGGTTAGAAGTTATTTGATGTGGACAGATAATTTGAAAAGACGTAGAAGAGTGTGTTTTTTTATGAATTGCGAATTACATAACATTCACGTTGAAGATATCAAAATAAACAGCAACGGTTTGATTCTATTTGGTTTCTGTTAGTGTTTGTAAAGAAAATTTTACATATCACAGAATTAAATAATGAAGTTCATAAAAGCTGTCCTAAAGTCCAGAAAGTTTCCCCTTTGGAACAAGAATGAATGATCAAAGAAAT
The DNA here is from genome assembly GCA_011833715.1 of Carcinoscorpius rotundicauda. Classification (NCBI taxonomy): domain Eukaryota; kingdom Metazoa; phylum Arthropoda; class Merostomata; order Xiphosura; family Limulidae; genus Carcinoscorpius; species Carcinoscorpius rotundicauda. The sequence goes on from CM022391.1 coordinate 27,280,566, forward strand.
GTTGATTCATCGAGTAGTTTTTTAGATCACTGAAAGTTAAGATTTCCGTGAACAAACTAGTTGATTATTCAGGTATCTTGTAAATCAAGGATATTTCTTTCAAACGTTATTAGTGTATTAGGTCTATAGTAGTTACAGAGTTTGTGTTGAAATGTTTTGTCTTTTAAATTAAGTCTATAGGATGGTACACCTGTTAAAGAAAATACATTAATTTGTTATTATTACACGAATTGAATCTCTGTTATTTCAGTCTTGAAAATAATCCAAAAAAAATCTTTCAACTTTTAGAACACGTTACAATAGTGGTGTCAGAAGTGAAATTAGTTTGGTGGAAACAAAATAGATCTTTTGTTTATCTAAAACTTTTATGATGACCTCACAGGTACAGAACGACATAGGAAACACACTGTTAATGATGAAAAGAAACAGAAATCTTTACAAGAAAATTTAAAACACAAAAATGAAAATGAAATTTAAAAAAAAATTATAAAAAGTAAGCGATCAAATTTGATAGAAGTGTTTGTTTCTTACTTTGTGCAAAGCCACACGAAGGCTATCTACGTTTGCCGTCCCATATTTAGCAGTGTAAAACTAGAGAGAAAATATTACCCATGATTGATGCGACGGAGATTTGAGCCCCCACTCTTTAGAGTAGAAGTTGAGCACAAAAACAACCTGGCCATGCCAGGGTAAGAGAAGTGTATTTATGTGGAGAGTTAAAAGAAAGGTATAACACACAATGAATAATTAAGAACAAAAATAAATCTGATAGGAGATAAGAACCATGAAACTATGAAGGTGTACAGAGAGAATTCAACACTAAAACAGCAAGACTGTCTTGAGAGAATTGAAGATTTTTGAAAATGTAATAGTGAGGTAAATGAGGTAGAAAAGAACATCAGTGACACAATAAAACATTTGGAATTTGAAAAGGTAAATGAAAAGATTAAATTTGTCAGGCCCGGCATGACGAGGTGCATTAAAGCGTTGGACTCGTAAGATGAGGATTCGAATCCCGGTCACCCCCAGCATGCTCCTCATTTCAGTCTTTGGGGCGTTATAATGTGACGATTAATCCCATTATTCGCTGGCCAAGAATTGGCGGTGGGTGGTGATGACTAAATGTCTTCCCCCTAGTCTTACACTGCTAAATTAGGAACGGTTAGTGCAAATAGCCTTCATGTAGCTTTGCGCGAAATTGCAAAACAAACAATTAAATTTGTCACTCCTCTTTTACCTGCCCCATAATTCAAACATAAAACACATTTACTATTAAATATGAAAAATGGTAATGTACATTTTAGCTTGCATGTTTGCATACTGTTCTATATTAAAAAATTGTCTTCATGCATTGACCAGTTATTGAGTTAATGCTCAAGTGGTAACTAAGAAAGTATAGCATAATAATATATGTCTGAGGTGTTGTTTTGGTCTTTTTAAGTTGTTTGAGCATTTGTTCGTCAAAACACACATAAATATATATTTTGCATTAAATAGCGTGTTTCAAAATAATATTTTGCGAAACAGATCAGCGCTGTACTTGGTTTAGAGTCATACTTAGCGACGTGAAAATTTGTTCGACTGTCGAGAAATAGTATAAACCGAAATGGCCAAGGCTAGGACAGTAGGATATCTCTAGTGTACTATAACCTGAGTCCTGAAACGTTATCGGACTACAGAAGACATTGTTTCAAAAAAGTACAACTTGTAGGTGACGAAAACCTATTGCCAGAAATTACCGTGTTTTGATCAGGTTATCACTTCAAATTCGCGAAAAGTCTAGCGACATCTTATGACATTTAAGGGAGTAACACATTGTTTCCAGATTATCCAGATAACAGTAGATAATACACTAAGCTAGCAAGTTCGTAATGCAAAAAGGGCTATTTGTAAACCAGTATTAATGAAAAATTTTCACTATCACATACAGTTAGTATACTAGTGATACGTCATCTTTTGAAATAAATTCTGTTTTCGGCTTGATACAGGAAATAGTAGGAGTCCTCTTAGTCGATTGCTTAGAAAACAAATGAGGAAAGACTATTTTTCTCATAGAAAATGCACAGGAGTTGTAAAATATGTTTTAAGAGGTATTTATCATGGTGATAAAACTGCTCTTCATATCCTCAAGAGAAACATCAACAGCACTCCCTGTAGACATCATATGGATACTATATTTCTGCTATATGCTTGGACAAGGTTTGGCAATAACCTTTTGTTGCTCAATGACAAAGTTCAAAGTTCATGTATTACAGAGGATTATCTCGTCCAGGTGTTCGTTAAACGATCTCAAGATTTTAATTTCATTGGAAATTGTTGGCCAGAACTGAGTCGGAAAACTGATAAATACTACTTTAAACTGATTACTGCAGCTGAGTCGCAGTACCTTGTAGGGACATGTTGGGAGGAAATGATGGCAGATTACATTAATATCCTCATGGTATAGCAGAGGTTATTAGAGTACAAGAATGACTAACTAAGTAATGAATGTTCATTATGAACTGATACAAGATTACAGACGTTATTTATAATAAGTTGATGTTATATTTTGTCATTAAACATGTTCCGGTAAGGTTTTCTTGAAACTGAGTGACACATCTTACCACAAGTGTTTAATAAAATTATTTGCTGGCCTAAGAAATTTTTCATGATACAATTAAAGTATGTAGATGTATAATAAAATATACATTTCTCAGTTTGATAATGCCAAGTGTATTTGCATTTCATTTTAGCAATTATTTTTACATGTCATATAACCATTTTAGTTAAAACTGTATTTGATCTACACTTATTACCACTACCACTGAGACATCTGTGACAACAGAACCTTCTTCAACTAGTCCAGTTATGTGACCAACAGATCTAGTTCCAGAATTTAGCTTGTCATCTGAACAATATTTCTCATTCGAGATATCAGTGGTATATGATAAAAAGCATCATATGACGCATAACAGGCTCAGTTCAAAATAATTTATATAGTGAATTGGTACAATATAGGAAGTTATTCATCTTGTTGTTTTATTTTAAAAAATCAACTTTAATTGCATTAATCAATCTTACACATAAGAAATGTGATAACCATCAAACACACGAAGCTGTTATATCCATCAAGTTTGGAGTGACACCTAGAAGAAAACATCGAGACGAAAGTTGTGGAACAAAAATAAAACACGACAAGTCATACTTATGGAAAACGTGGAAGGTTTTAACTTACCCATCAGTGGCTCAACGGTATATCTGCGGACTTACACGCAAAAATTCGGGTTTCGATATCCGTGGTGGGCAGAGCACAGATAGCCCATTCTGTAGCTTTGTGCTTAATAACAAGGTTTTAACTTTTATCATACTCATAAGTTAGTAGTTGGCATGTGAACAACTTTTAGATGTCATAATAAACAATACTATGAGAAATGGGTTGAAGCAAAGCTGGTGTGTACATTTATAGGAAGTTCTCCAATTGCTAATATAACTGGAATCCATCAGTTGCAAGTAAACAACGAAAGACACTAGTTTCTGTTGAAACGTTCGTATTTAGATGTAAGTGTGAGTGGACAATAGCAACTGTAAGGAAAAAATAAATTAATCTGTTAAGTGATTGAATATTGTGTTTTTTTACCAAATAATCCATGAGAACACGCCCAACAATAGATCAAAGTTTTAACAATATTACAAATCACGAATAACGATCAAGATAGTATCTGAAATAAAATGTCATATAAATAAGATATTATCAATCATACATAAACTTTGTTTGTTTGTTTTGAAGTTCGCGCAAACCTACACATTGGTAATCTGTGCTACCGCCCATAATTTAGCAGTGTAAGGCTAGAGAGAAGGCTGTTTGTCTTCACCACCCGCTGTCAACTCGTAGGCTACACTGTTACCAATGAATAGTGAGATTGACCGTAAATATATAAAGTCCCCTTTGCTGAAGAAACGAGAATATTTAGTGTAATGGGGATTTGAACTCACGACCTTTAAAATGCGTCATATATATCATAATATACCCTTTATTTAGGTTTAATGGAATTCTTTATATTGTTTTATTTTTATAAAAGGAATGATTACAATGTTTTCTTTTTCTGATATCTCCAGTCTTTAAATTATTTTGTGTTCATGACATACCTATTATTTATAATCTATTATGTTTATGAAATCTCTGGTGTTTATAATGTTTTCTCTGCTTATGACATCTTTAGTATTTATAAAGTGTTCTGTTTCCGACGTTAATTTTTCTTGTTACTTGTGGGTGTTTCAAACTCTGTTTACAGTTTTCTATTTTTATTCAAGTATCCATGCTTCGCGTACTATAGCCAATCATTAAATATATTAATCTTTCCTTTTGATGGTAGTGTTGGAAATAAACATTGTGTTATAGTTTTCTTAGTAGCTTATTTGAACTGGATATGGAAGACATCAGTTTAATAAAACTGAACTGAAACAACTGTATTAAACACTCTCATAGATATTTCAAAATTAAAGTGTTTTTTAAAATTTAATTCTATATAAAAATATTACGTATTCTCCATTATGTATTGTACATGTGAGAGTTCGCATGAGCTATGTCAAGGACTTAATAACGAATATATATATATCATAATTTTACTTACTGAATATGTTCCACGAAATTTAATATGTGTTCATTTGTATTGTGAGTTTTATTTGTTTTCTTAATCTTTTTGTGTAGATAAAATATTTTCTGGTTCAAAGTTGAGTTTTATCCATTCTAATAAACTGGTATCTTGAATAGTGGAATTATATTTTTTTCCGTAAACGAAAGGCATAGTTGTTAGGAGAATAGTTCAGAGAGCACACTTGAATAATTAAAATAACTTTGTTTGATTACTTTTGTTTAATATATATAGTATTACCTAAAGCAAATAAAGTAAGATACCAAATATTTTCAATATATATATGTATATATCGAAATATGCTGATATTTTTTAGAAATTGCTATAAATGGTTCATTTGAGAGTCTTGTTGATGAGGTAAAATGAAACTGGTAGGAAAATCCAAACTATGCCACTAGATAGCAGCACTCTGCCTTTTCTTGAATTGGAAAACTTCGGCAGGATAGAGGTTTTTATTATTAATGAATTTAAGATGCACAGAAAATAAAAAGGTCCTCATCTTAGTGGAATAGCTTTTAATTTATGGGTTCCCGATCGTCATCACAAGGATATATATTTTTCAAGAATTTTATACTTGAATAATTTTGAAAATTTAAAAAAATTTGTCTTTTAAAACAACAAAGTTTGTTTGTAGTTAATGTAAAATAGTTAAATAATTAAAATCGCTTTTTGAAATAAAATTGTTTAAATTATTTTACACTTTACACTTGCATCGGTACACAGCTCTTAATAGCTTTTAACAAAATATAAACCTATCAGTTGCTACAAGCATCTGCTATTCGCGAAATTTCTATGAAGATATTTGCTTACAGAAATTGCGCTTCTTACTCGTATTACTAAAGTTGTTTTTTACTTAACAGAAATAACATTTAGAAAGGTTAACAGATTTACTCTAAATGAAGAAATTTGATACGTCAAAAAGTATCTTAGGTTTTCAGGGACAGAAATTCATACATAAAAAAATACGTAAAAGAAATATTTTTTTCATATTGAAACTTACCACAGATCCACTGTCGTTTCATATATCACCAGTTCTAAAGACATTATAAATGGGCCTGGCATGGCCGAGCACGTTAAGGCGTGCACTCGTAATCCGAGGGTCGCGGGTTCGCGCCCGCGTCACGCTAAACATGCTCGTCCTCCCAGCCGTTGGGGGTGTATAATGTGACGGTCAATCCCACTATTCGTTGGTAAAAGAGTAGCCCAAGAGTTGGCGGTGGGTGGTGATGACTAGCTGCCTTCCCTCTAGTCTGTCTTCCCCACCGCAAAATTAGGGACGGCTAGCACAGATAGCCCTCGAGTAGCTTTGTGCGAAGTTCCAAAACAAACATTATAAATGCTTCTTTTAAAACAGTTTTCAAAATATTTGTTTCAACGTAGATTCATGCTGCAATATTCTCTCCTGTAATTTGAGGTGATGACCTTAACGTAAACTTAAGTTATCTTCTAACTTCTCATTTCATTTTATCTAATATTAGAACATTTTAAATATTCATTCATATTATTTGTTGTTTTGGTTCATGTTAAAGTATATTTACAGGTGGTTTTTCATAAATTAGTAGGTGTCGAACAAACGCTAGGGACAGAAACAAACAATTTTAAGCTGGAATTTTTTTTGTACAGAAGGTTATGGTACTTTAATATTGTGAGAAATTTGGTTAGTGTTTTGAGAATTCCCCATATTTTTCATAAAGCGTTGTTACAAATTTATGTATGATTTAAACGATAGTTCTTAAGGAAAGATGGAGACCGAACAGAGTTTTTCAGTAGTTGGTACCGTTCTGTGTAAACAAATACTTTATCCAACGTAAGAGACACTTTAATATATTAGGTGAAGAGTAAAACTAGTTGTATCCTTAAAAAAAACAAGATGTATGCGCGATGTTTTTTGGCGATATTTTATTTGTGCTCTGCTTATAGCGGGTATTGAAACTCGATTTTCAGTGTTATGAGCATTCAGTTTTATCACTGATACATTGGAAAGCACTGTGGAGTGCCACTAAAGATCGTTCAACGTGATTGGTGTTTTTCTTTACTGCATTTTAGTTTTGAAACTAAATGGTGTTTCACGACCTATGTGTGTGTAAAAACAGACCGAAACGACAATATTTAGAACACATATAAATAATGAGAGGTGTAGTTGTATCCTGATCTTCCAAAAACCAGGGACAAATTTCTCTCAGAAAACATAAAGAAGATATGCCAGAACATAACCCACAAGATATAAGGGAACATAATTGTAGTTTGTATACATATCAAACCATCAAAAGACTCAATGAATAGAAGAAATTCTGTTTACAATATTTCTTGTGAACGTAGACTTTAATATGTTGGAGAAGAAAGATAATACTTTCTTTAGTTTCTACTCGTAATCCAAAGTCGTGGGCTCGAATCTCCATCAAACCAAACACTTGCCCCTTTCAGCCGTACATAACTGTACGGTCAATCCCAATAATCGTTTGCGGTGGGTGGTGATGACTAGCTGCGTTCTCTTTAGTTTTACACTACAGAACTAGGGACGACTAGCACAGGTAGCCCTGGTGTGGCTTACGAAATTAGAAAAAACAAACAAAATTGTAATGACATTTGTGTGAACGTATATAAATTAGTTTGTGTATAACAAAGTAACATGAACTAGTAATAAAAATAACGTAATATGACGCGAAAAGATATTGCGCTTTACATCATATTATTTAAGTAATACGATGTGTTTGATGAAATTTTAATAATTGAACGAATTAACTTATTTTTATATACAATACAAAAATATAACAATAATAATAAATACAGTATATTCGTGATGACGAGAAACCGACTTGAAGTAAAAGTATATTCTCAAGACGGCTGGTATGGGTATTACCACTTTAATTTAAATAAAATACAGAACAACGTTTCTACCTTCTAAGGTCATCCTAAGGTTAACCTTAAAAAAGGTTTAAACGTTGTTCTGTATGTTAGTTTAATTGAAGTTGTAACACATTTTTAGTGTAGTTTACTCGAGTTTTTACCATAGGCTATGTTTTATTTAAGGACTTACGCACTGTAAATTGGCCATAATGATTTTGGACGTGGAGTTATGGGTGTGGCTCAGTAACTTAAATCTTCTTAGAAATCCTGAACATTATTCTGGAAACATTAAAAAAAGAGAATATGGCTAAAATATTGATTTAGAAAATTTGTTACAGTTACTTTTGGAAACATAATTCAGTTTTTTTAATATTGAGTTTCTCTTTGGACGAAAATATAGAGACAGAAGAAGTACTGATTGTACAGAGTAATTAACAAGTAGCTATAAATATTATGTTAACGACTACTATGAATTAAGCCTTTCAGTAAACGTTCGTTAAACAAACTTGTTGGATTTGAAGTTACAGAAAATAGGTTTGGCATGACCAGGTGGGTTAAAATATTGGATTCGTAATCTGATGTCGAGAGTTCAAATCACCATTGCACCATTGCAACAAACATATTCGCTCTTTCAGCCGTAGGGACTTGTTTTAGGTTGAAACTCTTGAGCCAAAGCAGAAGATGTGTTTGGTTTAACCATTGCATTTAATAATTCGTATCTCAGATATTCTATTCTATTACTGATGTTTTTTCACTACATTACTGAGGTCTTTCTTTACTTTCTTAATTTCTTTTTGTACCTGTTTAGTTGACCAGGTGAGTTAAAGTGTTTGACTCGTAATCTGAGGGTCACGGTCTCTAATCCCAGCCGCACCAAATATGCTTGCCCTTTCAGCCGTGGGGTCGTTATAATGTGATGGTCAATCCAACTACTCGTTAGTAAAAGAGTAGCCCAAGAGTTTTAGGTGGGTGTTGATGACTAAATTTCCTCTCTCTAGTCTTATACTGCTAAATTAGAGAGTGCTAGCGCAGACAGCCCTTGAGTAGCTTTGCGTGAATTTAAAACAAAGCAAACCAGAAATGATGGGCTTTTCATTGTGTTACGCTGAATCATCTAAAAGGATCCGTTCAGCAGTGAACATTTTTAAACCAGTGTTTATCATGAAATTTTCTGTATGATATACGCTTTTAGGAAACTGAACCCAACAAAGTCTCAGAAGCACAAGAATTTTTTTCTTCACAAATAGTTTAAAGAATGTCTAAAAACTTGAGATTATCGTGCTTTCAATTTGTAACTATATAGTCGTTGTTGTTGTTTTGAATTAAGGACAAAGCTACACAATGGACTATCTGTGCTCTGCCCACCACGGGTATAGAAACCCAGATTTTAGCGTGTAAGTCCGCAGACATACCGTTGAGCCACTGGGGCGCTGCTATATAGTCATGATGTCAAATGAGTAATGTATTAATATGTGAAACAACATACAAAGTTTATTTCTCGAGACAGTATTTAAGAGAGTGTGATACAAAATAAATTCTTATCAATGATATAGTTTAAACGTTAGTAAAAAACTCAATAAGAACAGTAATATTAAATAATTTTAATATCTGTTTAGTTAACCAGAACCTTTATTCTGAACTCTTATAAGAAAGGTTTGGTTTGACTTTCGCGTGAAGCTACAAGAGAGCTATCTGCGCTAGCCGTCCCAAATTTAACAGTGTAAGACTAGAGGGAAGGCAGCTAGTCATCACCACCCACCGCCAACTCTTGAGCTACTCTTTTACCAACGAATAATGGGATTGACCATCACTTTATAACGGCCCCAATGCTGAAAGAACGAGCATGTTGGTATGATGGGGATTCGAACCCGCGACCCTCCCGTCATCTGGTCATGCCGGGTCGGTAAGAAAGTCATTGCGTGAAATCATATTTGTTACAGAGTCATATGGGATATAAAATGGCAAAAAAAAATTTAGTTAGGTGATGTTATCACAATTAATGACGCATAACAGTCTGAGAAATAAGCAACTGTAAATTTAGTGTTTGCTGTAAAATTACATGAGTTTATTTACTACTTTACTCTAACGCCTTCCAAGTAAACTTATAATTTCTAAACACATTTATATTATTATTTATATTCACTTCCAGAAATGATCAGTAATTCGCTTTTACTTTGGAAGTATGAGAATCATAAAATATAAATCAATTTACTATTTTATATGATTATTAAAAAGAGTTGATTGGAGCTTTCCGTATGCATAAAAAACAAACAAACTTAAGACTAAACATGTAGTTTCACTGAAGTTAAAAGTCACATGTGAAAACAGTTGATTTTTAATGAAATCGTCGCTCTTATAACGTACCTACGACTTCAAATTGCGAACACTGCGATTTGTTTTACGATAATGGGACCCGAACATCGAACTACAGAACCTCATATCCATAATCCAGTATGTTAACCCCTGAACTGAGCTCACAGAATGACAGTATTAATGGTTCAAATATTACGTAATTATATTAATATTGATGTTTGTTTAAGTTAGCTTTATATTTATAAATGTACATATCTTATACTGTTAAATCTGTTTTGCAAATTTTCGCCTATTCATTAGAATTGTAGAAAACACAAGTGTACCGTCAATAATTTTGTGCAGATTGAAATTTCTCCAAAATATCCTCACGCCTTGAAGCGTAACAAACGCGGCTGGCAAAGAAACAGTACATGTTATTGGTTTTTTATGCTTGGAATACGATACACTTCGAAAGTTATAACTGTAATTAACGCTTATTAATTGAGAACTTCAGATATTTGAACAGGAACGTTTAATAATTTCGAACATTATAAATCATTCAACTTTAGCAAACTGACGTCGAATATAAATATTTTTACGCAGACTTAACAGAACTTTTGTGGCGAAAAGGTCCACGTGAGATAGGGGAAGAAATAGGAATAAGAGCTGGCTACCTGTATGCTAAGTGAATTGTACACACATCACTTCGAAATAAGCTCGCTCATTGTGAACCTGCGATGAGATGTCAAGGAAGTTCCAAAACAGAAAGAATACTTGATATTGTTTGTAAGTTTGTTATACTTTTGTATATATATTAATACTTGTAATAACCGTTATTATAAATTTTATTACTGTTAGCATGTTAAAATATATTTGTATCAAAAAGGAAAACTGCGTGTATCAGTCTTGTTGGCATTTATAATAAATTAGATACTTATCAACATTTATTTAATTTCGAAATCTAAATTACAATTTAACTCAGGTTTCGGCTATTTTAAATTATAATAAATAACATAATAAATTGGGAATTTGTGTCCAAAGTCTAAAAAGGAGACAAAATTCGACCTAAATTCAAATTTACATCATAATTTCATTTATGCTTCTTAGAGCCAAGAACAGTTTATTACATCCAATGATCAAGATTTTCTTGAATCTTGAATCAATTTCATTGAAGTTTTATCTTACCTGCCTGCCCCTTCGCATTATGTTCGCCGATGTTCTTCTGTCACCTGAATCATATACTGAAATTGATCTTTGTTCTTGGTGCGGCTGCCTGGCATGGCCGAGCGCGTTAAGGCGTGCACTCGTAATCCGAGGGTCGCGGGTTCGCGCCCGCGTCGCGCTAAACATGCTCGCCCTCCCAGCCGTGGGGGTATATAATGTGACGGTCAATCCCACTATTCGTTGTTAAAAGAGTAGCCCAAGAGTTGGCGGTGGGTGGTGATGACTAGCTGCCTTCCCTCTAGTCTTACATTGCAAAATTAGGGACGGCTAGCACAAATAGCCCTCGAGTAGCTTTGTGCGAAATTACAAAAACAAATAAACAAACAAACAATCTTGGTGCGGCCCTTTGCCGTAAACTGTTGAATTAAAACTACTCCTCTTTCAGCTGCGTCATTGATCACAAAAAGTTTATTTAATCTGTCCTTTCCTTGTTTGTACTCTTCGGATGCGCTCCACTCTTTCGGTGGTAATGATAAAAATGCGCTACTAATATTCAGGTGGTAGAAAATTTTCTTCGTTGCCGAGGTAAAAAAGTCTGGAAGTTTTCTGGAAACAGCATTGCTTGCAGCACCAGCTGTTAAATGTGGAGTTGGCCTTGGAGATCCTTTCACGGTATTCATATTTGAGACCATCTTGAGTTTGTCGCTATTCGTTACACCGTCATCAAAGAGCGCAAGCCCAAATGCAGCCTCAGTTAAATACCCTAAATTCCGATTCTTTATCTTTGTACCAACTTCCTTAATCATATGATTTTTCATGCAATGCAAGTTCCTTGAGTAGTGTAAGGTCCCTTCGAGCTGCCACAGAAGCATCTTTAGCTGTAAACCATGAGAGCAAGTAATGTTTAGTCATAAAGACACATAAATCGCCAAGTTCGCTGCAGAAATGTGCGTCAAATGAAACACGAGATGAAGCAGGCCGTGGTTGCAGTCTACCAAACTCCTCTTGGAACATCCAACTTTTTATAGAATATATTGCTCGAGCCATCCATCGTGCACGATGTGCAGCACCAGAAGTACGGAAAGAAACTGATGAACGTCCGTGTGGAAGAGATCCAAGAAAAATGACAGCTAATTCCAAGAGCTCTTTATAATCGTCCGGTGGCTGTTGAGATTGAAGGAAATTCTAACAAAATTGAATAATATTATCCTTCCAAGGCTGAATTCGAGGTGGCATTGCTTTTACTGCTGTTATGTACTTAGTTTTATCAATTTTAGGCCAACAATCTCTAAGTTTAAAAACAAAGTAATATCTGGACTTTTTGATGTCTCTATCACGAGAGTAGAGAATACATCGCTCAGAAGAATCTCCAAAATGTGATGTTTACAGTCAAGGTGCAAGAGCTCACGTTCAAGTAACATTTCAATCCTCAGACAGACGCCAGATTTGGATCCTATATTGGTCGCCGTGGTGTCAAAGCAAAGCGATTTAATTCTGCCTTTTACATTCCATTCTACTAAAACTGATCCGATCTCAGAAGCTACTGAATTTGCATCCCCACTATCAATCTTGGGCACTGAAAGAATCTTCTCTACACCTTCACCTGAAACTAAAATTGCCAACGTTCGATCTTCTCTCTGCCAACCAAGTCAGGCATCAGTTTACCATCCCAATGTAATGTCAAAGGAACGTTTGGAGAAAAACTTTCCTTCAATTTAGCTGCTAGAAGAGTACGGTTAGTAATTCATTTCCTCCTTATGGAACTTCGGCTAATGGCAAGATCCTCGATATTATGTCCAATATGAGCTGCAAAAGTAAGCAAAATTTGCGCGGCTTTTCGGTCACTGATCTGGGTTCTGTCTAAAGCTAAAGCTAGCCTTTCACTAATGCCAACTTTTCTTTCGTTTCGTTCCGGAAGCACGTTGTTATTTTGTGCGCATTGCGCAACCCCTAAATATCAATGTATTGGATTGATTTTTACGCTAGCATATTTTTTTCATTGAATGGAATCAAATTATAAGCGAGCGACAGAGTGTCACAACTTTTTGTTTTTTGACGCACCCTAATATACATATATTCGAAACACGACATTATAGATTTGTTTCAGACGTTTTTGTATCCGATAAAGATCTTGTAGATGATTATCCTACAATTGATTCTACGGTGAGTGACAATGATGGGCGTGAGGGATATGGCTCATCTAATGAATTGGCTAATAGTAAACTGATCGCTGAGCAATAAAAGGATCAGCAGATCTCTCCACTATTTAAATGTACACTCTCAAAAGATGAAATGGATAAAGTTCCAACTGTTATTTTTTAAAAAATGGTGCACTTATGAGAAAACGGAGATTACAAGGATGTGTCATCTCAAGTGAACTGGGTGTAGTTTATCAAGTTGTTGTTCCGTAAGCATATCATTCTCAAATATTGAAAAATTGCTCATGAACTTCCCATGGGAGGTCATTTAAATGTTAAAAAGACATGACAAAATTACGAAACATTTGTTTTGATCGAAAATTAGGCAAGATGTTTCTCAGTTTTGTTACTTGTCGGTTGATCGGAAAACCTAGTCAGAACATTTCTGTTGCTTCTTTTTATCTACCTCACATCTCTAGATAACCTTCAGTCGTGTAAAAGTTTATTTTATTGGAAATCGTCGAACTACAAGCAATAAAATTTTTGTAAATGGCTAATCATTATAGAAAGTTTTGTAAAAACGTGGCTCTCATTACTGTACTGTTAAAAAACATATTGAAGAAAAATCAAAAGTTCAAATGGTCTGAAACATGTCAATGTGCTTTTGAAAAGGTCAAATGTTTATAGTGCACTTACCCGGCATTGATGACGATTGACTTTGGTAAGCCTTTCGTATTTATTGTTGATGCCAGCGATTGTGATGTTGGTGCTATTATGTTACAATTAGACGACTAAGATATTGGTCACCTCATTTGTTGCTTTCTAAAAAGTTTATTTCTCACCAAAGTAATTTTTCTACTGTGGAAAACAACAACAAATGTTAGAACATTTCAGGGTGAATGTCTTTACATCACAACAACCTATTGTCATTTATACTAATCATATCTTGTTGATGATTTTGAACCAAATAAAGGCCAAAAACAGAAGACTGATAAATTGGAGTTTAACATTACAAGAGTATATCATAGGATTTGATAACATCAAGTGCTATTTTAGTTTATGATCATAAGATTGTTTGTATTGACTTTGCTATATACCGGTATGATTGTTCAAGTTGTAAAATTATTTAATAATGTGTTATATTTATTGCAAATACATATATAATTGATAATTTAAAAACTGACGTTGGATCATTTTTATTTCTTTAAGTGTGAGAATCAACATTGTATGTATATCGTCAGTATCATGTTGCATGCTGAAATTTCCATACACTCTCCTCACACCAATACATGTAACAAACACGACGCGCCAAGAAACAGAATATATTGGTGGTATATTATTGTCATAGTTGGTGTACTATAAACCTCGGAAACTGTAATTGTGATCAAGCTTATTAATTGAGATCTTTAGATATTTGACTGGGAACGTAGAATAAGGCGTTCGACTCATAATCTGAGGGTCACGGGTTTGAATCCCCGTCGCACCAAACATGCTCGCCCTTTCAGCCTTGGGGGAGTTATAATGTGACGTTCAATCCCACTATTCGTTGGTAAAAGAATAGGCCAACAGTTGGCGATGGGAGGAGATGACTAGCTGCTTCCCTCTAGTTTTGCACTGCTAAATTAGGGACGGCTCGCGTAGATAGCCCTCGTGTAGCTTTGCGCAAAATTCAAAAACAAGCAAACAAAAATAACCCGATGAAATTCATTATTGGAATTTAACTAGTCATTTTATTGTTACCAAATCAATACACAAGCTATTTCCAAGAAAAAGAGACAATATAACATGATAGCGTTTCAAATGCTATTGCACTTTAGCCTATGAAGTTTGTTCTAACTGTTATCAGTTTTTACGTTCTTCATAATGAATTGTGCCCTTTAAATGTTATTATGCTACTATACTGCTATAAATAAAGCGTATAAAATAACAATGAATAAATATTATTCACATGCAATGTGAGTGATTTAAAGGTGAATGTTACTGTAAATCGAGGTGTTTCAACATCTACATTTCCTGATCAACCTGTAAAGAGTGGGTCCTGTTTTACAGATGTAATAAAGTTTTTAATTCAACTGCCTATATAAAGTTAACATATAACAAGTTGTTATAAAAACTTTTTTAAATCTGAAGATCCCGTCCAAAGGAAGGAAAATAATGAAATGAGCAGTGAGGAAATTAAACATTATATAGTTTTACTTTTATTGTAACAATACATTGAATAATAGATTAAAATTTATTTTTTGATCATTTTCTTAGCCTTTAATTATTTTTTCCTCATGAAAGTAGTTCACTTATTACAAACCGGATGTCACTTTGTGTTACTTAAATCATTTCAACCGTATAATGTTTGCAGTGGGAGAAGGTGTCTTTTATAAATAAATATAAATATACTTTTATCTCTTCTGGTAGGAAACTTGCTTATTCTTTCTATATCTATACATTTATAGTTTATGTTCTGAATGGATACTATTTCTCGCCGATTTCATTTCTTGGTTCCTCACTGCATTCTGATCTAATCATCCAACATTAAAATGTGATTCATTACGGGATCAAATGTTCTTCCTTTGGAAGCAATGAAATAAACGATTGGTAATTATATAGATAAAACCTGGTTACAGGCCTATAAAGAAGAAATAATATTCTCAAAAGAACATCACCACGTGCTGCTGTAATAGTAGCTTTTATTATAATGGTCCCATATATATCTGCCTGCAGGCTTCATTGTTTATTTTTTGTTTCTATATTTAGAGGGAGGGTGAGGATGAATTGACCTACTGATGTACAATTTTTTTGCGTTAGCTTTATGGAATGATAAGATACGACACAGGGACTTGTTTTATGTTGGCTTTGAGTTATATAACGAAAACAATGGAGAAAGCTTAGCATACATATATATATGTATTTATACATTCTCACATTAGAAAAGTGAACATATGCATATCTGCTCATATTAGAAAATAAGTGTTAAGACCTGTCGCTTAAACCATTGAAGTTCTAATCAACCCTTTATCACAGGTCGATAGCGTAGAAATTGTCGTACACAGAGAAAAAAGATGCTCTTTTTGAAAAAAATTCTATAAAATCTGGTTGCATATACATGAGTGTCCGGACGAATGAAGAATGTGTAATATTTGACATTTCATAAAATAGAGATGGAAGGTCCGAGGTGTATGAGAAAAACAAACCCGACATAAGATAAAATGAATCTAAGCCACTAGATGACGTAATCAAGTAACTTTATTCAGCTTAAATAAGTAGAAACAATAATGTTTTATATACCAAAGCAGCTGGAAGATGCCTAATAGAACAGACTACACTCTAATCCATAGTAACTTGAGCTCCTCACCAGTTGAGTACGCGAAAGTTGCTCTCAAACTTAAGCGAATCCCCTTTATTTTTGTAAATAGTCGTAACAAATTTCTGTTTTTAACATGAAAAACGTTCATTTGTATTAAAACTGTTGTAAATTAATGTTTAAAAGTTATGATGCTAAATGAAGGACTATATGACCTGCACACATTCAACAATTTACATTAAATCCATAATATAATATGATAAACAGATATTTAATTTTTTTTTCAGAGATCTTGATGGGAGTTTAGGAACATTTATAAAAAATGTTTTTCCAAGCTAATGCATCGGGATATCTCCCAAAATCGGATGTTTATACGTGTAGTAAAACATTTTTTGTAGAAATCTTTATGGTAGTTTAGAGTTGGGTTATTGTTCTAAACCGATGTTTATACGTGTTATGTCATACCACAGTTACAAATCTTAATGGTAGTTTAGACTTAATACGTTGGGTTATTGTCCTAAACCGATGTTTATACGTGTTATGTCGTACCACAGTTACAAATCTTAATGGTAGTTTAGACTTAATACGTTGGGTTATTGTCCTAAACCGATGTTTATACGTGTTATGTCGTACCACAGTTACAAATCTTTATGGTAGTTTAGAGTTGGGTTATTGTTCTAAACCGATGTTTACACGTGTTATGTTGCACCACAGTTACAAATCTTAATGGTAGTTTAGAGTTGGGTTATTGTTCTAAACCGATGTTTATTCGTGTTATGTAGTACCACAGTTACAAATTTTAATGGTAGTTTAGAGTTAATACGGTGGGTTATTGTCCTAAAGCGATGTTTATACGTGTTATGTCGTACCACAGTTACAAATCTTAATGGTAGTTTAGACTTAATACGTTGGGTTATTACCCTAAAGCGATGTTTATACGTGTTTTGTTGCAGCATAGTTACATCACTGTTTGTGAAGTGATAAAAATTATTACGTTTCCATGTCAAGCTAGAGCATTCCTAATGGTATGTGTTGTTACTTAGCATTCCTGGAGGTATATGCTGTTAGTTAGCATTTCTGGTGGTAGATGATGTTACTTAGCCTTCCTAGTGGTAAGTGCTGTTACTTAGCATTCCTGGTGGCAGGTGTTGTTACTTAGCATTCCTGGTGGTATATGCTGTTAGTTAGCATTTCTGGTGGTAGATGTTGTTACTTAGCCTTCCTAGTGGTAAGTGCTGTTACTTAGCTTTCTTGGTTGTAGCGGCTGTTACTTAGCATTCCTGGTGGTAGAAGCTGTTACTTAGCATTACTGGTGCTATGTGCTGCTACTTAGCATTCCTGGTGGTAGGTGTTGTTACTTAGCTGCCTTTCCCATGTTCGATCAGTTCGACCTAAGGGACGGCTTTGTGCAGACAGCTATTGAGTAGTTCTGTACGAGAATCTTAAATAAAACTGCTAAGTCTCTATGGCTATGTATGAATAAAAAAAGTATGTATCATGCAATAGAGTAAGGCTATCTATTGTGTCTACCACGTGGAATCGAACCCTCACTTGTAGTGTTGTAAGCTCGTAAAATTACCACTGTTGAAAATGGAGGAAAAAATGTTTTTAAAATAACACTTACTTATTTACGTTAATTACTGCAGACAGTTTTAGGGCTATTAAACTAAATCGTTTAGGATAGGGATCTAACCGTTCTTATTCATGGACGTAAGAAACGTAAGACGATTGTAGGGTTTGAAAAGGGAAAGTATAGGGTTATGCGTGGAAAAATTGCAAACATTTCTGTATGAATATGGAGAAAAAAATAAACAAAACCTTGTCTCGAGAAAATGTTGAGAAAATGTTTAAAAATTTTCTCAACCCATACCAGCTGTTTTTACATATATATTTTTATAAATTTTTTTAATTCTGATCTACATTACTATCATGTGTTTTGATCAGTAAATTGAGTGATTATTAATAATTATTGAAAGTATATACAGGGTGGTCCGTAAGTCCCTACCCATCCATATATCTTATGTTTTAAGTATATCTGAGTATTTTTCCCTCATTCTCGCTGCATAATATTATGCGACATTTTCCTCTACATAACAGGGAATATTGTTCCAAATGCCACAGTAACAGCTGCCTTCAGCTCATCATTGGTATTATAATGTTGTTTATAACAATATATGGATGGGTAGGGACTTACGGGCCACCCTGTACAACTTTTTATTTCACTGTTATGAATTATTTATTTAATATTTTTTTATAACTGTGTAAAATAAACAATTATATATTTCAAAAAATCAGAGGATGTATAATTCAAAGTTTTATTAATAACACAGTATCAGAATTTTAATTTTAAGAAGTTATTTCTTCCATAATAGTTCAAAACAAAACTAAAATGTTCAATAATGAAAATTTTAAGTTGCCCTTACAACTTAAAACTGTTTAATGCTTCAACTACAGCACAGACTGTTTTAAATCTTATTATTAAGACTTAAACAATTACCGCCAAATTTGTACTATAATTATTTATTCAGACATTAACTATACCTTAAGCATTATCATACAAGATATATAGATACTAAACAGATCAGGATTTAGAAGTACATTAAAGCAGTCCTGAGTGACTAACATAGTAAGTTAGTAACCGTTTGATTCGTACAATCTTTTCAATTTAATTTTAGTTTTATTGAACATCTTAGTTTTGTTCCAAGCTAAGAAATTAAACACATCATATGAAAACTCGTCCTGTGTGTTCAATATTTTACCAAAGTAAGAGACAATGTAATTATTGAGTTATAATAGGTATTAGTCCTAACACAGTAATTATAATTAGTACTGGGAGTAGGATGCCGAGTAATATAAATTGTAGTAGTACAAGGGTTAGAGTTGGATTCATTATTGTTAATGTTATTTGTAGTTGAGAACCATATGTAAAAATTATGTTTTAATATTGGTAAATAGTAATTTTACTTCTAATTACATATTGTTAATTATAATTTGATTTACTTCCCATTGCTAAAAAGGTTTTTATCGATTTTAAATTTAATTTTCACTACAGTAAACCAGCAGCTACTTACAAATACGACAACGTGACAAAAGGAAATAATGTCATCAAAAAAACATATTTCCGCTTTACTGCTATTCCACTTAATCGCTAGATGCTAATTTCTTGTTTTTACTTTTTTTTTACAAACTTAGCTTCCACAAAAAAAAAGAAAATTAAAAGCTATTATTTGTTTATTTGTATACTGGTTAAACTTTCATCGTAAGAACTGGCTAAATAGTAGGATTAATTGTTATTGATGATGAGTTTAAATCAAACTTTGCAATTGGCTCTTTTGGGTTGAGAAAATGTTTTTATGCAGAGGATCGAGCCAAATATGCAACATCAGCCAGCTCATTCATCAAAAACTCTTTTAATTTCAAGACTAATCTTAATAAACTTAATCATAAAGCCTTAATGGCCAGTTTTGATGTTATATCCCTCTTTACAGAAGTTCCAACCGCTTAAGCCTGCAAGATAGCCTAGGAAGACTATATCCGAGACTATAACCCATCTACAGACATTCCCAGCAACCACTTAGCAACCTTCATAGAATTCACCACGATGAAGACAAACTTTATATTCAACAACCTCAACTATATACAAACAAATGGCCTAAGCATGGGCAACCCAGTATCACCAGTTCTAGCCAATATTTTTATGACACAAGTTGAAACACAAGCAATTAACACAGCATTACATCCACTACTATACTGATACAGATATGTAGATAACACGGTTGCAGGATTCAAATCCACAGGACACACACTTATTTTTTTCAATCATATTAATTCTATACATACCAACATCAACTTCACATGTGAACAAGAAGAAAGCAATCAAATATCATTTCTTCACCTCAAAATTACAATAACCGATACACAATTTAAAACAGAAATCCACGGAAAAATCAAACATACTGGACTATACATTCCTTGGGACTCAGCACATGAAACATACTAAGAAACCAAATAAACACAGCCATAAAACTACGCTCATCAGATAAAGTTAACGACGAATTAGACAAAATAAAACAAAACTTCATCAACATCAATAAGTTTCCTCCACAAATCACAGAAAACATTATTCGCACACACCGAGAGAGAAAGCAAAATCAACCAACAAAAGTAAATATATTTCACGAATCAAGAAATAACGAAACCATATACTGCTGCATACCATATATTCCCGACATCAGCAGAAAAATAACCAACTTTTGGCAAACACTAGTCACAAAATATGACATTTCATGTAATACCAAATTTATTCAAAAACCAGACACAAAACTGAGGTCTATACTATGTAAAAACTACAATGACAAACACCACAACACCATTATTTATAAAACACAACGTGATAATTACCACGACTTTTATATTGGAAAAACAAGCAGAAAAATTGAAACCAGATTCAAAGAGCATTAAAAGTCACCTTCACACGTTTGCAAACACTGCAAGTCAAATAAACACAACATAACAATAAAAAATACTCAAATACTAAATAAAGAAACAAATAAGTCAAACGCAAAATTAAAGAAGACTTACTTACACAACAACTCAAGCCCAAAATAAACCAATACAAAGGAACACCTTTATACCTGTATAAAAAACAATATAGTAAATAATAATAATAAAATAATACAAAATTACATATTTAAACATCCAAGCATGCCCTCTACATTACGACACTCAATTACCCAACTCCTTTCAAATATGTGGTCAGCTTGCGGCCAGTAACCTCTTCTTTTCTTCGCTCCTCTACGTAATTTTTTTTTTCAATCAAACGAGCCGTTTTTACGTCTATATGTTTCTCTACAAGTGGGTTTTCTCGACATCACTGAAACTTTGCAATTGTTATAGGTATTAACACTTTCAGTGATAAGCACAGAACAACGTTTCGACTTTCCTTGGTCATCTTCAGATCAAAAAGTCTAATGACATCTTTTTTAACCTGAAGATAACCTAGGATGATCGAAACGTTGTTCACTTCTTATTTATAAACATGTTAATACCAATACCAGCCGTTCTGATATACATTTTTATTTCAAGTGGGTTTCTCGTCATCAAGAAACTTTGCAATTTAGATAACAGAATGTTTGCACAACGGTGGGGTCTTTGGTAATTAAAAAAAATTGATAGGGAAGCAACGATCAAGAAGAGATGATTTTGAACATAATAATATAAATAACAGTTTTGTAGATAAGCTTCTCGAACTTAAAAATGAACACAACAGATTCAATTAAAAACTTGTTTCTACTTTAATGTTAGGAATAATAGAGGAAAAATTAGAAGTAAATTCAACGTAAAATTTCAAATGAAATATAACGGAATGATGGGACCCATTGAAACCTGGTGTGATGCGACGAACATTGATAACAGCAGTTATTTACAAATTCCAGTTTTTAAGTTATTGAAGAATAACAAACTAACATGGGTGGAGTGGATTTCTATGTAAGGGATGAACCGCAACCTATTACAACTGAATACATTAAAACGACAGCGAAGATATTGACTCTTCTAAGACTATACAGTATGAGTTTTCAAATGCAAGGAATTTTTTAATTGGCAATTATTATAGGCTACTTGATCAAACAAAATATGTCAAAAAGAACTATATGATGATGCAAAACGCACAGACTACTTTTAAGGGTGGATAAAGGATTTTTTGGTGGGGGTAATATCGTTTAAGTAACCGTCACTTAAACCAGATCCCGAGTGAACTTTTCATTGTTACTGCAACGTAAATTTCAAGGAATTAATTTAGAAACAAAGAAAAGAAACATATATGACTATGAACTCTCATTTTTTGATTTTATTCTAAATATTCAAGTTACAACTAATCGTACACAATTTTGTTGTGGACAGTGGGGGGATGCATTTCTCATCACCCCCCTCTGTATCCATCCCTGAATACTTTAATTAAAAACAACAACACTGGAGTGAAGCAACAATAGAGAAGGAGAAATCTTTTGAAATTATTAAAAATGGTTTTCTAAATTAAATATTCGAAGAACTCACAAAATTTTTGTTGTTGTTTTGAATTAAGCACAAAGCTACACAATGGGCTATCTGTGCTCTGCCCACGAAGGGTATCGAAACCCGGATTTTAGCGTGTGAGTCCGCAGACATACCCCTAAGCCACTGGGGGGCGAACTCACAAGAAGTGTGCCATTTTGGATTTATCGTTAACTACTAATAAATGTATTAAGGTGAGAGGACATTTGTGAAAGAACGATTATTGATATTCGACAACGCTCTTTTACAAGATGTTGATGTAAAAATTAAATTTCAACTCATAATTATCAAAAAGCTAAATTTTAGGCTATGGTACAAGATTTATAACCTGAGATAATTAATTAATACGTTATGTTATATTAAATTGCGTAGTTATTTCAAATACGCCCGCGTCGCGCCAAACATGCTCGCCCTCCCAGCCGTTGGGGCGTTATAATGTTACGGTCAATCCCACTATTCGTTGGTAAAAGAGTAGCCCAAGAGTTAGCGGTGATGACTAGCTGCCTTCCTTTTGGTCTCACACTGCTAAATTAGGGATGGCTAGCACAGATAGCTCTTGAGTAACTTGGTGCGAAATTTCAAAACACAAACAAACAGTCTTTGAAATAATTGTTTTTAATTCTGGAAAGAGAAAAATAAAAGCAATGAAATTAAAACATAATTTATTGATTAAGAAGATGATTTATTTACATAAATTTTAACAGCCATACCAGAAAAATATTTTTGGCTAGAAAAATTCTATAAAACTTAAATTTTCCCTAGCTTTCATTACAACTCTGTTTTGTGTGCAAGAATGTTAACGACATTTTTTTAAACTTTTGTTTCGAAGAGTCTGTGCTGTTCTGTATACAGGTATAATATGTGTCCAATAAAATTACAGCATTTATAATACAACAATATCTCATCGAACAGTTCAAAAGTATTGCTGTAACGATAAGCTTCACTTTCGATTTGACGGCAAAAGGTTGTAGGAATTTTGCTTTCTACTAATTAGTTGAGTATTTTATTTAAATATGGGCAAAAAACGAAAACAAATGAAGAGAATGATTGTGAAATGTTTCAAACGTTTAATTCCATCTTGGTATGTAGCAAATATTTATTGATCTATCCCTTAAACTTGCTATTGTTTTTTCTTTTAATTCGACCTACAACGGTTTTTACTAAGCCTAGCTTTATTTCCAGACGCATGAAGCTATGGACTAGGCTAAAATTATCTTCAATACTATAAAACTCACTTGTCTTCTCATTTTCATACATTGTATTATTTATTTTGACAATTCAAAGTTAATCGCATAGTTGGATAATTGCAAATTGTATATTACTGGACAAGATTAGTTGGAATAGTGGACGAATTTAACTTTAAACCGATTCTACTTTTGTATTTATATGAAACAATATGTTTTAATAAATACAATAAGTATATTTCTATAACTTCTGGACATACTTCATTACTCATCGTATGTCTTGTCCCCCGCTGGTACAGCAGTAAGTTTACGGATTGAGAACGCTAAAATCATGGTTTTGATTCCCTTTGGTGGACTTAGCTGATATCCGATGCGACTTTACTATAATAACACACAAATATATACACACTTGTATATCTGATAGAATGTAAAACTGAAAAGTAAATAATAACATTCAGTTTATTTTGAATGAAGATATTTTTCTAGGTTTAGTTTGTAAGTTAGTTTAGTTAGCTTGATGATATATTACCAGAAGAACAGAAGTCAGTAAAAAATTTCTAATAGTTACAGACATGACTTTTATTAAATTTTCCACAATTATTTTATACATCTTTTGAATTATGAAGCTTCAGTATGATATAAAAATAACTGCTTTTTGGTGGAACAAAATGAGATAGATTTCACTAAATTATTTTGCACTGGATTAATAAAGTTTTAATTTCGTCGACAAAGTGTTACTTTAATATTTAAAAATGTCCCCCAATGGCTCAGCGGTATGTCTGCGGACGTACACGCTAAAATCCGGGTTTCGATACCCGTAGTGGGCAGAGCACAGATAGCCCATTGTGTAGCTTTGTGCTTAATTCTAAACAACAACAATAAATTAAAACCAGTTTTGTAACCTCGGACGTTCAAAGTTCATGACGATGAACAACAACGGCTCAAATAACCATATGCAACGGCAAAATCGGGGAACTTTCATGTGAAATTTCCAATTAATTCTCTAGAAAATGCAAGATTTGTAGTTTCCAAATAATGAGCGTATTGGATTGTTTGTTTTGAATTTCGCGCAAAGTACTCGAGGGTTATCTGCCCTCTTCTATCAACGAATAGAAGAATTGACTGTCACGTTATAACGTCCTCACGGCTGAAAGGGCAAGCATGTTTAGTGCGATCGGGATTCGAACCCGTGATCCTCAGATTACGAGTCAAACGCCTTTACCCACCTGGCCATGCCGGGCTTGCGTGGTGGAAAAATTGAAATGTTATAATAATTTATGATATTTTGCCGTCAGACAAAATTAAATTTTAAAGTATTTTTTAGTTCTTTTGGAAAATTCCTGTTCGATCCTACACTGGAGTAGACATCGCTTGCAATAATCTTATTGCAAGTCACAGCACCCATTTGTAGTTTGAGCAAACTGTCAGCAATACATCTACAACTTTATCTGCTTATAGGCCTTGCATGACGAGGTGGATAGGGCGCTTGACTTGTAGTTCTAAGGTTGCTGGTTCGTATCCCCGTGACACCCTTTTAGCTGACGATCAATTCCAATATTCCTTGGTAAAAGAGTAGTTCAAGAGTTGGCCGTGGATGGTTATGACAGGTTGTCTTCTCTGTAGTTCTACCTTACTAAATTAGTTTCAGCTGATGCAGATAACCCTTATTTAGCTTTGCACGAAAGTTCGAACAAACCAAATCATTTGCTTACTTTTTGCGTTCCCTGTATGTAAGTTTCAAATTCTCGATTTCTCATTATCAAGTATATTAGCCCTGCTGCTGCATAGCAATAAATAAACATGTCTAGCGTAATACACAGTCCTTACTATGCGCTTTTAATGCTTGACCAGTAAAAGGCAGTATTTTCAAATAAAACAAATACGTCTAAAACATCGGTGTAAAAAACCTTTGTGTCAGTAGTTACTTAATGAACAAGTTGGATTTGTGCCTGAGATTTCTTGTAAACTTCATATTTAAAACACAACGAATAATTATCTTTATAGTAGGTTATGAACATTTACAGCGTTCTGAGTATTGTGTCTGTATAGTGTTTCTAGGTTTTGGTGGAAAATACGTAGCTGATATTGCTGTAGGCTTGCGAAAAGAGAATAATATAACAATATGAACACATTTCGATTTTGTCTACAGTCGGAGAATCATTAATTTTGGTTATTATTAATGTTTGGGTAATATGAAATATTAAAAATAAAAGACTTAAGGTATTGTTTCAAGAATAAGTCTGCCTTTTAATAGGTTTTACCCGATGTTCTATTACGGCTTTCAGCAAAATTCTCTGCGATTCCGTTAATGAAACATTATAATAATTCACGATAATTATTAAAATATTTACCTCAAGTTGTTTGTCGTTTTTATTTGAAAACGGCTCTGTTCTTGAGTGAGTACTGAAAATTTTTATGAATAATAAATTTTACAAACCGAGAGTTTAATATGTGTTTTTAAAAGCTATCTTCGGTGATACGTTCATTTTGTTATTATTTTAGTGTTTTATGGTTACTAATAACATCAATATTTTTTAAACTACTTGAATTCCAACATTATGTAATGTACCATTAAATTGCTTTACAGTTGCTCTGGAGGTGATGAAGCAAAACAGAGCAATAAGAATAGAAGACTAGAAGATAAAACAAAGGAAGAAGAACTGGTGCATGCAGTACAATTTAAGAACTTGGAAGAAGATTTAGAGACTGTTTTTATCCCATTGAATATAAAAGAAGAAGAGGAAACAGAAGTAGATGAGCTTGTGGAAGTAGTGGGATACATTAACTCAAAAGAAGGGTTAGTGTGCGTTTCCTGTCCGCTTTACAGAAGTGAAGTTAATCAGTCTCAGAAAAAGAGTAAGGATTTACTTCGCTTCTCGGAAAGGAACCTATGGTGCAACAGGGACTCTTCACCTGATGAAAGTCCAATAATATTCGAAACGACTGTTGAAATCCATAAAGTCCCACAAGACTGTATCAGCTCTAGTTCTTCCTCTTCTTCTTTCTATTCAATGTGTTCTTTGGAAGAAGCAGAAAACAGTCAAGCCAAAGAAAATGTATGTACCATTGGAAGCACAAGGAAGAAAACGGAAATCCACGTTTCACGTTCTACCAACAGGCGGCACACAAGTAGCCGAGTCCTGTTCAACAGAACGTTAACAGCAATTATATATATTCTTTTGATTTATGTATTGTATTACATTTTATATGTGGACTGACTGTAAGTGTGACCAGATGTGGAATCTAAAGATCCAAAAATTAAGATTCCATTGAAAGTTCCACACTTCCAACTATTGATGTATTCTAAAATCTTTCAATACCTCTTTCACTCATTTAAAGTGTTTGTATATTTAATACTTTTTAAAAAAATATTGTGTATATGTTAACAACATTTGGCAGTGTTTCACTTCATAATATTATAAGTTTTTAAAATGTAAAAAGTAATGTTTTGTAGTGATGTATTTCTGATAAAATAAAGATTTTTTTGTTTGTTGTTTTTAATTTCACGCAAAGCTACACGAAGATAAGCTGTCCTTAATTTAGCAGTGTAAAACTAGAGGGAAGGCAGCAAGTCATCACCACCTACCCTCAACTCTTTGCAACAGCCCCCACGGCTAAAAGGGCGAGTATGTTTGGTGTGACGGGGATAAAAATTTGTCCACAAATACACTGAGTATTTGTTTTTAATAATCCATGTGCAAAGTAATTTTCATGTTAAAACTAAAACTTTTAGTTTAGTGAAATGCTACTCGCGGACTTTTTAAGTCCATAATTTAGAAGTAATAGGCTAGAGGAACGACAAATAAGCAATATAACTAATCTTCAACTTTAAGACTTATAAATCATTATAATGCCCCAAGGTTAAGAAAAGGAAGAATTTTCAGTGACGGGATTCGTACTTGTGACCAGCAGGTAGAAAGTCAAGCGCCCTAACTGTTAGTCAAAAATATTTTTATTATTATTTTGCTTCTCTTAGAAATTGCAAATATTTAGAAAAGAATAAAAAAGCTTATTTTTTTTATAAATATATGTTTTAAATAACCTGTTTATTTATCAGCGACATTTTCCCGTACCTTCAGAAGTGCTGAAGCTCTGAAAATCTTCTAACATCACGCAAGATGATTTAATGGCGTGTAAAAATTCAGCTATCATCGTAAAAAAAACAACCCATTTTTATTATAAATCGTTAAAATATCTAGACTGAATTACAAATAGGAATTTTAAATTATCAGTATAGGTAATAAGTGGTATGG
The DNA here is from genome assembly GCA_011833715.1 of Carcinoscorpius rotundicauda. Classification (NCBI taxonomy): domain Eukaryota; kingdom Metazoa; phylum Arthropoda; class Merostomata; order Xiphosura; family Limulidae; genus Carcinoscorpius; species Carcinoscorpius rotundicauda. The sequence continues at coordinate 27,308,421 of CM022391.1, forward strand.
TATGGCAAGGTGTTTTGGTATTCGACTCGTATTTTAGGGTTGCGGGTTCAAATCCCCGTCACCTCAAATGTTCTTCCCTATCAACTGTGGGGGCGTTATTATTATACAGTCAATCTAATTATTGATTGGTAAAAGAGTAGCCCAAGATTTGGCGGTGGACAGAAATGACTAGCTGCCTTACCTCCAGTCTCATACTGCTACATAAGGAATGGCTAGTGCAGACATCCCTCATGTAGCTTTGCAAACACGTCTCAAATTAATAAAGTACATCTTGCTTTTTTACATCTCATAAACATCAAAGAAAGAGCCAAAACCAAGTGATAAATATTTTTAATGAATATGCTTCTTTTATTTATATCCCCCGTTAGTACAGCGGTAAGTCTACGTATTTACAATGCCAAAATAAGGGGTTCGATTTCCCTCGGTTGACTCAACGGATAGGTCGATGTGGCTTTGCTCTAAGATAGCACACATATATATATCTTTTATTTTCATAAAAAAGCATACAAAGAAAGACTAGTTTCTTGTGAATCAGACAATCTTATACATTTTTTGTTGTTAAAAGCAAAGCTTCGCAATGGATTATCTCTGCAGTGCCCATCATTTTGGGGTTCTTCATCCTTTAGGTTTAGTCTCGCGCCACTGAAGGAAAGCTAATAAAATAAAATGTTGATTAAAACAATGATTAAAAACCACTAGGTGTGATAAGTAAACATTTTTATATCAAAGATAGCATTCAAACCTCAAAAATTGTTAAATGCTTGTAAGAACAACACCGAATATAAGATAACTAGGTCTATATATACTGGAGGTGTAACATTACATTGTTGGAACTTGTAAGATAATTCCAATCTGCTAGCTAACGTAGTCTACAGTGTAGAAAATATTTTGTTATTTTAAGGTTTCCATTCAATATAGTTTTCACATATGGAAATCACAAAGGAGAATCAGTGTACTTTTTAAATATCCCGATAAACCATAAGAATTGAGATATAGCATTCACATTTACTTCTAAAACTTTCGACTTGTCGATGAATTCGAACAATAAACGATCAGTAAAGATTCCAGTTATTTTAAAATAATATATATATTAAAACCAAATTAAGTTTATGTGAAAAAATACAATTTCACAGTGGTGTCTCAAATTCTAAATAATTCTTTCTACTTGTCAAAAATCCACACCGTCTGATTCAATTAGTTCAGAACTGAACTGATAGAAAGAATTATTTTTCTTTGTTCTTCTCAAAAAAGTATTATTGAATAGTTCATTTACATTATCCCGTGGGTTACTACAGTTGTATCACAGACTAAATAATTGTCTAATTTGTATTAAAGTCCATTATTTGCATTAAAGTAAATTATTTTAGAAAACCATTTAACAAGAAAAATTATTCCCTTTATTTTTTTTTAAACTGTAAAACTCACTTTAGAACATTAATTGCAAAAGCTAATCTCTCACACGCAGGCTAACTTGGCATTTCCTTTGGGTAACTAATTTTTCTGACTAAACTGAACTTGACCTTTTCTCTACTAATTGCGTTCGCTTGTTTATCTCTCTAGGTATAACTTGCTCAACCAAATTCAAAAATTTTCTACAAACTACGCGAGTAACAAAATTCCCTTAAGGGCGAGTATGTTTGGTGTGACAGGGATTGGCACCCGCGACCTTCCGATTATGAGTCAAGTACTTTAACCACCACCTAGGCCCGACATGGCGAAGCGTTATTAAGCGTTCAACTCCTAATCTGAGGCTCGCGGGTTGTAATCCCGGTCGCGCCAAACATGCTCGCCCTCCAAGCCGTGGGGGCGTTATAATGTAACGGTAAATCCCACTATTCGTTGGTAAAAGAGTAGCCCAAGAGTTGGCTGTAGGTGGTGATGACTATCTGCCTTCCGTCTAGTCTTACACTGCTAAATTAGGGACGGCTAGCACAAATAGCCTTCGAGCAGCTTTGTGTAATATTCCTAAACAAACTTTGTGGGTGTTTTCTTATAACAAAGTCACATTAAGCTAAATGTTCAGCGCACCACTGGAAATCGAACCCCTGACTTTAGCTTTGTAATTACGTCAATATGTCGCTGTACTAGCAGGAGGTAACAGATTTTGAAACAAACCAAACAAAACTCAATGCTTAAGCAGAAGCTATAAACTTAAGATGCGTCTTTTAATTGCACAATTAATTTAGTATTTTTATATGAATAGGGAAAAAGTTTAGTAACTAGTATGATATATAGAATTATTAAAATAACTTTTCAGCATATTAGAATCAATTGCTGTTTAGAATTATGCACAATGGGCTATCTGTGCTCTGCCCACCACGGGTATCGAAACCCGGATTTTAGCGTGTAAGTCCGCAGACATACCGCTGAGCCACTGGGGGGCATTAGAATCGAACGAAATTATTCATGTTACTGTGCAGCCTCAGTTTATATGGCAGATTTAACTCGTATTTTCAGGGTCGCTGGCTCGCATCTTTGTCACATCAAACATACTTGCCTTTTTAACCGTGGGGGCGTTATAATGTGCGGTCAATCCAACTGTTGGTTGGTAAAAAAGTAGCCCAAGAGTTGGAGGTGGGTCGTGATGCTGCTTTCCCTCTCGTCTTACACTGCAAAATTAGGGAGGACTAGTACAGATAGTTCTCGAGTATCTTTGCGCGAATTAAAAAACCCAACAAATCTTTATTTATTGAAAACACTGATGACAAAGTGTTTTAAAACGATCATTGAAGCATATACCAAATTACCCACAAACATTAAAATTACTTCCACTTAAATATTTTAAAAAGTAAAAGAGTATATAGAAATATATTTCTTTGCTGTTTGATTTTATGTCAGTCACATTGGGCTAGCATTTGTGGCTCCGGAGGGTAATCGATGGTACTTTAACTACCGACTAAGTCGGTATCATTTTCTGAAAAAACAGCAAGCGAACGTCATATTAAAAATATATTTGTCAGTAAATGTTGTCCGATTTTCTCACACATAAAGATTATAACGAATTTGTATTACATATATATTATTTCTACTTCTTCAACAAGCGGTGATGACATCAGTGTTCTTCATAAAAAATCAAGAAGTTAAACTCCAAATGTGCTGAGATTTTAAAATTTATTGAATGTCAAATCACATTTTCATGTAAAAACTCATATACTTCCAATTTTTGAACTGACAGAGTTACAAGTAAAGGCGAAAATAAGCAGTTTGTCGGTAATAAGAAACGTCTATTTACATGTATAAATTACTCAGTTAATAAAGTCTTTATGTTTTTCGGAACTTTATGTTTTCTAAAATTTTTCAATTTTATGGGTGGGAATTATAGAGAAACTAAATTCGTTTATTTTAACATATAAGATATACATGTAAAACTAACTCTAAATTTGAAATTATTACAATCTTTAAATTGCGTTGAGTGTGAATAAAACACCTGTGCTATAGTTGTTAATAGTAATGTGTCCCAGGTAAGAGTAAATAACGTGTAACTTGACATGATTCAATGCCAGTAACGTTGTATTATATATTCTTTTTTACAGGATATGGTAGAAATATGCCTATTTCTAACTATTATATTACGTGTGAGGGATTTAGTTTCATACATAAATTTTGATATTGATGCCCGTTTCAGTTAAAAATGCACAGAGCTGATATTGTTAAATCTGAATTGCGGAATTTGTGTCTATTAACTAATGTGCAAGATTCTAGAGCTTAAGAGTTAAGAATGTGTATATATATGCAAATGCCAGTACTATTTCCTGAACTGAAAGTTCTTGAATCTTGCATAACAATTATAAAAGGTAACAAACTCAACTCTGGGAGAGATAATATATGTTTTTCGTTTTCTTAAGTTGGTAAGCTATAAACCACGAAGCTATAACTGTGATTAAAGTTTATTAATTTAGTAACAACAAATATTTGACTAGGAATGTATGGATTAACATGAGATGTTATTACTTTTAAAAATACATTATATAACTTCAGCGGCGACAAACTCACTTGTGATCAACGAAGACCAAGCTAGGTCCCCTTCAACTAAATTATATCTATAGTAACTCGCTCATCGTGACCCCGAAATAGGATATAAAGAAACTTCCCGGTTAGATAATAAACTCAGTATTATTTATAAATTTGCGAAACTCTTATATATAAATTATTCTGTGTAATAACTATTTGTAATAAACGTTCATTATAAAATCTATTATTCTTTGTGTATTAAATTATCCTTGGTCGATGGTATTTGGGTATTTGCCCTGGAGGGTCAGGTTCACTTTGACCTCTTCCTCCTTCCTGAACATATTTTCCCTAACTGTTCGTATGTTAGGTCCTTTTCAGGGCAATGTCCATTTATAGTCTCTTATTCACAGTAGTCAAGCTTGCTGGTGGCAATTTTTTTTTATCTTATTATTATTTTAAAATACATAAATATGTAAACTATAAATACAAGATTTAAAGTTCATATACATACATATTTTACTTTAATTTATTTTTTCTTTATGTTTAATATATATGTTAATTGGGGAGAGGTATTTAGGATTTTCTTCATCATGTATAAGGTACCTATCTAGTTCGCATAACAAATCATTTTTCATCCAATTTTTGTTAAAATACCTAATTGTAATATTTAGGAGTCTATCTGATATTATTGGTATGTTCGAGTAATTATGGATGAATTTAGATGATGTTGCTCTCGGAACTCTGTATGCTGTTGTGAGAAGTGCGTTTTGTATTGTTTGTAATTAAATTATATTCGTGTTAAGATTGTTGTTTTGAATTAAGCACAAAGCTACACAATGGGCTATCTGTGCTCTGCCCACCACGGGTAAGAAAGAAAAGAGTGTAAATCAACATTATTCAAAAACATCATACATTTGATGTATCACTACATTTAATTAATATTCAATTTAACTCTTTTCAGGCTATTTTAAATTGTTATAAGTAACATATGATAACACCCTTCTATGCAAGCATACAATACTATAAGCATGTTATCATTCATTTGATGAGTTAATATTGTTTTATTATTGAAGAAACGAAGAAAAACGTCGAATCATTGCTAGCTACTTTAATGTTTTGTTAACCCTACATTTTTTTATTTGTATTCATGAGGTGCTATATTATTAACGTTATTATATTATGAAATGAAACTTTGAAGCGGATTTACCACTTTTGAAGAAAAAAATTTATTCAGTCGCACGTTCATTTTCCGAAGGTATTGTTAAAATGATCATTTGCACGGCATTAGTGTAAATTAGTGTACTTTTTTATTTGTCAGCAATGGTGGATTTGTGAGAAAAGTGTTTAGGTTTCAGAAGAAGAAATACAGATATATATATATATATATGTATACTGTAAAACTAATTTGATATGTCTTGAAAGTTGCATGACATATCCACTGGGAGTACTACATGTCATTCAGTGCATGGACTATGTTTTCAATATTACATCACTGCTCATTAAAGTCATTGGTGTCCTGGGTAGTTATTTGAAGAGGGATTGATTCCGGGCATTGTTTTGTAGTTATAGACAAATCAATATCTAGCTTCATGCTAGAATAATTATAGTCAAGTGAAAGTAACAAAGTGAAAGATACATCAATTATGCTACAAGTTCATGTCTGTTCGTTATAGATTGAGAAAACTATTCGACGGTTAAACAAAACAGACTTGTGATTCAAGTATGGAAAATATACGTCACCATATGGGTAAGATATAGTTTCAATGGACTCAGATAATATAGCAGTAGTAAGAAACTGGCCGTAATATGTATTCCAAATGAAATGTCTACAGTTTCCTTCCAACTATTTGTCGCCAACTTCTCTGAAGTAGCGGAACTATTGTCTACTGTCAATAAAATTGAGACTCATTTTAATGGAGTAATGAATATGCTAATATTTAGAGTTTCCTTAAGTTGAAGCTCCAGTGATGGTATATCGAAGAGAAGACAATGATAGTAGTGATGTTGAAACTTAGAACAGTTGTTGTTTTTGTGATTCGAGAATACATAAAACATTGAATAGCTTATGACAGTCATTGCTTTTTAATGCATATTTTGTAGGATAAGAAGAGAACTGATAGCAACTGTACTCTCTATGAAACACTAACTCTGTCATTCTGTATTGTCCAGGTCTTCAACACAAAAATCCAAATGGGTTAGCTCAAGCGAAGTGAGTGTTTCTCTTTTTGTGGAATGTCTTGATCCAAGACACCGTGTAAGAGTTTATACCACCAAAATAATTTCACGTCATGGACTAGAAATTACTTTAGTGGATAGGTAACACAAGGAACTTTCCTAGAGATCTGAAAAATCGACTAAAGAAATGAGATTTAGCACTGATGCTCCTTACAATGCAGCAAGGTAAACACCAGTCAGCATAAATAAAAGAGTGTGGCATAGACCCAAATAAGCATTAAAATTTATATGGTCAAATACATGTGCACGAATGTTTGTTCGACTCCTAATCTGAAGCTCGCGGGTTCGAATCCCGGTCGCACCAAACATGCTCGCCCTCCCAGACGTATGGGGGTTATAATGTAATGGTCAACCCCACTATTCGTTGGTAAAAGAGAAGCCCAAGAGTTGGGTGTGGGTGGTGATGACGAGCTGCATTCCCTCTAGTCTTACACTGCTAAATTAGAGACGGCTAGCGCAGATAGCCCTCGAGTTTCTTTGTGCAAAATTCAAAACAAACAAACAAACAAACCTTAACCACCTGGCAATAAGGGGGGCAATCATGTTTATTAGTCTTAAATTATGAGGGTTTTTAATTGTGTATTCAACTGTATATTTGTTGTGTAAAAGAATATTTGTTCATCTACAAAGAGGTGTGATGAACGTTTAATATTATTCGTAATATCTCTTATTTAGCACTGAAATAAGAATAAGAATAAGCCAAAACGTTATTGAAATAATAACTAACATTGTCTTGATAAAAATAACCATAATTATGTTTCTGAGGACACTATTTGTGATCACATATTTTAGAAATGGAATTATAAGGAAAAATTAAGAGCTAACACAGAAATATATCATATCGTTTTGAGTTTTCTATTGAATTATAAATATGAATTAAATATATAATATTGTAAGTAAGCTGACACCTATGTTGTATGATAAGATTGGGTCTGTCTTTAAGGGCTAATCTAAAGATTAGAAGATTAAAAATATGTTGTACATCTAAAAACAAAGGCAAAAGTTTTTATTGATATTTATCACAGTTATATCTTGCCAATAGTAAATTAACAAGAATATTTGTAAATTTGTTGAAGATGTGCCTTCCTATAATGCACTGGAAGTGAAGAAATAGCCACACAGTTTACACCATGATAACCACATCAATATTAATGGAAATTCACTCTGACTGGCTGAAATGTTATTTGAAATATTTTTTTCACTCAAGATAAAGTTTTAGGAGTGTCTAATTTTGTAACCATGTTTAGAGAATTTTAAAAAGGAACTTCAATAGTTATTGAACAGAGTTTGAAAAATTAGTATGATCAGACATCTTCTGTAAAAATAAAAACCCTCTATCAAAAACAATCAATTTATCATGCTTCTTTACCAACTGTTGATATTTCATTTTCAGACAGACAGGTTTATGTGAGAACAGTATTCAAAGAGCCAAGTACCAAATAATATTCCATTACCACCTAAACATGTTTTACAAGTTCACTTATGATATTCTTTAATAATCACATATTAATGATAAGACAGAATATTTTCTTTACTTAAGATTCTGCCAGTAATCATACATAAAATACAAATACCCACACCAAAGTTCTTCCAATAATTTTTCATGAAGTAAAAAATAAAATAACTGTACTTCTTCAGCACTCTTTCAAGATATTATTGTTACCCAGAACAGTGTTAACAAAAGTGTGATACACGTACTTCTGGTATCATAAAAGATAATTTTAGGTGGCATGTAGAAGATTTTTATTTACTGATGGTGTGTCTGAGCCATCATAGATTACTGGTTAAAATCAGGAAATCTGAAGTGTAATGGTAAAGATTGGGTAGGAAATGTGATAAAGTGGTGATAGCTATGAGAACCAATTTAATGAATCACTGAAACTGTTAGTGTTGTAAAAGTACCAGCTGCAAAGAATCCAAAAATATCATGTAAATACAATGAAAATTATTTGTAAATTGGATTTTGATGGACAAGCAATGGGAGAAGGCCTATTTCATTATGTGTCGAAAGTATGGAGACCTCAAGTGTCAATTCGAAACAAACCAGATAGTAAAGCACAGTGTGGCAGGGGATGATAATATGAAATCTGTGGAAACCTCTTTTATAGTGTCATATGTAACTGTAAATGCCAGAACTATTGAAGTAATAGGAAAGACATCAATCAAACCTTTTGCCTAAGAAGTGATGATGGGAAGCAATGCAAGTTAAACAATTGATATATGCTCACTTGAACAACCTAAATATATCATTGCAAGGCAAGCTTATATCAGTATTCTACATGCAAGATAAAGTTAATGCAATGATTGCAAAACTGGAGCTATGTGGTACACATTTTGGTTGTAGTAAACAAATATTTTCCATTTTTCATTCATGTGGCTATGAACTCATCTGAAGCATTTGCTGAAAATATTTTGAACATAATGAAGACACACTTGAAAGACTTCAAGAAAGATTTTTATATGTATTTTTCCAAATGTGATAGTAGCTGTGAGTTGATGAAAAACTATATTTTCATTACTTTGCACACATTACCAAATAACTTGACACCTTCAAACAAACAACAACTTATAGGGATCACTTCACAAGATGTCTTAAAGTAAAAGTTTGTGTTGAACAAAAGTCACATTATTTTACTTGCGTATTAATGCACAGTTTCCAACCTTGTCAGAGAAAGCAGTTAGGTATCTTTTATCATTTCCTTCTGGACTGCATGCACATGTGAGGTGGGATGATTGGTGCTGTCTAACATCAAAATTAAAAAGGAATCTTATTTTCAATATAGAACCTCATCTTAATCTTAAACCAAACTACATCAAACCGAATATTTCACTACTGCTGTCTGATTGTAAACAGTTTCATTCTTTCATTGAGAAACTTATTTTCAGAGATTCATTTTTAAATCAATTATATTTATTATTCATTATTGCATGAATTCTGAAGTTATTTTAATTTTGTTATAACAATGTCATTTGGAGATGAGAAAAACAGTGTACTGAAATAAATGCAATAACACCTGTTTAAGCCAGAAACTGCATGAGGCAAAAACCTGCACAAGCAGAAAATATCAAAATTTTGCAGCATTATCTTAAGATTTCTCTTATAAAAGGCCCTCTACATGATGGAATTTGTGTAACATGGATGTAAAACTATCTTTTACCAACCTCATCTATTGACAAGTAGAAATAGAACTTGAGTAATGCAGAAAAAATATTTTTGATTAAATATGAATTTCTAATTTGATTAAGAATTTCTTTAAATATTTATAAATTCTTGTTTAATTAATAATTTGTTTAAATATTAATAATTCTCAGACATTTTGTAACAGCAAGTATTGGTTAAATATATTCTGTTCCTTTTTTCTGCCATCATTATTCTGAAGGTTGCTATTCGAATAAATGATTGACTGTACTTTTGGTTGCTTTTGATGATGGAAAACTAAAAAAACCATAATTAACAGGTAAAAGTGAAAATCTGCACTCTTTCAAAAATTTAAGAAAGAAATGGAAAATGTGAAATGGAAAGGGAATAATAATGCATGGATGACAAGTGCTCATATTCAAGGAATTTTTGAAGAAATTAAACAAAAGAATGGAACTAAAAAACAAGAATATTCTACTTTTCCTAGATAATGCAATTTGTCACCCAAAAGTTCAACTTTAAATCATTTCTTTACTCTTTCTATATCCATGTCCAAAATCAGTTCTACAGCCACTGGATAATGGAATTATACAGTTTACAAAATTGAAATACAGAATATTAATCTTTCAGCATATAGTTACAAGTATGGATGACTATAAGGGAGCATGTGAAATAACCACGTAAACTGACATGTTAGATGCAACTGCATTTTTAAATCATTCAATCAAATACATAAAAGATGAATAGGTAATAAAGTGCTTTGGAAACTGTGAATTTATTCTTGATAATGGCAGAGATTGTGGAGATGTTATTTGTTGTGATGATTCCAGTGAAATTCAAACTTTAATTGATAAGACTGATGTAGATGATTCTGTAAACGTGGAAAGTTTTGTGAAACTTCCCAAGAATGTTTTCACAAAAACTGATATAAAATCTATAATAGAATCACAAGATGGTGACAGTGTGAGAGAATCAGAAGATGAACAAAATGGAAAAGATAATAAGGAAATATAAATTTGTACTTCATCGCACATATTAAGTAATATTAACGCTATCAAACTGCATGCAAAAATGAAAGGGGAAAATGAACTTCATGAAAAGGCCATAGAATTGGTGTTCTCTAAAAAAAAGTGAAACAGCTGAGACTGGACACTTTCTTCAAATAATTTTAAGATCTTGTGAGCTGAAGCACCCACATCTAACTCTCCTGATTTCTAATCTTCTTACATAAGACTAGCAAATTGGAGGTTAAAGTTGAAAAACAGTGTATCCCCACTGCAATGTGGGTTCTACTTAATCAGTCACCTTCAAAACCAAGGATACATTTTTTTAATCCCACGTTGTAGCTTGTACTTGAGAATCCTTTTTTGAAAACATGCAGTGTACTCAGTTCAGTTTGAATGTGTTTTGTTTATGGCTTGAAAACTTTTGAAAAGCAATTGTGGTTGTAACCCACAGTCTCTCATATAAAAATTATCATGTGTTATTTATAACCAAAATTTAAAAAAAAGCAAACCTGTGAGAGTGACATTTGAAATTATTCTTAAAACAAAAGTGTTATACAAATTTATTGAACTAAGTTTAATGGATATTATATTGATGTACACTCTACAGAATGTAAAATTAAAATTACAGGAGAATTAACTAATATGCAACACTAAAAACACTTGCCCAGAATTCATCTCTTACAAGGTAACTATCCGCATAGTTCACATGGTTAAGTTGTTTCACATCACACAATATTAATAGTTCACAAATTAAACCTTCTTTATCGAGTTGCTCAGTCAGATAAATCTTCTTAACAGCAACTTCCAACCCAGTTCCTCTATCTATGGCTTTATATACACCAGCTGAACCACTGAAACATTTAAAGAAATATCATCAGAATCTGTAATGTACTTGTTTATAAAGACATTACCAGATTCCAGGAATAAAATTATTACGCTTTGAAAAACAAATGAACAATGGAAAATCACCTGTTTAAAATATTTGTGCAAGAATAAAACTGTATGCATATCTTATCATACAGGGAACACAATATCATACATAACTAAATGTCTCTCATCATGTGAAGATAATTATAAAGTATCAATAAAAAACAAACAGTAGGTGAAATTGACACATGTAAGCACCACTTTTTAAAATAACGTTAATAACTTTTTGGAAGTGATTCTGGTGTTACTAGTAACTTGATTTTCTCACACAAATACAGCTGTTTCATTTTACATCAACAAAAGTTTGTGTTAAAAAATAACTATTTAACTCCAAGCAAAAGTACTAACATAGTTCACAAATTTGAAACTGAATAACTGCACATTTTGATTAAAAGAGAGCATTTAGTAACTTCTGTAGAGTAAAATAACAGTGTATAAAGACATCATTACCTTGTGAAATTGGAAAGCATATTTGATCATATACAAATTTACAAACTTATAGAGCAGAATAATCAATAGAGTCACTCAAATATTCTCATACTTAAAAGCATACATTTACTTCAGTGGATTAATTCACTCATGAATGATTAAATGAAAATATTCTAAAATCACCATGTTACTTTTGTAATGTAAAATGAAACAGCTGTACTTGTGTGAGATGAATCAAACTTTCCACTTGTTAGATCAGAAAATGGCAAGGGGTTCCTTATGTTAAATATTTCTATATTTTATGATTTAAATCACACTTTCAATATATCTATAGACTGATTATGCAGCACATACATTTCCCCTCTTCATCATACATAGTATAATAATGTTATAAATGTCATTACTTTCTCTACTGAAAATGCATTTTCATGCACTTTGTATCTTCTCTTATATAAATAGCTATTCACATGAATTGTTGCCCTCTGTATGCAAAACATTTTTATGTGCATGCCACAAGCCTTCTGCTTACCCTCCAATAGAAATGACTTATTCTAATGTGTCTCCTGCAATTTATCAGGACAACCCTGAACCAGTAAGACTGCCATATATTCAGGGCCACCCATGTTATTTCCTTTATTAAATTGAACCAAACTAACACTACAAGTTTTACCAGAATTGGAAGATTATGCTTTAAACAAGAAGGAAAAATGGGTGTGTGAAAGGATGTAAATACCTGTCAAAAATCCAATTTTAGTAACTGAAAATGATATTATATCTGTGTTCACATAAATACCTGGAATCCATATTCAATGACCGAAAGGATTAGAACAACAGAATAAAAGAAGCATCCTTTGAAAGTAGAGAAAGAAAAGATCTGTAAACAACAGAATAAGATGCAAAGAATTGGTGTAAGAGACTGTACCACAACTGAACTCTTTGTCCATTGAAGAAAACTATGATACATGTGGATGAAAATCAGTGTCCAAGTGATGTGTGAGAAAACAATGAAACTGCTTCTAGAAGTAGAGTGACTAAGGCACAACAGAACACACTCAGTAAGCCAACTGCATCCAAAATTCTTGTTACTGGGAACTGATGTTCATGCAGGGATAGGGTGAGGAGCATACTGTCAACACTTCAAGTTCAGAAAGTGCAATAACATTAATAACAATGAGTAATTACCATCAAAAGGTAAATAAGGCCCCTGGAAAATTAAAGAATAATAACAAATAACTTACCTAGCCTAAGTCACATGGAAAGCCCAAAGAGGATGAAATGGTGATACTATGCAAACAGCAAGAGACAAATGTGTTAGACATAGTCAATATGTGCAGTTGGAAAGTTTTTTCATGGGATGACAAAGATGAAATACAAGAGAAAAGGTAAAACATCAAAACATCTTTATGGATCAGACATATGATAAAGATGACCAATAAAAGGAAGGTAGATCAATGAGTTATTTTCACTAGCCACTGTAGTTTGGGAGAAAAAAGAATGATTCAGATGAAGTAGAAATATGTTGGATGATAAATAGTACATAAAAGAATGCTGGCACGTAAATTAGACCAAAGTCCTCAGGATTAGAAAAAAAGCAAATAAATCTTAAGGGAAAAGTAAAACAAAAAAAGGGTAGAAAGTGGTTTAAAGGAAAACAGAGTAAGGCAATGGAGAACCACATAAACATCTCAGTCCAGAAGAGTAGCCTGCAACTGAGATCAATGATTGTGTAAGACATTTATCAATATGGAGTTACTGAGAAAAAAATGGAAGGTGTGGTACAAAGCCATCTGATAACAGAAAACTAAAGAAACAGAAGATACCAGATTAAAATGCCTTGTAAGAAACAGAGGGCAAATCAGGTGAAAACCTCTATTCCATATTTACTTTCCAAGGACCAAACAGAAAAGAAACATGAAGGCAGAGGAAAAAAAAAACCCAATATGAGCAATGTTACCAAAATAGGAAGGAGAGAATTAGCTGGATTATTAAAATCATGAGTCAGTCAGTAAGTAGCAATCAGAAGAACGAGTGGAATGGATGAAATTACATAATTCAATGAAGAAAGTAAGTGGGTGAATCAATATACAGATGTTTTTAAACCCAATTCTGACTGAATCTGTTGATTGCTAGGGTGAGTAACCATAGACCAAAATGAAAGTGGTTTGTGGTTAAAAGATGTTGTAAAGGCATTGATGTAAAAAGAACCATACTGAAGTCAAAACCATGAAAGACAAGATGATTAAAAGATCATTTCATTTGACAGACTCTGTCTGAATGAGAAAGATGATTTGTGACAATATTGAAACACCTGGAATATAACATACAATAATATGGATATCTTGCATATCAGTCTAGAAAAAAAGATACAACATGTAAGAACATACAGATCCAGAATGAATGCCACTTTGGTAACTGAGATAAGTACCCACTGTGGAATTTTTGGAATGAATCATGACCAGACAATGTCTGACCAGATGGAAGAAATGATCCAAAGCCTGATATACAGCTAAATGCTCCAGTTTTGACATAATAACACTCCTCAGTTGTAAACCAACACTAAAAAGCCTCCCAATGATCAACCCGTGCCCTCCATTTCTAGACATGAGATGAAAATCCAGATGAGGACGAGAAAGTGGAACACCTGTCTAAGTGTGGATCCTGACCAATAACTGAAGACCTTGAAGAGGATCCTTTGCAAGAGTCCACTAATCATAAAAAGCACACTGATGAGTTCACATACGATCCTGAATAATGGGGGCTGTGGTAACCACAGAAAAACACAGCCCCAAAAGCGATAGCACATCAAAAGTTCTAATATGATTAACCATCCCACTTGAGTTATTTCCTGGAGCAGCTGAAATGTATGGCATGTAGACTCCTTTTCACAATAAGATAACAGTAACAAGTCATCCATATCATAATGAAAATGCATCCGATGAGTTTGGCCATGATGAGAAAAAGCTCAAAATATTCAAATAAAATAGAACACATTGGGCCCAAACTAAGTCTCAATGGGAGTTTTTAAAACTGATAACTTAATCCTTGTTGGACAAAGCCAAAGATGTGATAATGACTTCAGAGCTACTGGAATATGTAAGAAAGCATTCATGGCATCCATCTTGATCATCCACATACCTTAAGTTAAAATCCACCTAAGGGTGAGAAACAATTCCATAATGAAACGAGGTGAAAAGAGAAATTAAGTGAGGTGGAGCAAATACATAACAGGTTACCTGTCTTCAGTTTTCTTAGGGACAGACAACAAACAGCCTAGAATAAAATCTGAGATGAGCCATAGGTTCAATGGCATGTTAAAGATGGGATCCTGTGGCTGAGAGAAGGTTTTGGGTTCTATGACAAAGGAAGTGGAGAAAGAGATTGTGTTAAAAGTCTTTCTGAAAGAATTAAAATAATTCACTCATCTGTAGCAGAAAAGTACAGAAGAGGAACAAATTATCATGATCAAGTTCCCATAAAACCAGAATTCACTTAGTAGTCACTGATACCAATTCACATGAAAAAAAAATGATATACAGAACTCCTGGATGAAAGAACAAGTAAGCACTGAGAAATAATAAAAAGGAAACAGATGCTTTGAGGTTTTAACTGTGGCAAAAAATTTACCAAGGAGGAAATGGTAAAGGATACCTCATGTGATATGAGTGTGTCCGGAACATGGTTGACACCTACCACTGAAGAGAGGAGCAAAATGTAATTTTCTGAGATAAGTGGGTGGCAAAATAACTGAGAAGAAGACGATCCTGAGATTCACAAAATCCTGACAACAAAGAAATTGTGTGTGAGTAAGTCAAGAGATGACAATGATAAACCTTCAAGCTTTTGGTGCATAGTCTGGGATAGATGATGTATTGTAGATAAACACCACAGAATGGAATGAGATTTAGATGAATGTATGAAAGCTGGGTATGGATAAAACATTGCAGGAAAAATATAGTTTGCCCCTAAATTGACAAAATAAACTACAGCCGCTTAGAATAAATTGGAAGCACGTGAGAGAAAAAGAGATGCTGGCACTCTCACCCAGTTGGGAAGTAAGATGCTCCACAAGGTATCTAATATCCAGAAAAGATGGGATGACGAAATAAGAACTATCATGCAACAAAGAAACACGAAAAATTAAATCATGTAAATGGGTGACACACTACAAACCTGAAAAATTATGTTTAAACAAGTTTTTTAGGCCGAGCTGATTCTACAGATGGAGCATATGAAACATGGCACAATCTGAATTTAGTAAAAGGCTATCAAAATCTTAGTTAAACTAAACAGATTTAACATGTTCTTAGGAAAGTGAGGGAAGTTCAGGAGTACATGTTTGACCTATATAGTAACCAATATCTTGGCAAATAATCACAGATAATCCCAACCAGAACTGACCCAATGTGTCACCAACTAAAAAGTGTTTAGTAAGAGATATGATACTCAAAGTTTAACATTAACCTTGAAAGTTGTGGGATATAATATATAGAGCTAATTGTTTACAGACAAATACAAATACATGAGAGAATAAAACACATGAAAACAATAAAGATTGGGTAGAGAATTTAAAGACATAAGGTGCATAATCAAAAATGGTTAATATAAAACACCACTTCAAAAGTATAACTAATTGAGTTATAATTAGGAACCATGCTGAAGAAAAATTTCAAACAACTTAATAAAACCCTGCTGAAAAAGAACTGATAGTTCAGTAGAACTGAATATTAATCACATGAGTAACAAAATGTGTGTCATTCTCATTGGTGGAAGGTTTCCATGTGATAATTTGTGTGAGAAATTCATTAGAATCAAGCATTTCACATGGATGGGTGGTACGAGGCTTGTGTTATGCATAAAACCTGTTTTGCATATCGGGGGAACCACAAAATGAGAATAGTTAATCATGCAAAAGGATATAATGCAATGTATGGAAGTCATTGCAATGAATAAAATATGTACATATTTGCAATTTCCAATAACTAAGTCATGCTAATAAGATAAATAATCTGGAAGTTTTCAGTTTGGGTGAGTATATTCCTCATGCCTTGTAACATGTTTACAACTCTCTTTATTTTTCTCTTATACACAAGGAAGAAGCAAAATAGTGACAAAGCTGGAAGTAATATGCAGAAATTGTCAAACCATCTTGTTTCTCATTTCAGTAGCTGGTATATGAAAGTTAATTAACAATTGTTTGGAAATTCAGCAGAATAATGACCAATAACTCAGTTTCTCTTTATATAAAGGTATTTGAAGGAGAAAGAAAAATTGTGATGCAAAATTTACAAAATAATTAACTTAATATCATATACTCACTCAACTGAAATTTAAATAAAAACAACTAATGAAAGTACAATAAAAATTAAACAAAATTCCAACATACAAACATCAAATAACTGATGAATGAAGTGATTAAGTAAAAGTAAAATAACACCTCTTAAGTAATAAGTATTATATTTCAAAAATGAACTTTTTATCTCTACTATGTTACCACTGAGTACAAATTTACCTTTAAATCATGTTATCATTCTTTTGGAAAAAGGTCTTGAGGTACGTTACTTTTAAACTTACCCATGACCAATTTGTTTTATCATGGTGTATTTTTCATAGGGACCCCCATTGAAACAACACTTAACTTTTTCTTAATTTCCTTACATCATTTTCTTTTTCTTTGATGAAGCATTATAAAACAACAATTAGTACACCACACAAACGCGTGTTTGTCAACAAAGATAACTTGTTATGATTGCTGTATAGAATATTCAACATTGCACAATTAAATTTATGAACAAAGTTAAATCTCTTACTTAAACAAAGGATCAATTTCTCATGTATTTATTATAAGTAACAACTCTTGTATTATTCTTTGTTGTTGGTACAACATAAATCCATTTAATAACTATAAAAATTAAATAAGTCTACACAAATAATCCTGACATTTGGTTAGTGCTCCAATCATTAACAAATAATTCTACAGATAATCAATGTCAGTGGGTTCAAATGAAAGTGTTTTGGTTTATTTATGTTGTGTTATTTAATTGACTGAGGTATTCTCAATAGAAGTACTATATTTAATAGTTTAAATTAAAATATCGCTAATAATTCTTGAAAGAGTAACAGACATAACACAAGAACTATCGATACTATAAATACTGCATAGTAGAAGATAAGGTTGCTCAAGTCACATGAATATCTCTCTGCTTCAGGGCAGCCTTGGTTGCATCTTTTATAGTCAGAACATCTGACAACAGAAAGCATATTGAAAGATGTTAAGTAATCAGAACTGTAATTTTCATAAAATGGTGAATAAATCATATCCCATACATATACCAATAATATAGATACACTTGGCAAAAATACGTAGAACAAACAACTGAAGTGAATCAATGTAAATATCCAGTAACTGTGAAACTTAATGCAAAAGATCTGCTTCATTAATTACTTATTCCACATCATGTGTAAAGTGATATAATAGCTGTCTGCATAAATATAAGGAGCTGATGTGGCATGATTTGGTTAGTCTGAAATACATTACAATTAACATTACTGCCATGCAACATGTAAAAAGTAATTATAACCTTGAGTGGTAGTGTGTTTCCCATCCACCGAGAATGAATAAAAATAGTCTGGCTTATATCATACATGTTATAACAAAGTGCAGCAACAACCTGAATCACTACTAACAAGTACATTCTGTTCTTAATAAAAAGTTCAAGAGGAACCCTTTTGAAAAATGAAAACATTTTCATCAAATATCATTTTGCACTACATTTAATTTGTTTTAGCATTTAATGATGATTAGAGTTAACTGTTCTAGTTTATAAAGCTTTACACTTAACAAAAACTCCGTGACATTTTGACAATATGAGGTTGTTAATTGCTGCTGTGGTGGGGAAGACAATAGTTTTGATAAAAGTTTATAAAAACTGACCTTTACAATTCAGAAAATAACGAAGAATATAATTTTTATTTTAATCAATGCTTCGATTTCACGGATTCAGCAGAGTTAATATATACAATTATTTTATATTAGAATATTTGCTAAATTATAAAACTGCTCCTAATGTTCTATTTCTCGAGTCTGTCATAACGTGTGTCTAACAATGTATAACTTATTATTTATGTTTCCTTATTGTATTTATATTATAGTTGGTTTAAAACTGTAGAAAATTGTGTGTGGTGGTTGTTAATGGATATAAAATGAAATGTTGAAGACAGAACCACCACAAAGTTAACTACAGTATGTACACACTTTAATATACGTATGTTTATTGTTACAATGTTTCAGGTAATGCCCTTTTTCATTTATCTCTTCCTAAATAATAAATCAGAAGATGAAAACACAAAATCAAATGCTGTTTGGCAATATAACAAATAAATGTGCATAACAAAGCTTACTAACATTTGTAACAATAGGAAATTGTGTGTGTATATATATATATATATATATGTTTGGAAACAGACACACACCACTCCCTGTAGTTGCACATATGCTAACACACTCACTGCTCCCTGTATTCATATACATGTAAACACACACACTGCTGTCTGCATTTATATGTATATATATATACATGGTGGTCACTAGAAAAGCGGAAAATTTGAGGGTCAGATGAGATCATGAATAAAATGCGTGCTTACTAATTTCTATTTTGATTTCTTTACATCATGAATAAAATGCATGATTTTAATAATTTTGAGCATCTATGAGTGTAATATAACATATGCCTTTAAAAAACTTTGTAAA
Organism: Carcinoscorpius rotundicauda; assembly: GCA_011833715.1. Classification (NCBI taxonomy): domain Eukaryota; kingdom Metazoa; phylum Arthropoda; class Merostomata; order Xiphosura; family Limulidae; genus Carcinoscorpius; species Carcinoscorpius rotundicauda. The sequence goes on from CM022391.1 coordinate 27,327,856, forward strand.
AGTTATTCTTTGTAAAAATAAATAGCTGTAGGATAAATTTTCCGCTTTTCTAGCGACCACCCTGTATATATATATATATGTAAACACACACAAAACTTCCTGTATTTACACATATGTGAACACACTCACCACTCCCTGTATTTATATACATGTAAACACACACACTGCTCCCTGTATTTATATATTTGTAAACACACACACAGTTTCCTGTATTTATATATTTGTAAACACACACACAGTTCCCTTTATTTATATATATGTAAACACACACACAGTTCCCTTTATTTATGTATATGTAAACACACACACTGCTCCCTGTATTTATATATATGTAAACACACACACTGCTCCCTGTATTTATATATATGTAAACACACACTGTTTCCTGTATTTATAAATATGTAAACACACACACACTGCTCCCTGTATTTATATATTTGTAAACACACACACTGCTCTATATAGTTATTTGTATGCATTGCTAATTTCTTTAAAATTTCACTTCCCTAAGTCTTACTACAAACTGCTATTTGAGATTTGTTGTAGCTTCAAAAATATCGGTAGGAAATTGGAGAACACATGGGTACAAGTGATCACTGCTGTATTAAGTTTGATAATTTTCCTGCATATTGAAATCAGAATATTTTGATTTCAAATTTTGATGGAAAGCAACAAGAATTATCTATTGTAAATTGGGCAGCTGTGTTATGCTGAGACACAAAGCTAATATAGAAAATCTTTAAAGAAAAGTTTTCAATATTCAAGGTAAACATTTTCGTTACATAAAGAACAGAGTAGCAGCAAGTGAAAACAATGTTGGCTCATGAAGAGTGTTGAAAATAAAATTGATGAGAAACAAAATAAATTGAAAATTAACTAATGTAACTTCTCTTATCAACAGGGGTGATGAAAAATGTTCCAGTACTTATAGACTCATTAGTCTTACATCAGTTGCAGATCACATTTTGGAGAATCAAAAAAAAAAACTTCAAAAAATTATTTCACCAAATTTAGAATTTTATCAGACAGCTAACATGGTTTCACTGATGGAAAAACCTTGCCTTAGAAAATCTTTTTCCATTCTTTCAAAAGGTTACTATTTGTGTTGATTAGAGTAAGAATAGATCAGGAAGTAAGGATTGTCACAAATGCAATTCAACTAAACTAGATTAATGTCACAAATGAGGTACCTCACAGTTCAAGTCTTAGAACCTTTGCTCTTTTTGATATGCATCCATGACACAGATAAATGAATGGTCAATAAATCACTTAAATGTGCAGATTACATTAAGACATAGGGTGTTACTACCTGTGAAAAGAATGCTGCTGATTTACAGAAAGATTTATATCATTCAGTGAATTGGGCAAATAAATGGCAGATGGGATTTAATTGTAATAAATACAAAATAATGCCACTGGGTTATCATTACATGAATAATAATTTGGATGGAAATAATCTAAACAATAGAGAAAAAGGGATCTTGATGTAATAGCTGATCAGTCTCTGAAGCTATCTAAGTATTGTGTTATTGCTGGTGGTAGAGCAAATAAAATTTTATGTTATATCTACAGGGATTTTCAATACGAGTCTAAAGCAGTTATAATTTCATTGTATGATTCATTTGTGATGTCATATTTGGAGTACTGTGTTCAGTCTTGGTATCCTTACCTTTGGAAGAGCTTTGAATTTTTGAAGGGGTTCAAAATTGTATTACTAGAAAAATGTCTGGGATGGAGTAGTTGTCATATGAAGAATGGTTGAAATCTCTCATCCTGCCTTCTCTTCAAAAAATAAGAATTATAGGAGGGATGTGGTATGATAGAGGTGTTTAAGATTGTAAAAGGAATTGATAATCTTGATGCATCATCTTTATTTGAACTTAACAGTGAGAATAGTAAGACTAAGGAACCCAAGTATAAACACTGGCAGAGTAGAAGTCACCTCCAGCTGAGAACACTTTATTTTTCTTACAATATAGTTGGCCTTTGGAGTGGGTTGTCTTTGGATGATGTGGAGCAGAAAATTTAATGGAGTTTAACAGAAAGCTTGGTAAGTATATGAATGATAAGTATTGGCCTTAAGACTTTTAAAAATTTGTTCATTAATATTTAGAGCTTAAATTAGGGGATGTAAGAGCCAAGATGGACCAACAGATTTCATACTGTTCCAAAATGTTATGTATTATGTCTAGTGCTTCAAACTGCAGTCTAATTATAGAAGATTTAATGTGCTTCTAATGCAACAATAAAACTTTTGTTGATAATGTAGTTTCTAACTCAGCTTTATTGTTAGTATTACATGCTTCAATATGGTGTTAAGAGTGAGAATAAGATCATACAACATGGGATAATATGGTATTGGGAAACTAACTTCTAAAATGTTCTATTGTAACTCCTAACTTTGTTTTTGTTTTGTTGGTTCCAATATTATTCTATTTCGGTTCATCTGTCTATTTGATGGTCGAATTTGTGTTTATTTTTGCATGCAACATTCTTGAGCCAATAAGGTACAGCAAAAATATAAATTCTCTTTCTTAGAGTAAGAGTAACCTGATCCTGAATGAAGTTGTTGAGTTGGTTACATCACTCGGTATATTACAGTTTTGTCTCTTGCAAGAAAAAATTCTAAACAGCCAAGAAAGTTTGGCAACCACAAAATAAAACATTTACACTAAAGTTATATGATTTATGATAACCTAAAGCTGGAAATTTCCTTTTCAACATCTTAACTTTTGAAATCAATCAGGAAACTGTGGACATACCAAACCTTTGCACCACATACTCTTTGCATTTTGTATAATGCTATATTTACATATTTTTAAATTGTAAATAAGCATTAATTATAGATTATGAAAAATAAAATAACTCTTCATTGTTTTGTTTGTCAGAACTTATAAAACAACACAATAGCCTATCTGCGTATTGCCTACACTAGTATCAAAATCCGATTTTGAAAGTAATAAGCCCCCAGACTTTCCTCTTAGCTGCTGGGAAAATAACTTTTGAACATCAATTGTGTATTGATATGAAGCAATGTACAGTAAGTGTACTATTTTGGTAAAAAATGAACTTTTGTGAAGGTTCCTGAAATACATTAGAGCCATGTTTGTGATTTCAGAAAAATACTAACAAGCAAATAAATAAATTGAAATTGATATCTTTCGAGAAAAAAAAGGGTTTTAAATAACCATGAAATAGAACACAAGTCAAGTTAGTTTTCAAAACATGTAATTTTATTGATGTATAGTTTTATAAATTATTATCAAAAAGTGAGTTAAACACAAGTGGTCAGTGACTACTTTCCCTCAAATGTGTGGAAATGACTGACACCACACCACAGGTTGATAGTTTGCACTGTTGTTGACTATCGTTTAACAATCATAAACTTAGGTACGGGTGGCCCAACTACTTCTAGAACTAGTGTATTGTATACACACGATACTCTCGTGCTTTACTGATGAAAACTATTTTATATGATAGTTTGAGACAAATTTGCATGTTTTTGTAAAAGCTGTTTGGAAACTCCGAACAAAGTAGGTGAAATTTATACTGTCAAGAATAGAATAATTTTGTTTGTTTTGGAATTTCGCACAAAGCAACTCGAGGGCTATCTGTGCTAGCCGTCCCTAGTTTAGCAGTGTATGACTAGAGGGAAGGCAGCTAGTCATCACCACCCACCGTCAACTCGAAAAGTGGGATTGACCGTCACATTATAACGCCCCCACGGCTAGGAGGGCGAGCATGTTTGGCGCGACTCGGGCACGAACCTGCGACCCTCAGATTACGAAGTGCACACCTTAACGCGCTAGACCATGCCAGGCCGCATGTTTTCGGACACATAATATAAGGTTGATGGACACAGCACGGATATCTCGCTCTTTAGCTTTGTGTTTAACTGCAAATCGACAACTAACTCCAGTGACACTCACAAGGTCATCTCAAAGGTTAAAGTTTAATTAATATTATATTCTAATTTCGTCAAAATAATCCCAATTCTGAACTTCATTAACATATTACATCTCTAGTTGCTTTTTTATTACCTTTTAAAATTATGTCACGTTCGGTTTAATTATGTATTAAGAAAAACATATATTTCTGTCTTCGTCTGCTACAGACTTGTTAATCTTGAAATTTAGTTTTACATTCATTGTATATAATTTTGAAAATTAAGAAGTAGATATAAACTTCCTGTTTCAACCTTCATATAATGTTCAAATGTATTTGTAAACATAGACTGATATGAAATTCTGTGTAATAGTGTTTTGCGCTTATAAAGTATCTTTTCTTTTTATCCTTAATACCAATCTGCCTGACGTTCAGATCAAGTCAAACATATCCTTGTTTATTACGTAATGAAGTAAAGAAGTCTTTTCTCAAGCCACTTAAGTCATTAACTTGTCGAAACTTATGCATCAGGGAGTCTAGCAGATCATGTGAATCATGGTTTCACAAACTTTTCCAGAAGGCAGTTTCAGAAGGAATAATTCGTGATGACGAGAAACCTACTTGAAGTAAAAACGTGTCTCAGAACCGCTGGTGTGGGTATTAACACTTTTACTCACATAAAGCAGAAAACAACACTTCGAAATTCTTTGGTTATCTTCAAACAAAGATACAATATTAGTAGGAGTTGTATTACTAGGATCGTTTTGATAGGGGGCGTGTCAGCAAAAAGCCTCTCAAAGACCCAAATCACACTTTACTCTCACAGTTGACAGCTGATTTTGAAATATGAAAGAGTGCCGACAAACCAATAACAACAACAAACAACCATTACTAAACAATGTAGAATTTTCACTGCAGTAAGTGGAGAATTACAATAAATACATACAAAATACAAGCCATATTATTTACAAACTCGTAATAAAGGAAATAAAATTAATATTACAGTTATATCTAGACATGACTCTTACAGGTAACAATATCAGCAAAATTCTTAGAGATTACTTTGACTCAAAATTAAACTGGATGTTACACATTAATAACATAAAAACCAAAATTTGGAAAATAGAGAGTTACCTTAGGAATTTGAATGATAAAACAAGAAGTTTCAATAGAAAACATATTAAAACTTTACAGAACATACATAAAACCAGCCGTAGAATATGTTTGTATAACATGGATAAATGTGTCATAAACACACATCAACAAACTACAGCAAATACAACATTGTATTTTAACAAAAGCATATGCAGTTCCACGATCAACAAACTAAATATTTCTTCATAACTATTCAAACATGCCAATTTTATTAAACACACCCCTGGATAACTTGCTTCAATATTATAAAAAAAGTATTAATGCAAATGAACTGGTGAGCAAACTAGAGAGTTACATAATACATGATGAACCTTGCCCTTAGTACCTTTCCACTGTGAACGTCACAAATACAAAACTTAAAATTCCATACAGTGCGAGGCTAACAGAGTCATAGATACAAACGTAGCTCTATTTTAAAAGTTTTGTATGAAAAAATAGGATTATGCGTTTGTTTGTATATGACTGCTAGTTGGATCATAAAAAAGAGAAGCTATAAAAATATATGAATTAATATTTTTTATAATATTAATAAAACCCTATAATAGGTTGTGTTAAATAAAACTGCAAACAATGGGCAAAATTTAATGTACTGTAAGTAAAACAAAACAAAGTAACAATGCTTTAGGACTTAGTGGTAGTACAGATGAAATAACAGTTCCAGAGAGGGAAGAAGAGGTTAAAACTGTCCCTCCCTGGTACAAAACTTAGACCGAATCCAGATGAAGAAAAAAAATTTGATAGTGGATATATAGTTCTATGAAGCGACACCAGAGGACATATAGTGTGTTAACTACGTCTTCTTGAAAGGGCTGTTTCGTATCACTCGATACATAAAATGTCACAAAATGTTGTGTTGTTGTCAAGTTAAAAACTACCCAAACAGATATCTACACTCTTCTCACCAAAAGTAATGAAACCCTATTTGTAGCGTTATTAGCCCTTTGTCTTATCGCTGAGCCAAGTAATGCAGTACAGTTGTATTCACCTATTTCTAGAAGATCGTATATGAAAGTATCAATTCATACATTTAATGTTCTCGGTTTTATGCCTTGTTTACAGTTTAGATTTCACTTCATTCACTCTCAGCTATTAACATACAAGCTAAAGAAAGACACAATAACAAGTTATTTGATTATGTAGGGTGAAGAAAGGGGATATCTTTTCATTATTTAAATTCTTTTTACATGTTTACAGATTATTTTATGATAGACATTTTTTGGGGTATATATCAAGGGTTAAATGAAAATCAGTCTAGCCGTTATTTGTTCTTCTCATGGACACGATCAAAAGTAGGAAGAAACGTTTATTTGGTTTAAGTTTGTATTGCTCGAATTGGGATATAGGATTTGCATAATTAAATGACCATCATTGTTCTTCCTATTATATTGTACATTAACATTTCTACAGAAAGTCAATATCTATAGATTTCAACAGGTTTTTCAAATCGGTAGGCTGTTATAACAGGTAAAAATTATAGATAAAACTCCAACTCTATCATCTCAGGTGTTATCAACACAGTTATTATTTCAAAATCCTGAAAAAAGCCAATAAAAACGTTTTGCCAAAGAATTATTGGTGTGGAAAAATTAAGTATGAGGGCTGTAAAATTTACAGTCATAGAACCAAATCATTTGTATTTTCTTCAGTTTAGGGATGTTACAGATATTTCACAAAAATATGATTTCGACACTAATAAATGAAGATATGAAATTGATTATTAAGTGGTCCATGATTTTGACAGCAAGGAAACAATTTTTAAAGGGTATAAAACTTGTTTGTTTGACGTAAAGCACAAAACTACACTAAGCCAAATATATTCAGTAGAGATAAAATACCTCAAGTTCGAGAATGTCTTGGGTTTTTTTGTTTTTGAAATTTCGCACAAAGCTACTCGAGGGCTATCTGTGCTAGCCGTCCCTAGTTTAGCAGTGTAAGACTAGAGGGAAGGCAGCTAGTCATCACCACCCACCGCCAACTCTTGGGCTACTCTTTTACTAACGAGAAGTGGGATTGACCGTCACATTATAACGCCCCCACGGCGCGAAATCGCGACCCTCGGATTACGAATCGCGCGCCTTACGCGCTTGGCCATGCTGGGCCGATCGAGAATGTCATTAACAACCTTTGTTTTATTCCTGTACGTTTAGCTGTGTTCTCAAAAATCTTTGGCCTACTAAAATTATAAAAGGAATATTTCCCATATTTGTTACACGGAAGAACCATTGCCAGGGACTCATACCAAACAGACTTTACGAGGTCTGTTCAAGAAATACGCGGACTCTTTGAATTGCGCGGCTCCACTTGGTTCCAGAGAAATCCGCTTGGTGTCGCTAGGTTCGCACAGATCAGCTGATTACGACGCCAGTTTTCGATTGCAGATATTTTAATTTGTGTATTAGCTGTGCGGTTTTAAATAAAGTGCGATTTTTCGTTTGGCGGATTTCAGAATGAATGACCTGAAGAAGCAACGACTTGCTGTGAAATTTTGTGTTAAACTTGGAAAATCTGCGACTGAAACTTTTGCTGTGCTTAACACGGCTTACGGTGATGTTGCTATGAAGCATACGGCATGTTTCAAGTGGTATAAACGTTTTAAGAATGGTCGACAGTCTATTGAAGATGATGAGCGTCCTGGACGTCCTTCCACGTCAACTGACGACCCACACGTCGACAAAATAAACACCCTTGTGCGGGCAAATCGACATCTGACTGTCAGGAAGCTTGCTGAAAAGTGTGGAATATCAGTTGGATCTTGTTACGAGATTTTGACCGAAAAAATTGAAGATGCACCGCGTTGCTGCGAAATTTGTGCCTCAGAACTCGTGGGTTTTTGGCCAAACATTCGATCAATGTTCTTCCCCACCCCCCCTACTCACCTGACCTTGCTCCTTGCGATTTTTTCTTGTTCCCCAAACTCAAAAGACCCTTGAAAGGAAGCAGATTTGAGACGATTCCAGAGATTAAGGCAAATGCGACGAAGGAGTTGGAGGACATTACAAAAGAAGCGTACCAGGACTGTTTCAATAAGTGGAAACACCATTGAGATAGGTGTGTGCGTTGGGGAGGAGAGTACTTTGAAGGGGTCCCAGACCTGTAACTTTTAAATAAAGTACATTTTGTTTTATGACGTCAGTCCGCGTATTTTTTGAACAGACCTCGTATTCATAAGACACCATGCCAACAGTACTTCGAAAGAAATTTCTGGAATGACATCGACAGTAACGGGAAGAAAGTTACATCTTTGCTTTACAAAAACAGATGTACACGAAATATTTTGATATCTAACTTCAGATTTTAAGATATTTTGTCATTGAGTTTTTATACATTTTTAAAACATATGTACATAACTAACCGATAACTGAAAGTTTTTATTCACATATGCCGTTTCGATATCGACATATTCCGATAGTACTTTATTTAATTCAATGACATGATGTTTTTCAACGTATGATAATTCCCTCTTATATCCACCAACACTTTTTTCACGTGTACGGTTATATAACTCTTGCCCTTCATTATACACCACTCTGATCCTCAACCGTGACTATAACACATACAGGTCAGTCAGTATATGGTGGCTCGATTTTATTGGGGAATCAAAAGGGATTAACAATAGATATATCCTGAATGGTTCAGAGAAACAAATTTTTAATTGAAGGATAGATGTATTTTGCATGGAACGAATCAATGTCTATATGTTTAGTGAGTGTTAACTGTCACGGATGTCGCCCAGTTGACGTATGTAACATTTGTTAAAGAATATTGTACATTAATGCGTGTTCCAGCCAAATTTATTACAAATGTTACCTTTATCAATGATGGAGTTATTGTTCCCCACTGGAAGCGCAAACATGAACATTTTCCTCAATGTGACTAAAAAAACATCTTTACAGCTGACTCACCATTTCTCACTCTTGACTGAAATTTCGCAACACATTTGAAAGTTAAGTCTACCTGTGTTGTGGTGTGGTATCGTTCATATATCAGTTGGAACTAACGATTCACCTCTAGGATAGTTTCTCGTAGATTTTACAGATGAACTTGATGAAGATCGCATCTCATCATGAGTCGATGGTGGACTGAGAAACTGTGCATGTCAAAGTATTAAATAGAGAAACCTAAACTTTTCATCAGTGAAGTATACAGTCCTGAATATATTTAAAATTGAACAACAATCTACAATTCCTACAAATTTATCCCTTAAACAGCAGCCATCATCAACTGATCCTCCTTCCTAGAATATTCCCACTGGGTTAAATAGAATATATTGAAACTATACGACACTCCCAATAATCATTCGAGAATAAAACTGTATCTGTTGTCTAATTTACACCAAATGTCATATTCTTCAAGTCTATAACACGCCACTTTATGATTACTATATGACAGCATCTTTTTAAGGTTATATGGGGCTTGCGAGCTGAAAGGGGGTGTATAAACAGGACCTAAAATCGTTCAAATATAAAATGTTCTTTTTCTGTTTTACGGGTCTAACAAAATCTGTACAAGGTGATAATGATTTTTCCTGATTACTGAGGTACAATGAAAGGTCCATCAAATCCCCCCCAAAAAATGTTACAATTACACATTTAATGTTTTATATCTGTGATCGACTTAGTTTTCAAGTTAATGTACGGATATGAGTGGTGATAAATCCAGCAGTTTTTAACATGAAAAGAAATACAGTATTTATTCTAATATATCAAACAAAGTAGATGTGTAAGCTATCTAATTTCTATAAAAAAATTAACTTTCGTTAAAAGTAAAGACAGAGGAGCTGCACAGTAACGCTATTAATAAAAGATACGACAAAACTGCAAAGATATTCATTGAAATTAATAAAGAAGGCATTCTTAATTATAAACACAATTTGAATGTTACCTAATATTTGTAAAGAAGGAGTTTCATTACGACCTGTTGTTTCGACAATTGAGTTTTCAGCCATACTTTACTGGACTGTAGTTGAATTTTTAAAATGTTCACTATCATTGAATCTACATTAATAAATATGTGTGTATGTGTCTGTTTCTTACAAGTCTGCACGTTTCTTGTTCAATTAACACCAAATTTAACACAGTGATAAAGCTCTATTTGTTATTCGTCTGCAAATCATTAACTAGATAATCAGACCAACGTCTTGCAATTCCATCTTTCACAAATGCTAATAGTTATCTTTAGTGTTTTACACTATATTATTTATACCCAAGAGAAAACTAAAGTTTCAATCTATCAAGCGATCTGGTTTGTTGTTTTCTTTATGCAGCTTTGTCTATTTTCGCCTGGCATGGCCAAGGGCGTAAGGCCATGTAATCCATGTAAGGCGTAAGGCCTCGTAATCCGAGGGTAGCGAGTTCGCGCCCGCGTCGTACTAAACGTGCTCACCCTCCCAGCCGTGAAGGTGTATAATGTTACGGTCAATCCCACTATCCGTTGGTAAAAGAGTAGCCCAAGAGTTGGCGGTGGGTGGTGATGACTAGCTGCCTTCCCTCTAGTCTTACGCTGCTAAACTAGGGACGGCTAGCACAGATAGCCCTCAAGTAGCTTTGTGCGAAATTCCAAAACAAACAAACAAATTGTCTATTTTATCATTTGGTTTCAAATTTCTTCTGATAGAAATTACTAATTACATTGGAGAGCTTAGCTTAATTTCTTTAAGGAAATTATCACATAGTTAAAAAGCCAGAAAATTATCATATTTATAGGACTGTTTTCTGTGTATTATTATTCTCTGTTCTTAGTTGTATAATTTAATTTCATAAAAAACATTATTGATATATACCTTTAGTGCATCAAAAAGTGAGCTAAAATTTCATGACAGTTGACAGCAAAAGAGAGAAGACCCAGGCAAATATTATATTCTCTTTTTTTCATGAGTATGTTTTATTTATATCACTGAGTAAAATGTAAAAAATAGTAACTTATGAGATACAGTAAAGTAATTCTTTATAATATGATATGTTTGTAAGCAGCTCATGGGTTATTTAATTTTTGGGTTTTGGTTCTAGTTTCCGATCTCTTGTAAAAATAATTTTGTGAGGGATGCCAACGTGTTTAATTTGAATATTATTTTTAGGTTTCTGTACAAAAAGATTATAACCTGTTGTTATGTTGTTTTTAGCATATAATAATTCCATTATATTTTAGTTGCTTCTTGCAATATATATATGTACGTACAAATAAACTTGTACGAAGTGAAAGTTTAATATTAAGAGCGCATCTTATTTATTAATGGTGTTATGTAAAAGTCATGTAAATGTTATATAAACGACAACCATGTTATGTCGTAATTGAATTCCCATATCATTATATTTCCATATTTATATTATTGTTTCAAGGTTTAAACCAGTGAGATTTAAAATGACATTCAGAATTAATTAGAATTCATTTAGAAATATTCATGTAGAGGTTTCTAGAACTAGATAGATCGATCATTTGTATTGGCCTGGTGTTTGTACTGTGGAATTCTGGGAAGTTACGCGATTAGTATATAAACAGACGGCGATGCGAGGGAAAGAAGTCATCCGATTTTTTTACTCGGGTCAAGAAGTTGGTTTCGTTTGAGAAAGTTTAAACGTTTGTCGTGTGATTATTGAAATTGAATTTGTGAATAGAGCTAGATCAACTAAAGCGGTTAAATTTTTATTCCGTCAATCTTTATAATTCAGTCGAATTACGGATTATACCGAAAGTCAACACGTATTGGACTGTGAATTGTTTATGAAATTACCCATTCAAACTTCGAAAGTTTCTCCGTGGGACTAAATTCACCGCCTAGATTGGAATTTTGGATTTCTGATTTGGACACTCATTCTGAATCATATTATTAAACACAGGCCAGTGCCTTTTTGTATTGTATGTGGTTCTGAAGATTGAAACTGGATATCTGTTATTGCTATTGGATAATTTATTTTGTGTCTGTCACATATAAGTAGATCATTGTAATAAATTATTCAAGTTGTTATCTGTGTCTTTCTGTTGCGTTCAGTCCACAGAAAAAAACAACAAAAAACGTAACAATGGTTATGTACTGATGCTATATAATAAGAGTACTATAAAGTAAAATAACTTTAAACACTATTTAAGTTAACACTACTAACAATAGTAACTTTTACAAATTTCTCTTTACTGTAAATTTCCTAGATAAAGAACGATACCATTTTGACTACAAACACTGAACATCGCACGTCACTGCTGATGAAGTTTCTTTCGCTTACTTGATAACAATTCTTTCTGATACTTTTGTTCAGAATTTACGAGACGGTGCTTACGTTTTGATAATCCAATGTTATAATCTAATATTAAAATATTTGTTTTGTATTTGGACAAATTACTTTCTTTTCTTACAAAAACGACATTATGTACACAAAATAAACATATAAAACATAGATTTAAGTTATGTTTTGGGACATATACTGTTTTAGTTAAATATCTTTCGGTCTTTTTAGTAATAATGTGATGCACACAGTTGTGCTATCGAGACACCGTTATATTTGTTGTTTTTTTTCAATTTCGTGGATAGCAGAACGAGGGCTTTCAACGCTAGCTGTTCCTAATTTTAAAATGATACACAAGAGGCAAGACAGCTATTCAATACTATTTGTTGTAAATGTTTCAGCCCATCTTTAAAAACGAGTATTATGATTTCTCAGTAAAAGCAAAGCTTTTTAATGCATTAAGAACCATAAAAGTTATAAATGTCTTATTATAACAATCTGTTTAAATAAAAATAAACGTCTTTAAAATGTTAATGAAACAATAAAAAAAGAAAACTTTAAAACCCTTTTGTTCCATTACTTCTTCAAAGATCTTTATTGTCAGCTCCTTCCTCATCAGTAATTTTATCTCCAGGACAAGGTATACAGGCGTCAGCAGTAAACGATGTCATGTATGTCCTTCCTGGGCACGGCAGGCAGTGAGTTTGGAATCCATTGTCATAGTGACCAGGAGGACATAGACCTAAAACCGTTAAATGTACATTGCTAAACATTTATTTACCCAGTGTTAATTTTTTATTGTTCTAACAACGTCTTTAGTGTCAAAAAACGTATTTGTTTAACTAAAATTCTACACTTTTAAAAGTCTTTCATCTATCTGTGTTTAATGTGAACAGTTTAAAGTAATTGAGTATCATATATACTTACAACACCTGTCAGCATCTCTTCGGTATCATCGAGTACAGTTGAGATTCTCGGCTGGAACACACACTGGGGAAAACAACAGAAAGTTAATACATATGTTAGCACATTTTGTGTCACCGTTGGAATTTTAAGGTTTTTCACAATGGGCCCCCCAGTGGCTCAGCGGCATGTCTGTGGACTTGCACACTAAAATCCGGATTTCGATACCCGTGGTGGGCAGAGCACAGATAGCCCATTATGTAACTTTGTGCTTAATTCATAAACATTTTCACAATGAGCACGACGCACTAGTTATAATATGAATTATGACTCACTCTGTAAAATAGCAACATAAATGTTACTTTTCGTGAGAAAAATAAAACGTGTCGTGCTTCAAAACAGTTTCTTGACAGTAGACTTTTGTTTCTTTATGTACGTCCTAATGGAGTTAACTAATGAAATTAATCACACAAACTTGGAAATTTATGAAATTACACACGATCTTTATTTTTATATTATGTTATATCTGTAGGTACATTCGATTTCTGTTGGTGTTTCCCTTGCAAAATTCTTATTTGTCAGAGTTAAAAGGGAAACTGTTGTCACTGTTCATGTTAATATCAGTTATGAAAATACAGGTTCTTTTGGGAATATTACATTGGTAATTTGTAACAATATATAATTTTGAGTCTCTTGTAAACAACAAAATATTAAAAAATATCCTTAATGCAGAAAACGCATGAAATGTATTCCGAATAAATTTTCCATCTGAAGTTAATATAAAAGCAAATACTTAATTTTTTGTGGATTTATCAAGGTAAATAATATTGGGATCTAACACCTTTTGCTGAAAATTTAAAGTATTGTTTATTCAGAATACGTTCTTACAAAACTTTGTAGATATGATTTGTATCTTTACAGTTCGTAAGATTTTGCATCAACATACAGAAGTTTAGCACGTTATATCAAAATAACTTTGGAGCCTCATCACTTCTCTCTACAGGTTTTCCACAATCCATCTCGTCTCTGATCACATAGTTACTACATCAGTGACGTGACTGGTATGTCTATGTGTACAATAACATGCATATCTATTTAATTATTCAGTTGTTGATCTCGCTCCTAGGTTGAGATATTTTTTGCGTATTGTTGCCTGGGGCACTTCGGCGGTTTTTATCTGTGATATTCGTGTATGACTTGTTGCAGGTTTTTTTCCGAATTGCGAACCAAAATTATTTTTTCAATGCTCTTAAGTACAATAAATATCTGTTTCGAAAAAAATTAATTTTCATTTGAATATATTTTTATGATTTGGGCACATAAACATTTACATTGGAAAGGTCTGTTTCATACCTTTCCGAAAAGCAACAAATTTTCGGTTTCATCTTTAGCATCAACTGATGAAATGTGATGCATCTTCCAAGAGTATATTATAGCTGTCAATATCAACATCTGTACCTTGGAGTTGGCCAATATCACCCATTACTGGAGTCCTAATTATTTGGACCAGTATATGGACGTTGTTTTATCTTTAGAATGTATGGTATTGATGGTAACATTTATAGTAATTAGAGGTCGATATGTTTACCAATACTTATTCCTGCTCATACCACACTTCAACATCGACAGTTCCCCTCATGAAATTTAAGAAAAACTAATTTCATGTTATTTCTAAAGTAATGATTCCTTGTAAGTATACTTAACATCATTGTAATAATTTCTGTTACGCATTTATATTTCTGAGGAACCCACTTGAAGCTAATAAATCTTGCAGACATCCTACAATGGGTAATTTAAAACTTTTTATTACAGAACTCACATGTAATTCGACGTTTCTAGGTTATAAAGCGATTAGGAAAGAGATTTAAGATAACGGTGATATAGAAAAACCTCAGTCAACAACACGATACTCACCCAGTCAAAAACCCCAAATACAATGAACAAAATACCTAAATTCTGTAAAACAAAATAAAGTAAATAAATACTAATGTCATTTATAAAATACTTTATAGCAATTTCCACGTATTTTACGTCGAAGAAACAAGCCCAAAACTTAAAACAACATTCATGTAACAATAAAATAGAATCTCACGTTTTTAAATTTAACACTGCAACTCAAATACATATACTACAGATAACATTTAAATACTAAACAGAGAATCCAACATCACTAAACAATAAACCAAATAATTCCTTGTAATACATGAGCAAACACAAATTAAAACACTATAAAGAAACACTTTTATATCTATATTAATAAGCTTCAATAAATCTTGTTCGATGTATTATAATTTGAAGATGATACTTATAATTTACAAGATTTTATAATTTACAAAATATTCTGAGAGTACTAAGAGTAATACAGTATTAATAGGAAATTACATAAAGGTTGTTAAAAACTATCATATGAAGATAAGACCGTTCAGTTTTCATTGTAATTAAATGATATAAAATATAAAGTATCGTTTTCTAAACGAATGCGATAAAAACACAGTTTAATTAACGTAAATGGGAGTATTTTAAAATTCCTATCTGGTGCAGTTACAACAGTTTGATCAACAGAGACAATTCCATAAAGAAATTATTTACTTTGTGGGTGAACAAACGAATAATTTAAATTATTTGACTTAACCAACAGAAATCCATGATTAGAAAGGTATCCAGATCATTGGTAAGTGTCACTAACATATCAATACATATCAGAGAAAAACAAAATAAAATATATAAAACAAGAGCCGAGATGTTAGTTTTCAATGATAAAATTAAGAATAATTGACAGTAGTTAGCTTTTACAGCGGAAAAGAGCAGATCGGAGTTAGCTAAGTTAGTACAAGCACTGGATGTGACCGCAAATAGAAAGTTAAGTTTTTACTTTCTACTCTAAGTAAGCTATCAAATCTATTAAACAAAAGCGAAAGATTACCTCACACTTACAGTTTGTGGTTCTTACACATAGTTATGAGTTTTTCATTTATTACACGTGAACTGATATTAATACAGCTACAATAAGAGATACCTTGAAAATGTTTAGACAAATTATATAGAAATGTACTTATTGTAGCTGTATTAATACCAGTCCACGTGTAATACATGAAAATCTGACAACTATATGTAGGGACCTTAAACTGTAAGTGTAATGTAATATTTCACTTCTGTCTAATAGATTTGATAGCTAACTTGGAGAAGAAAGCAAGAACTTTCTAATTAACTGTAGAGAATGAAAAGCTTTTCGAATGATCAAGCACACACAGTTTTTCTTATAACAAACCACATCGGGCTATTTACTGTGTCCACCGAGGGCAGTCGAACTCCTCATCTTAGCGTTGTAAATTCATAGACTTACCGTTGTTACATTGGTTGACTATTTCATTGAAACAATAACTTCATGAACATCGTTATTTAATGTTAAGTGTTAACTGATTTTATCTGTTGTCAGTCCAAAATCGGTTGCTTATCAGTTCGATTATAAGACTATAATCGAAACGTTTTTTAATGAATGATCAAATGGTACAGTAGACTATACTACACGTCGTTAAGCTGTGAGTTTTTGTTTCTAGTTTTCTTTGTAAATATGCACTCCACTTAAACTAAACACACACTTATACGACTTGGATTTAAACCTATTCATAAAGAATGTGGAAAAAAAAGGTATTTGCAAGTTATTTGAAAATATTGAACCACAAGAATAATAGAATCAATTTAAAATAAAACACGTTTTAAAAAATGAAGTTTTAATTAAAATTCCTTTTAACCAAAAAAATTCTTTAGTCGCATTTATTCCAGTTCAAACATTAAATCATCGGGCGTGTAATATCATTGCTTCGCCATTAAACATTTTCTATCCATCCTATACATATTTTACAACGCATAAAGGAAAAATATTTTTGATCGCTATAAATGAGACCTACTAACGGTTCTAATATTAAAGAAAACTCCTAAAACGAGATTTTCGCACACCACTGACTTAAAATCCGTAATGAGCAAATTTAGAAAAATGAGGCAGAAATATTTGAGAGCAAATGTGACGTTAAACATAATTATTAGGCTTCACTAACCTCTGCACTCTCCATCAAAACTTTATACTATTAAAGAAACATCCGTTTATGGTAAGAATGAATATATCTAATTTGTATACGTAAAAATAAATGTAGAGCTAAGTTGTTTATGTTTGTATGTTTTCTTTTAGCAAAGCCACGTCGGGCTATCCGCTAAATTCATGGAGGGGATTCGAACCTCTGATTTTAACGTTGTAAACCCGTAGACTTACCTCTGTACTAGAGGGAGGCAGAGCTTAGCCAGAAAAATAAAAAAGAATCGAACAGCAGTGGTATTAACAGTTTAAAACTACTGTATAGAAACTTTAAAAACATTGAAAATGTAGTATATCAGTAAGATATCTTTAAGAGTTCCAAATTTCTAACCAAAACTTTGAATTCCTAAGGCAGATTTGTCAGAGAGTATCTTGTTTACTTTTAGCCTCGTTAACTACCAAGCTATTTCTGTGAGAGAAAAATAAGGAATTCCATAGCTCTAACCAATGAATACAAATAAATATCACAAATATACATTATAATTGAATTTTTAGTGGCAGTTAAACTATATTACAAATGTTTTACAAACGATAATTAATGACAGAATTAAATTTCTTTTTTCTTTGTATGAACATCCGGCTTAGTTGTTTACTAAAACATAACACATTGATATAAAATTTGTATTGTGAAATAATTAAGCTGTATTTGATACTCTTGTCATCATAATCTTACAATACATGGCCAATATAAATAATTTTGTAGTCAATACACATGTAAAAATGGGCAAATTTACATAATGTCTGAATAAAACAACATATGAATCAAGATTTACATGTATTTATACTGAAGTTATTACAAAATGTTTAGAAATACTTTTTCGAGATTTGCGACTGTAACATAAACCCCTTTCACGTATCAGCCCCCAAATATATTCTCCCATTACGTTATCGTTATACGTTCCCAAGTCACAAAAGCAGAGTTTGAAGAGAAGAATAAGCCTTTTACTTTTACTTTAGGCACAAGCAATTAGGAAATAACATTTTGTGTCCAGGAACAAGAAAAGGTAAAAATTTTGTTACATAGTGTAATCTTATGTACACACAGGCAATTATTTTTATAATCAAATACACATGGTGAAATATCAAACGAAAAGGTTATGGCTGAAAGAAATTTAAAAGCAAGATGGACGATTTCGATTTAGATGTTATTTCTGTGAAATTAGTATCGTTTAATAAATGAAAATATGGTCTAGAAAAACAAACAAACAAACTTTGAATTTACCTCTTACATCGTGTTTGTAATCACCTTCACGATTTTTGCACGTGTAAGTTCCCGCATCTTCAAATTCCGCGTTAGTTAGCACTAATTCGCCATCGTATTTTATTTGCGTTCTCTCTACTAACTAGCTAATTGAGATTTGAGTACCAAATAACTGGTTCTTCTCTCGCTCTTTCATAAGCTTGGTTTGAACAAATTCATGTTAGAGTAGAACCACGTTCAATTTCGTAACGGATTTAAAACCTGAAACAAGCAGGAAACTACCGAAAATATAAAATAATTGAGTGTAATTCGCATTGAATTCTCTCTGCACTGTACGCTTTGTAAGTCACTTTCTATATTGTTTCTAAGTGAAATATCAGTGTTACTATGCACACAAAGTATTCTTGTTTGAATGACATCATGAACTGAAGTAACAATGTTAGATGGAAAAAAGTTTTACTGACAATAATGATTGCAAAGTTTATTGCTTTCTGTAGTGTGAAAGACGCTTGAACTGAGAAATTACACTGGGGAACACTTTTTCAGTAACTTTGAGTTGCATTGGATATTTTAACTGATTCTGAAGGAGTTTTAGATGCTGATTTCAAATCTGAAATCAGTTTATCTCTACAAGCTCTAGTTTGTACGCAATTTGAGGTTAATGAAATTGTACAAATGTGAACTTGCGTAAACCATGTATAAGCATTTTCACGTCTATATATATAGATAGCTTCTAATATTTTAATCATTCTTCTTTTGTTTCAGATCAAACATGGCTTCCAAAAATAGATATCATTGCAGAAACAAGCCTGATGCCTTCTGCTACATACGTGGATGCTACACACTCAATCGTCAGAGACGTAACATATCCTCGTTCGTCAAGCGTGCCTACAAGGCATATTTTGAAGTTCATCTTGGTGATCAAGACAAGCAATGGGCTCCTCATGTTGTGTGCCACAATTGTGAGGAAATGCTTCGAGACTGGACCAAAGGAAAACGCGATGGTCTGCCTTTTGGTGTTCCAATGATTTGGCACGAACCCACCAACCATGTAACTGACTGCTATTTCTGCATGGTAAACACAACGGGTGTTGGGAAGAAAAACCGACATAAGATTACGTATCCGAACATTCCCTCAGCTATTCGGTCTGCTCCGCACTCTGAAGAAGTTCCTGTTCCAGTTTTCAAAGGTTTGCCTTCATTGGACGATAAAGACATTGGACATGATACAAGCGAACAAGACAGTTGTGACAGTGAATTGTCAGAAAAGTGTACACAATCGGAGAACTGTTCTTCAGACACTGAACCTTTCCCCGTCCCCAAGCCTCTTCCCCAGGCTGAACTGAATGATTTAGTGTGGGATTTAGGTCTTTCAAAGAAAGCAGCAGAGCTTTTGGCATCAAGATTACAAGGCAGAACTCTTGTTGATCACTTTGTTAAAGTATCATATTTCAGAAAGCGTGACCAGTTTTTTGTGACCTTCTTTTCAGATGACAGACAGTTTGTTTACTGCCATGACATCCAAGGGCTTCTCAAAGAACTGGGTGTACCTTACTATAGTCCTGCTGAATAGAGACTCTTTTTAGACAGTTCATAACGCAGTCTAAAGTGTGTTCTTTTACATAATGGGAATGATTATGGTACAGTACCTGTCGGTCACTCAGTGCATTTGCGGGAAGACTATGATGATATGAGAATGGTCATGGACTTATTAAAATATCATGAGCACAATTGGATTATTTGTGTAGACTTAAAGATGGTCAACTTTCTTCTTGGACAACAGAAAGGTTTCACCAAGTTTCCATGTTTCCTCTGTATGTGGGACAGCCGAGCACGAGACAGACATTGGGTCCAGAAGGACTGGCCTATTCGTGACACCCTTGAAGCAGACATGCCAAATATCATACAAGACCCAATTGTAAGCAGAGATAAGATCATCTTTCCTCCTCTTCACATCAAATTAGGTTTGATGAAGCAATTTGTTAAGGCACTGGAAACCGAAGGTGAATGTTTACAGCTTTACCAGGGTTATCATTTGAGAAGATCAAAGCAGGCGTGTTTGATGGCCCACAGATTCGAACCCTAATTCGTGATGATCAGATTGTTGCTAAGATGACCGCTTTAGAAAAGGCAGCATGGTTATCCTTTGTGGCAGTCGTTCAGAACTTCCTTGGAAACAATAAGGCGGAGAACTACAGTGAACTTGTAAACAGAATGCTCCTCGCTTTTCGTGATCTCGGGTGCAACATGAGCATCAAGCTTCATTTTTTGAACAGCCACCTTTATAAATTCCCTGATAACTTGGGGGCTGTGAGTGACGAACAAGAAGAACGATTCTACCAAGACCTAAAGGTCACGAAAGAACGCTGGGACAAAAGTATGATGGCTGACTATTGCTGGAGCATTAAACGAGATTGTCCAGATGGAGTGTACAAACGCAAATTCCTACCTGAATAAAATACACAAACAAATTGATAAGCTATTCCAATAATTTCCTATAATAACGAAAAATTAAAAATTAAATAAAAATGTCAAATTGCATAAAATCTGTAGCTTGCAGACAAAAACCGACTTCAGATTTGAAATCAACACACTCAAATTGACTATAAAAAGGTCTTTTATTAAATGCAACAAAATGAGTGTTCCCCAGTGTTATAATCATGTTTATGTCATGCATAATTTAGATTTAATAAACAATAACAATATTTGCCTAAGACTTCAACTTGAAATTTATGTAAAAGCAAATAAAATATTTATACGAAATTTCCCATTGCAATTTTTTTGACAATACATGTCTTAGTCGGTATTTATGATATCAACCATAATAAGACTGCTAACAGATGTCTCACGATACATATAAATTATAATTGAGTTGTTATAAATGTATGAACACTCTAACAATATTTAAATTAAAAAATCAGTTCAAGAATATTCACATATATAACTTATGTGACAAATACTGCATTCTATGGTGTTACATAGGGATTAATGACAACAATTAGCTGTATCAAATATTTTGTTCTTTAAAACTAACAAGATTTCGATAGTTTGTTATTTTGTTTTTAAATTTCGCACAAACCTACTCGAAGGCTATTTGTGCTAGCCGTCCCTAATTTAACAGTGTAAGACTAAAGGGAAGGCAGCTAGTCATCACCACCTACCGCCAATTCTTGGGCTACTCCTTTCCAATGAAAAAGTGGTTTTGACCGTCACATTTATAACGCCACCACGGCGGAAAGGGCGAGCATGTTTTGTGCGATCGAGATTCGAGCCCGCGACCCTCGGATTACGATTCGAACGCTTTAACACAATTGGCCATGCCGGGCCAAGATTTGAATAGATCTTTCGTACTAAAAACTATATGTTCATTACGCTGTTCATGGTTGCCAGATAAAATACTATCATAGCTTTGTTGTAACGTTACAATAAAATTAATACCCTGAAATATTTGCCTGACATTTATAATAAATATTAAGTAAATTGGAAATACCACTTTCCCCTCAGGACCGGCATGGAAAAGGTGGTTAAGGCACTCGACTTATCATCGGAAAATCGTGGGTTCAAATCCCCGTTATAATTTGACGGTTAATCCCACTATTCGTTGATAAAAGAGTAACCTGAGAGTTGGCTGTCGGTGGTGATAAATAGTTGCCTTTCCTTTAGTCTTACACTGACAAATTAGGGACGCCTAGCGCAAGTAGCTTTCGTATAGCTTTGCGAAAGATTCAAAAACAATCTAACCTAATTCTTAATTTCATGTTAAGATACATTTGCTTCTAACTTTTTAAGTTGTTCATTTCTCAGTTAAACTTCTAAAAATTGAGAAGAATAGCAATAAAACAAAAATAAGAAAAACATTCCCTCTTGAAAGTGAAGAGCAGTAATAAAAACCTGAGTTTCAAAGTTTTTAGTGTAAATTGTTCAGAAATAAACGCAAGTAATCCAACTGCATTACTGGAATTGCAGAAACAGTCTCTTCAGAATTAGGTTTTTATTTCTGAGACTTTACTTATTTATTCTTTACTTTACTTATTCTTTATCTCTGTTCTCAAATATGAATGGTGACTTTTGATCTTTAACATAAAACATTCTTGATGCTCAGGTATCTAGGTTTTATTTCACAACAACTGACACAAGATTAACTCCAGTAATCAGATGAAAGTAAAAGTAATCATCCGATTGTACAGGAGACAACAAAACACAGAGCTACTGGCTGTTCTGAAAACTGAAAATTTTAATACCATCAGTATTACTGAGACTTAGTTGGATATTAACAATCTTCATGAGAGAAATTTTTGGAATACCAAGCTACAAATTATTTATAAGAAATAGGAGTCATTATTGCTAAAGCAGAAGAAAGCATTTCTATACAAGATGAACCTAAGAAAACATGTCTATATCATGGTGTTAAGTCACAATGAAAGCTTCCTCGTCCCACTGTACATACTCAACACAAAGTATCAGTATATCTTGCACTATAGGTTCTAATGACACAAACATAGTCAAACAAGCCTTAATGACAAACTGTGTGGTAAGCAAACTTTTCTAATCTAGTTTTTATAGTTGAGTCAGAAACCTAAATGAATATGATACAGTAAGTCAATGTAACAAACGGTAACGTATTTTAGTTAATTATACTCGCAGGCATTCAACAAATTTAAACTTCTAAAGTGAGATAATACAAAAGTTAACAATGCAACAATTTTTAATACACAAATCATCTAGTCACATGTAACCACAGCTGATACAAATTAGTATAAAACTGGCCTTTAATATATGCAACTGATTTTCATTTGTTCTGTTCCAGAAGACCAGTAAATTTATATTATTATATACAAATACATCTTTAAATTTCAGTCACTTGTCTTAAAAGACAAAACAATAAAGAAACACAAAAAACAATGACATTCTATGTTCACATAATTTGTACTCGCATGTCACAATCTGCTAAGCCTCGAATTATAAATCGAACGCCTTAACCCACCTGGCCATGCCGGGCTGTGTGTAATTAAAGCTTAGTTTATTATAGAATCTATGATATTTGAAATCAGTCTAAAGTAGTTGTTGGCTCAGCTACGCGGACTATGCTAGTTTGTGATAGTAAGCATTTTGTGTGAAGACATGAAAATTAAAAGTACAGAAAATACACTTTAGGAAAAGAATCAAGGATGATATAAATTTAACGGAGAGGTAATTTTTGTATTTATGTTTTGACTCTTTATAGTAACATGTATTAGAACCATGATTGTCAGCTATATAACTGCACTATTCACATCACTGGAAAACCATGACAAAATACACTAAAAACATGGAGTTTCAGTGTTATAGAAACATGGTAACAATACACAGTGTTTGGTTTTCTTAAAAGGTTTAAATCATATTCAACAAAATGACTTATTTTACTTTTTGTTTCTTTTTTAGGGTTTGTTGATAATCACGATCAATTCTTAAGATGAATTTTAAATTTCTCTAGTTGGACACAGAATATCCGAAAGAAATAATTCAGTGCCCAACAATAGGTTTTTATTATTATTAAATACATGGAAAGTAAGGAATTTCTGGAATAACTTTTTCTTTCACTTCTCTCTTCCACATTTAATGAATAACCCAATAACATTGAACTGTACATATTTGTGGTCTAAAAGAAAAAAGTGTTGGTAGAGACTGATTGTTGACCACGAAGGTGTGTTCAGTTTCAATCTGAGGTGATTATGAATGAGTTCACGAAGGAGTTTCTCTACTTAAACACACCAGGAAGTTGAACTAACACGCTGACTTCTCTCTCTCACTTCTTTTTTTGTATAAAAATTTCTTATCTAGATAAAGTCAATGAGTGCATCATGTTAATAAGCACAAATAACTAACTGACTGAGAAACATTGTTATCAAATATCTCACTATCAACAAAAGCCGACAGAACGAACATGTTCAGTGAAGAGTAGTCCAACCCGCGTATCTCGAATCGAGCGCCCTAATTATCAGACCATGTCAGGCATACATCCAACCTAGGAATATAAAATAAAAAAATTAAACTTGAAAACCGTAAACCAGTTCCATTTTATTGGATATAACTGCGCAAACCATTGCGAAAAAAAAAATGCTTTTGCGTAACAAAAGGCGTTGTGGATAGTATAGTCTAGTTACCCATAAATTGAGACTTGGTGTAAACCTGTGTCATTATGACACCTTGGGACTTTGATGGCTCTAATACGCAATTGAACACTTAACGCTGTATTATAAATATATAATTTTTCGATGTGGAATTCGCCACCCGAAGTTAACCAAAAGTAACTTATAACAACGTGTTAGAAAAAAAGTATCCAGTGAACGAACAGTAAGTTTACGCCATTACACCACTTTTATATGCAAAAACGGCTCTTTTGGGTTCAGAAAATATTTTAAATAGAAGAGCAAACAACGTTTCGACCTTCTTCGGTCATAATTCAGTGCCCAACAATAGGTTTTTATTATTATTAAATACATGGAAAGTAAGGAATTTCTGGAATAACTTTTTCTTTCACTTCTCTCTTCCACATTTAATGAATAACCCAATAACATTGAACTGTACATATTTGTGGTCTAAAAGAAAAAAGTGTTGGTAGAGACTGACTGTTGACCACGAAGGTGTGTTCAGTTTCAATCTGAGGTGATTATGAATGAGTTCACGAAGGAGTTTCTCTACTTAAACACACCAGGAAGTTGAACTAACACGCTGAACGTTGTTCGCTCTTCTATTTAAAATATTTTCTGAACCCAAAAGAGCCGTTTTTGCATATAAAATTCTCAACAAGTGGGTTTTCTCGACATCACTGATTACACCACTTTAATCGGGGTTTCAATTTCACGCAGTGGATAGAATTCAGATAACCCAAACATTAGCAAAATTGCTTCAGGTTATGATGAAGATATATCAAGTTGCGACAATCGCATGTGATGACAAATCTTAAGAAACTTTAAAATTTGATTCATGGATAAAGGTTCGTGAACATTTAAACTTTCTCTTATTTATAGTACTAAGCATTCTTCAGTACAGGTATGTAGTATCCTTTAATATTAACATTGTGCTCTTAATATTAAACTTATACTTGTTACAATTTTATTTGTAGGAGCATATATATTACAAGTACTGTTTCTATACTTTATTATATCATTGAATATTAAAATTAGACATCATTGACTGAAGCTAGTGATTCGACTTTAGCCTTTACAAAAGGAACAGCAATCATAAGTTGAATTTAGGGTCTGGAAAACCAATAAAGATTGAAAGTGTACACTAAATATCCAGTTTTCCTTGGCAACGCTTACAAGTTCTTAAAAGAGTTTCTCACTTTAATGTGGTATATGATTGAAAACACAAGTTCATCGAACTATTTTCAGTGAACATTCTTATGTTTTATGTTTAAAACTACGCAGAAATCTTGGTAGTAATCAGGAGAATGAAGTACAATATTGGACTAGGGTGATTTAATGATAACCATGTTATATTTTGGTCAGAGAGCTATGTTTGGCATCTGATGACAAACAACTTATTATATTTCGCATTTAAAAGCTACGAGTTCATTATAATCATGATTCTTTTTTTTTTAATTTCGCGCAATCGTACATGAGGGAAATCTGCGCTAGCCGTTCCTAATTTAGCAGTAAGATTGGCCACACATTATAACGTCCCCAAGGCTAAAAGGGGGGAGCATGTTTGGTGGGACTAGGATTCAAAGCCGCGATCTTCATATTACGAGTCGAGCGCCTTAACCACCTGGCCAGGCTGGACCCACTTGGGGTAACCGAATTGACAGTGAAGGAAGCTATAAACTGACTATCTGCTTTCCCTCTTGGGAAGTTTCAATTTCCAGAAAACGAAAATTAAACACTAATTCATGCAATCTAATCTTGGTTGAAATAGATACTCTTCAAGAAAAAAAGAAGAAAGAAACGCAAAAGGCAAAATTTGAGACAAATTGTTAACAAGTTTATTCTGGGTAGTTCTGTATGACATGTGTGAAACTTTGCACATTCACTTCTGAACATCCAAAATCTGCAAAGGCGAAGTCCACGCTTACTAGTTGAAGTTTGACGTCACTTAACGTCAATAACGAGTATGCCCCCCGTGAGCATCAATAACTGCTTGGCATTGGCATCTCCTGCCCACGGAAGCGATGAGATGACGAATCACATCCTGTGAATTGGCTGTCCATTCAGCCTGCAAAGCTGCTGCAAGCTGAGATAGTCTGCGGTTGAGGTTGTCGCCGTCGCAGACGTTGGTTTAACTCTTGTCAAAGATTTCCCACTGGAGTTAAATCTGGTGATCTGGAGTGCCAGGGAAGAATGTTGATGTTGTGGTGTCTCATGAAGACAGTGGTGAGTCGGACTGTAAGAGGACGAGCATAGTCATATTGAAAAATGTTGTTGACATTCACCATGACGGGTTGCACATGGGGCTTAAGAATCTCGTCGACGTATCGTTGAGCCGTAAGATTCCCTCGAATGTGCGAAAGGTCTGTTCTGGCATTGTAGGCGATGGCAGCCCACATCATGACGCTGCCACCACCAAATCTGTCAACTTCCTGCACACAGTTTGCTGCAAAGCATTCACCTCGCTGATGGTAAACACGGATCCTTCCATCCTGCCTACGAAGCATAAAACGTGATTCATCGCTGAACTGAACATGCCTCCATCGTCGATGAGGTAATACCCGATGTGCCCGAGTCCACTGCAGCCGTGCTTGACAATGTTGCTGGGTGAGGATGACGCCTCTGACTGGACGTCGAGGTCAGATTCCTACATCTCGTATATGGTTGCGTACGGTCTGATCGGAAATCCTACGCAGCCTTGGTATGGTTGAGGCAGTAGAAGACGCAGTGGTGTTCCTATCCCGAAGGTGACGTAACCCGGATGTGGCGATCTTGTGCGGGCGTGGTCACACGAGGTATGCCAAATTGTGGACGGTAACGAGTTGATCCATGTTGTTGGTGACGATTCCATAGCCTTGTGATGGTGCTTACATGGACATTCACAGCTCTGGCAACATCTGATCTAGATTCGCTTGCTTCCAAGCGACCAATGGCGTTGTTGCGTTGTGCTTCAGTCAGTCTTGAAGTAACTGTATTGCGTGTCGGTGGCTTAACACTAAGCTCTGGAAAACGAGAATCCGTCACTTTAATAGGGATCATTCACATGTTGCACTTGCAGAACATCCAGATCTCTCAAACAAATTTATTGGAAACGAATGCGTTTTGGCGAAAAACACGATATTTTTCTCCGTTTTCAAAGTGCACAACTTTTATTGTCATTTTGGTCTGACAATCAGTGCCTTAACACGTGTAAGATCACATACTCTGAGCTTGTAACGTTATTACATATATTTCTCTTTAAAATAAAATTAATATCCCTTTTGCGTTTCCTTTTTTGAAGAGTATATGTTTGACTCTTGAACTACTATTGTTTGACTGTCACTCTTATGGCATGCTATCACAGCACCAAAGTGCAGGACATTATTTCGTTAAGTAGTAATTAGACTCAGGAAAGGACCTTCAGTACGACAGTCTGGGTCGCTGGTAACGGTTGTTTTCTTCCATTTTTGTGATCGTAAAAGTAGTAGTTCGTTTGAAAAGTGAGCAACAAGCTGCAAATGCTTTCGTTGTTAAGTCCCGTATTCCTCGGATTCGATGGGTAAGTTTAATGTTTCTCACTCTTTTTGTATGGACGACAAACAGGCCAACCAAGTTGGCCACACTGGCTAATTGAAGAGCTATGGCGATGGAGCTCTGGAATCCTGATCTATTTTGTTCACCCGTCTGCTGATAGGTAGTTTGCAGATAAGCTGCTCGATAAACTTCTCATAAATAATGTGGAAGATATTTCTTTTAACCACCTACGGCTGGAGCAGATTTAACAGCTAGGTATATTATGAGTAATTCACCCCTAGGTTTTCTTGCATTTTGTTTTATACAGTATGACGTCTTCGGTATGAAGGGTCTGTATGGATGCGATATAATCTATACCAGGTACTAATACCTGCGAGATTTATTTGGTTGTTTTTAATTACACTTTTAGCCATGGAAGCTTTATAATTGATGGTTCGTATTTCCGTTACGTCAAATATGCTACCCTTTCAGAGGTGTTGGAGCTATAATGTAGCGTGCATTAGCAAGTTGGCACTGGGAGATGATGACTAACTACTCTTTCTATACTCTTACACGGCTGAAGTAGGGACGGCTATCGCAGGTGACCCTTGTGTAACTTTGCGAAAAATTGAAAACAAAACAAACACATAACAAATTACTTACCGAGTGTAGCAGTACTTTTTTATGTAATTGTTTAATTATGCTGATAGTATGAGTACCCTAGCCCTCAAAGTATGAGGTGCTAAAGTATTGGATATATATATATTAATATTCTATATTGATGTTAAGGTCCACACACATGCAATAACTATTCAGTAAACGCTCGAAATGTAACAATGTAGCGTATGACCGGACACAACAAATTAAGAAACTAAAATAACTACAAGTTTTTTAACAAATTTGGATTTTTTGTAATAAGTGTTTAAAAACTTGAATAACTATGGTAATTAATTAATTTTTCATCATTTTTTATTTTGTAGTATAGATTTCTGAGATTAAGTACAATTTTATACAGGGGGATGTCTGCGCTCTATCCCTCGGCCAGAACAGTTGAGAATCTCTCTTTTGGTAATGAAATCCAGCTATAATTAAATACTTTAAAGATTACGTCTAAAACGTATGAACACTAAATAGCATTCAGTGATGTCGAGAAACCCACTTGTTGAGAACTTTTATATGCAAAAACGGCTGTTCTGGGCCCAGAAAACACTTCAAATAGAAGAGCGAACAACGTTTCGACCTTCTATTTGAAGTGTTTTCTGGGCCCAGAACAGCCGTTTTTGCATATAAAAGTACTAAATAGCATTAGTAAAATTAACATACTAGTGGGACTAACAGCAACAATAACTTTCTTCATGATAACAAAGCGCATCAACTGCTATATAAAAATGATATAATGAGAGAGAAAATATTTCCCAAAACGCCATTTGTATGTCCACGCTCATGACACTATATATAGATTTTTATCAAAACAACAAGGTAAGCTGCTCCTGCGTGATAAAGGCAGCAATACTTTTGTCAGGCCCAGCGTAGCCTGATTGTTAAGACGTTCGACGACTCGTAATCTGAGGGTCGCGGCTTTGAATCCCCGTCCCTCTAAATATGCTTGCCTATTCGCCCTTGGGAGCGTTATAATGATACGGTCAATACCACTATTCTTTAGTAAAAGTATAGCCCAGTAGTTGGCGGTGAGTGGTGATGACTAACTGCATTCCCTCTACTCTTACACTGCTAAATTAGGGGCTGCTAGCGCATATACCTCTCGTGTAGCTTTGCATTAAATTAATGAAACCAGCAAACAATACATTTGCGACTATTTTTAATCATGCTTTATCACTTAACAATGTCACATCGGTTCATGACGTCACTCAAACAAGAAAACACCTTAGAATGTATCTCATACCAGCTTCCCTTTGTTTTTGCCATCTGTCCCTAATTTAGCAGTGTAAGAATAAAGGGAAGGCAGCTAGTCATCACCACCCACCGAAAACTCTTGGACTACTGGGAGTGACTGTCACATTATAATGCCTTACGGCTAAAAGGGCGAACATGTTTGCAAAGTCAGTATAAATTCTGTCCTTTTTTGCACAGTGATTAAAGAATTACACCTATGAATGCATAAGCAAACATATTCCTGGTTTCAGTTTCAAACTTGCCTTTCATACACAATAAAATACCAAGATGAGCAAATATTAAGTTATCTTTGACACAGGTGAGGTAACCCTCATATTGCAATCCTTTTGGCACAAGCTCCATCAATCATTCACAAATGATAGGCACATTACACAGGTTAAGTAGCATGATGTGAAATTATTTCACATGCTTAAAGCAATTATGGTCTTATTTTCATTATCCAAGTTAACTTTCCATTATCTAAAAACCACATTTAAAGTGCTGAGCCAACTGACATCTTTATATGGATCCAGACAACTACTTGTCCGCAGCAGCAGAAAGACATCATCACACTCACTTATCTCAAATCAACATGACCTTGGGATGGCCTTATTCTTCCTAACAATTACTGTTACAGATAACTAATACCTTTCTGAAGGCTGTATAATTTTTACTTCAACATTCACTATATCTCAGTGTTGTTTATAACACTGAAGTTCCAAGATAGTCTGTATGGTAGTTGTTTGACTAAATGTACATAATCTTTATTTATGTAGTGTCAAGCTATACCACTGAGACAACCATACTGACCCACAAATACATTAACATAATCAAATAATGATTCACAGAGTTCATGTCATTGTGCTGAATTCAGACTACTTCCATAATCATCAATAATGATCTTGGGTAGTTTAGCAGCTGCACATTCATTCTTTGACATAGGGTTACATATGGAATCCTAGCAATACAGTTAGCTTCAATTACTTCAACTTCACTTAATGTTTTGATGGTCATTGCAGCAGAAAGCTGAATAGCCAAATGTCTAGAATCACAGACCACCACTAAATCTACCACCATTTATTCAAAAAAGTTCACTGCTTTATGGACTAAAAGAAACAGTGCTTTAAAGTATTGGTTCTATCATCAATATAAACAGTAATGCTGTATTTACCACTGCATAAAATGATACTTTTTATTCTCAAAGCAATTCCTGATTTTTACACCTCATCTTATATATAGATTCAAAGACAGAGTTCCAGTAAGAGCTCTCAAAATAATAGCATAGTTAACCAAAACTATGTTACTCCTTTTTACTTTTGTTTGGCAATTGTGCACTACTTTTGTAAACATGCTTTTATAATAGATCTTAAGGTCAAGTTGTTGTTTTTGTTTTGTTTTTTGTTATAGGAAAAAAATGAGTTCAACTGTGATGAAAACTTTACAAAATTGTTTATTTCAAGTTATGCTTCATTAAGTTGTATGCAGCATTTGAAGATTATAATAAACTACACTTGTGGTTGTATACAATACTTGATATTGCAGGTTAGCAAAGTTTAAAAATGACTCCTAAGAATTTCTTTACAAAAGTAACATTCTAAACTTACTTGATAACAGAGGTCATTCTGTACATGAAATCTAAAAGAAATACACTTGCTCAAAAAAACTGAGTGTCAATTTATATCCAGGATTATATTATACATCAGCAAGTACAGTAGCTCATGAGACTTAGTTTGTAGTAAACCACAAAATATAACATGTTCTTTCAAAGGTTTTATGACTGCTTCCTCAAAATGATCTCACATAGCTCACCATTCTTTAATCTCATTTGGATGGCACTGAACAGTTTTTCCATGGAAATACAGTTCATATTTTGCAGAAACAAAACTTACTAAGAACTTCCAAATTACACCCATCCCTAAAATCATAATAAATAAATGATACAACTGGAGGCAAACACTCTCACTATCTGGATGATTGCTGGTGACATTCCTCTCTGTTCATATCTAGAACAACATCTGTAAGAACTGACCATAGTAGTTGCTTTAACTGTTCTCAGACTGCAATCTTCTCTGAACATTAAACTATTTTACTTGTTTATAGCCAAATGACTAGCAGAAAATGCCATTTCTGTTTGTTGAAAATTCACAATTTATGTTACAAACAAGTTAAGAATAGCATGTAAAAGTGAGCCAATCAAAGAACACTTCAAATGCTGTGGTTACAACATCAAAAGTTATAATTTTCCTGTACTGAAAATGTATTTCCAATTGGTACTTACATCCTCTAACACAGCTATTCTCATTTATGGATGCCCTTTATATGTGAAACAAATACAAACAAAAACATTTACATGTCATAAGCCTTAAAACCCCCATCCATTTAAAACTGACTAAATTACAATGCATCTCTCGTGTGATAACCCTCTCTCAATAACAACATGATACACTTTCTTAGAGCATGTGACTGAAAACATCCTCAAAATAATTAGCATTATAGAATAGCAGAAAAAGAGCTATAGTAATTTGTAAATACCTCCCTCATGACCCACTATATTGATAAAGTAACACAAGTATAAATATGTAAGAGAACAGAGATATTTGTGACACGTGTATTAGGACAGAAGTTCATTGGTACAGCTCTAAATCTAAAACCCAGCCACTTGAAACCAATATCCATGTGGAAAATAGGATGACAGATCCCAATCAGAGTTGAACTGCAATTTTGATGGTTCATTTCCATATTACACAGCAGAGAATATCTAATCATCTACATCAGCAGAACATTAATGTCCTACTGAATGGTTTTTCTAATAATTTATATATATTACTTGTATTTCATTAACACATTCAAGGGTACGTCTCCACAATTTACAAACCCAGTAGCTCGGAACTGAAAAGTGGTAAGGACTCTCAAACTTCACTAGAAGAAAAAGAGAGTAAAAGAGCAGTGGAGAGTCTGGAGGAATGATAACACCCGAGACAATGCAATGGATGATCAAAGAAACCTCACTTTGAAAAGAAGGCCACACCGATTT
Source organism: Carcinoscorpius rotundicauda (assembly GCA_011833715.1). Taxonomy (NCBI): domain Eukaryota; kingdom Metazoa; phylum Arthropoda; class Merostomata; order Xiphosura; family Limulidae; genus Carcinoscorpius; species Carcinoscorpius rotundicauda. The sequence continues at coordinate 27,360,851 of CM022391.1, forward strand.
ATTCAGTACAAGGCATGGCAAGAATTATTAGCTATCCCATTCTGTTTTACCCAAATAATCCGTGAGCGAGTATTGTGCTGGATTGGCAAAAGTATGAAGTAAACCTATCAAGAGCATAAATCTGCAAGTGATCTTAAGAAACAACCCCTCTCCACAGCATGGCCATGAAATCATATGCAAGTTGACAGGGTCTTACAATGCAGATGTGAATGATTAAAAGATATCTGGTCAGATACCACTCACCACCATGTGATCTAGATAGAAAACAATGAGCATGCCCCTGAAGAAAAAAAGAAAAAAAAGAGAGGTATATGTATTAAAAGGTAACTTACCCAGTCACAGTCTCATGAAAGAGTGAAGGATGGTAACAGGTGGATGATGGTAATAAAACAAGGAAGAAACAGCTATCCAAAACATAGAATGGGAGAAGAATGTTTAAGATGTAGACTCAGTCTTAAACATATGAAGTATTTCCAATGGATGGCAGAATAGACATGAAGGGAATAGGGGGAGTGATGAAGGGAAGAAAGAGACAAAGAATAACAGACCACTCAAATCACAATCACTTCACTCCCAATGAGTGAGGAAAAGGAAATGAAGTCACAGATAAAGAAACAGAGGAAATGTATTTAACGTAAAGAAGCACTGAAAACAATGAAGCAGCACACAAAATGTAATAAACAGAGAAGGTCATCTGAACTCCATCGATGTGGAGTTTGGTAAAATACAAAAACAAGTGAAATATCCCACATGAACCACTAAAATGTGGCTGAATAAAATCAATACAGAACAAAAAAACAAACAAACTGAGAAAACCAAAGCAAGAAAGACCTGAAGTGAAGATACATGGTGTACAAAAATTTGGGGAGAAGATTTATGTATGGAATGAGAAAAAATAATGTTAACCTGCCTGGATTTAAAAGCAGCCAGGGAAAGTGGATGATGATCTAGGGACCAAAAACAAATTGCAACCAACTTGGAAGTGAAAACAAAATTCAAAAACTTCATGTGGAGGGGAACAGAGCCACCAAAACTTAAGAGGACTGAGAAGTCATTCTTTGGAAGAAAGTGTCAGTACTGGAAAGACAATTAGAAATGAGGACAAAGCACCAGGAACATGACCCTCCAAAAGACGTACATCAAGTGTGTTGGTTCAAAAAAAAAAGAGAAAAAGTAGTCCACTGTTCACCTTAAAATGTAGAAGAAGATACACCCTGTGAGTGAGTAATATGAGCCAACACTGTAAAAAGTTGAAATGAAGCAGCATTAGTCAAACAAAGCAAGAATAAGAGTGTAAACTAAAGCAACTTGGACTGATAAAGATGCCTGGGTGTGAAAGGAATAAGATCTTTCAACTGTAGATCACTATTTTGAAGTCTCCAGTAAAAGAACCATATATACCTTGTCTGGAGATGAGTATCAGGGAAGAAGCAATCCTGAATCATTGGAAATGTGTTCAACTATCAATAAATATATATATATATATAGAATAAGAGTAATTGATGATAAAACCAAAAGTAAGAGAAGAATGGATGTCCTGACAGTGAGTGTGTTTTAAAACATACACTCCAAAGAGACTAGAATATGAAGTAGGTAAAGGTAAAAATACATCCAACTACTCAAGATGATTATGGAAAGAGCAGAAGAGCATGTTAAGGCTACACTCATTTGGAAAAACTAACTGAAGCTAGACAACCATTGAGTAGTGATAGTAAAGCACCCCAAAAGAGGAAGTCAAGTAAAATACAGAATACCCCAAAAAGACACATGAAATCAAAACAAATCCAAAAACATGAAACTGGTCTCTAATCACGAGGAAAAAAAACCAAAGATAAGAATGAGTACCACAGGCATTCACAGCCAACCCAAATATGATCAAAGACGACATATCAAAACAGGGAAGACTCAAGAAGAGATACAAGTGGAACTGATCAATTCATAACTGTTATCAGAATCAAACAAACAAGACTAAAGAAAACTCACAGAAGAGACAGGTAAGGTGCCAAGCACATAGAATGAATAAAGATGATAATGAGGGCAAAACAACTCAATATTGATACCGTTATAGACACATTTGCTGCCAATCACCAGAACAGGTGCATTGTTTTGAAGTAATATTGACTACAAACACAACATGACGAATGATAGTTAGCCTGATATCGATCTTACTTTTCCTCTGAGTGTATTAACTTCACATGGGATAATTCTTTTTTGCTATGTAAATTATGTCTTTATGTTTTTTTTTGTTTTTTTTATTAGTAGCTTTACTCTTAATAGTATATTAAATGTTCAATCTAAGCTAATCTTGATTTTCTTTATTATTATGTATTACCTTGGGTGGAATTTAGGTGAGCTTCCTTTTTTCCATATATGCATATTTTCATAAACAGATTATTTCTAACTTGTAATAATGAATTACTGATCAGAGTATGAATTTCCAATGAAAACTGTTTTGAAAACGCAGTTTAAAATAGCACACTTTTCTGAAATGTACCTTGATATTTACATTATTATAATTTACCATCTTCACTTGATATTGATGGCATTTTGGGAAGCCCTTCTACAGTTTACCTCAGCCCCCCCCAACAAAAATATCCTGGTGCAACTACTGATCTACCTTCATTTTTTCCCTTGACATTCAACATAATCACAAAAAGAAAAGAAAAAAAGCAAAGAATGAGATACATGAAAGTAAAAAGAATAAACTCTATGAATCTTTACTTCAACTATACATTATTAAAAGTAGCATGTGTTATGTAAATGTCGCGTAAATATTTTGTAAACGACAACATGTCGTGTTGTGTTTAAATTTTCATTTCTATTATTCATTTTTCCATATTTATATTATTGTTTCGAAGTTTAAACTAATATTTTGTTATTCATTTAGGGTAACATTTAGAATTTTCTTGAATTAAGTAGACCAATCATATGTTTGTAAATGAGTGCTGGTGACTTCGTGTCTAGACGTGTAGTCTCGTGCAAGAAGGGATAAGCGTGGATTGCTCTGGAGACCTGTAGAACTTTCGCGGTCTTTCGAGGATTTTAGGCCTACAATATATAAACAGACGAAGATGCAAGAGATTCAGTCATTAGTTTTATTCGAAGAAAAAGAGTGAGATTCAGACATCAGTTTTATTTCAAAAGAAGAAAGTCAGTTATTTGAGAAAGATTAAGTGTTTGCTGTGATTATTCAACTTGGATTTGTGACTGAAGTTAGATCTACGGAAGCTGTGATTTTATCTATCTCTACGATTCATCTGAATTACTGCTTGGCTGAGAGTCGGTGAATTTGTGACGTTCATCGGAGGCATCGTGAAAGGAACTTCGTCGAATTTATTGAATTGTGAACTGTTCCTGAACTTCATTTAAGCTTTGGAATTTCTTCGTGGGACCAAATTCACACCCTACACTGGAATTTGAGACTTTCATTTTAGATCATTATATTAGATACAGGCCAGTACCATTTTGTATTGTGATTAATTTTGAAGTTTGAAACTAGTTTTATTTTGTTTTGTAATTAATTTCGAATGTTGTAACTTAATATCTCTCACTGTTATCATATAATTTATGTTATATCTGTGATATTTGTTAATAGTTTAGTGTAATAAATTAAACAAGCTGTTATCTGTGTTTTTCTGTTGCGTTTAATCAACGAAGAACATAAAACATTAAAAAATACGTAACAGAAAATTGGGGGCTCGTCCGGGATATCGAACAAACAATTTAATTTTATTATAAAATAAGATTTATATTCTATACAGATAGACAGCTTGTATATTCAAAATGGCATTCCAACTTCAAGATTTTATAAACGAATTTAATCAGAATCCCTCTTTCGAATTAATCAGTGAATTAAAAAAATCTGAATTGCTTGATGTTGGTGAACATTTTAATTTAGAAGTGATGCAATCAATGAAGAAAGCAGATATTAAACAAATTATTGTTGAACATTAGGTCAGCCATAAAGTATTACCTCAAAAAGTTGCACAACAATTGCCTGTCGCTCATTTTGACCCAAATTTCGAATTAAACGAAATGGAAATGGAAATGAAATTTCGTTTAGAAATTGAAAGCAAACGACTTGAGGCAGAACAAAAACGTATTGAGGCAGAACAAGAAAATAAACGTATTAAGGTAAAACAAAAACGTATTGAAGCAGAACAAGAAAACAAACGCCTTGTTCTTAATGCCGAAATACAAATAGAACGCATTAGAGCTGATAAAGAAATCAGTATGAGAAAGGCACAGACAGAAGAAAAGGTTGTTCAAATGCGGTTGGATAATTTTGATGCTTCCAAACAAATTCGTTTAGTACCTCCATTCAATGAAAAAGCTGTAGATAAATATTTTCAGCAATTTGAAAAATTGGCCCTTAGGCTAAAATGGCCAACCGAATATTGGACAGTATTACTCCAGAGTGTTCTCAAGGGTAAAGCCCAGGAAGTATTTTCCAAACTCACGGCCGAGCAAAGTTATGATTATGATCACGTCAAAAAATGCATTTTGAATGCTTATGAATTGGTGCCAGAGGCATACAGACAAAAATTTCGTGGTTACAAAAAGTTTGACAGCCAAACTTATGTCGAATTTGCTCGTGAAAAAGAAACTCTGTTCGACAGGTGGTGTGATTCCAAAGAAATTAAAGATGATTATACGAAACTCAGAGAACTCATGTTAGTCGAAGAGTTTAAAAGATGTATTCTCGTAGAGCTAAAATCCTATATTGATGAACAAAACGCTTCCAAAATTCATGATGCTGCTGTCTTGGCAGACGAGTATGCTTTGACTCACAAAGATTTCTCATATAAAAGCAAAACAAATCACACAGCAAAGAAACCCAATGACTCATTCAAATATTATGCAAATGTCAACAGAGACAAAAAAGAGCAAACATCTAATTCTCAAACGAAGACTCCATCTTATTCTATAAGCTCATCATCTACTAAAAACGTGTCATTCTCATCCAAAACATGTGCTTATTGTAAGAAACCTGGCCATCTGATTTCTGAGTGCTATAAGGTAAAAACAAGCCATCACCCCATAGTTTCATTTCGCCCTCGTTGGATACATCATTGGTTCCCAAAGATTTTGACCCTGTCCTGTCCACTGTGGATTCTAAGCCCAATATTATTGATGTACCTGAAAATCTTGTTGAGGACAAATTTAAGCCTTTCATCACTGAAGGTTTTGTTTCTTTTGTTGGCGATTCACGTCTACAACCAATTAAAATCCTGCGGGATACTGGAGCTTTTCAGAGTTTGATTTTGGAAAGTGTACTTCCGTTTCCTGAAAAGTCATCCCTTGGGCCAATGTGCTCATTTCTGGTGTAGAAGGTGGCATCGTTTCTATTCCTCTTCATAGATTAGATTTACATTCGGACTTAGTTTCAGGCCCAGTGACTGTGGGTATTAAAGCCTCATTGCCTGTTGAAGGTGTATCTATGCTTTTGGGGAATGATTTGGCTGGTAGTAAGGTGGTACCTTGTTGTTGAAGCACCTGTTATTAGCTCCAGTACAGAGCAACTCGTTGAAGACTTTCCTGATGTTTTTCCCGCCTGTGCTGTTACTCGTTCTCAGACACGTTCTCAGGAGTCCAAAGAGGATTTCTCTTTATCTGATACGTTCATGTCTCACATCGATGAAATTTCTGACTCAACTTTAAGTTCTACTGATGACTCTAAGACATTTTACGACTCTCTTCATCGAAACAAACTTGTTGAGGAACAGGACAATGATTCTGAAACTCGTTCTCTTCTACAACTGGCTGTTGATGAAAATGAAATAGGAACTGTCCCTATTTGTTACTACAAGAAGTCAGGTGTGCTAATGAGAAAGTACAGACCTCCTGACGTTGCTGCTGATGAAAAGTGTAATGTTATTCATCAAATCGTCATTCCAAAATACTATCGGAATGATATTCTTAGTCTTGCTCATGACCATGTATTGTCGGGATACTTAGGTGTAAGAAAGACCTTAGATCTATTGGCCAAAGATGCGCCAAGATGTTCTTAGCTTTTGTAAGGCATGCCATTCTTGCCAAATCATTGGAAAACCAAATGAAGGGATTCCCAGAGCACCACTGCAGCCTATTCCTGCCTTTGAAGAACCATTCTCAAGGGTCATTATCGACTGTGTTGGCCCAATGCCAAAAAGGAAAGCAGGAAATGAATACCTCTCGACGATCATGTGTGCTTCTACACGTTTCCCTGAGGCAATCCCTTTGAGAAAAATCACTGCTCGAAACATTGTTAAGGCTCTTGTTAAATTCTTCACCATGTTCGGGATTCCAAAAGTTGTGCAATCAGATCAAGGCTTAAATTTTATGTACAAGCTATTTTAACAAGCCATGCATGATCTAAACCTCCATCAAGTTTCATCCAGTGCATACCATCCTGGATCACAAGGTGTTTTTGAACGTTACCATCAAATTACTGACACAAACACTCAAAGAACTGGGTTGAGGGTGTTCCCTTGTTACTGTTTGAAGTTCGTGAGGTTATTTCAGAATCTACTGGATTTAACCCTTTTAAGTTGGTTTAAAGAAACAAATAAACAAAAAAAGTTTTCACAAGCTCAAACTTTTTTTTTACTTTTAAGGGGGAGAGTGTTATGTATATGTGTAAATATTTTGTTAACGACAACATGTCGTGTTGTGTTTAAATTTTTATTTCTATTATTCATTTTTCCATATTGATATTATTGTTTCGAAGTTTAAACTAATATTTTGTTATTTATTTAGGGTAACATTTTAGAATTTTCTAGAATTAGGTAGATCAAATATATGACTATAAATGGAAATGTTTGGCCTAGCGTCTAGACGTAGAGTCTCGTGCAAAAACATACATGCGCAGATTACTCTGTCGAATTTCCGAAAAATGTTCGAGAAAAAGAGTCCTAATAATATATATAAACAGACGGAGATACGAAGAGAGAGAGAGTCAGTCATTAGTTTTATTCAAAGAACAAGTGAGAGATTCAGTCATCAGTTTTTATTCGAAAAAAGAAGATAGATTCAGTCATTAGTTTTATTCGAAGAAAAAGAGTGAGATTCAGACATCAGTTTTATTTCAAAAGAAGAGAGTTAGTTATTTGAGAAAGATTAAGTGTTTGCTGTGAATATTCAACTTGGTTTTGTGATTGAAGTTGGATCCACGGAAGCTGTGATTTTATTCCGTCAATCTCTACGATACATCTGAATTACTGCTTGTGCTGAGAGTCGGCGAATTTATTGAAGTGTGAACTGTTCCTGAACTTCATTTAAGCTTCGGAATTTCTTCGTGGGACCAAATTCACACCCTAGACTGGAATTTGAGACTTTCATTTTCGATCATTATATTAGATACAGGCCAGTACCATTTTGTATTGTGATTAATTTTGAAGTTTGAAACTAGTTTTATTTTGTTTTGTAATTAATTACGAATGTTGTAACTTAATATCTGTCACTGTTATCATATAATTTATGTTATATTTGTTAATAGTTTAGTGTAATAAATTATACAAGCTGTTATCTGTGTTTTTCTGTTGCGTTTAATCTACGAAGAACATAAAACATTAAAAAATACGTAACACATGACACCAGCAAAGTAAAGAAAAAAACTAAAACATAAAGTCAAAACTATGATATTCAAACACGTAAAGGTACCTTGTGGTGCAAAAACTAAAAAATAACTTCAAAGAACAAGGTAAATGACAACAAAATCAAAGAGTAAATAACTTCATACATCCTGGTTCAGATTTGAAAGTTGGTTTTCAATCATTAAAGAGCTCAAGCAAAATCACAGATAAAAGAAATTAAAGATGCTCACTAAAGCACAAATGAAAATTACTTTTACTGATATTTTCTCTGAAACTTTACCTAAATCCTGATATCTTTTTTGGTCTACAGCATGGGTGATTTAATTAGGCCTTTTTAAGTCCAAATATGCATGAATATTTGCTAGATTACATTCATAATGGTATTCCAAAAAGATGATGCTTTTTACTCTCCTACACTGCTGCAATGAAACAATGTAACTTGTTTGTCTCTGCCAGTGTTTATTAAACAACTGAAGTAGAAACTCAGATCATGCATTTTACTTCTAATTGCATATTTAAGTAAACTTAGTATGTAATATTGCTGATTGATTGATTGATTTGGTGTTTTATGGCACAAAGCAACAAGGCTATCTGCGTCACACATCTGGTAAAAATGTAAAAAAAAAATAAATGTAGTAAAAGACATAAATGGAAATGAAGGTAAAACAAAAAAGTATAAAACCAATGTTGACACCTAGTCTACAACGTTAAGATAGAAGACAGAGTATAAGAAGTTGTAAGGTGTTTACTCTAGCAAAAAGGTAATGATCATAACCCGCCAGGAAGACTAACAGGTAAGTTCAAGACCCACCGTCTGTCACCTGAAGTTGGTCTTTCCAGTCCTGGTTCCAGGTTATGTGTCATAGCAGCTATTATCAAAATGTAAAAGAATAAAAGTTTTAAAAGACACTCAGCAAAATCGTAACAATGAGTAGCCAAATGTCCAGTAAAAAGATAAAAGTCAAGTAAATGGAGTAAAATTTGTAAAAGTAATTGAAGATCAAAGCAAAACATCAATTAAAACAGAAAATGGCACAAAACCCAATGTTGACATCCAGTCAACAAAGTTATAAAGGACTACTTGTAGCAGAATGGTAATGATCATAACCTGCCAGGAAGACTAACAGGTAAGAATAAAAACCACCGTCAGTCACCTGAAGTTGGTCTTTCCAGTCCTGGTTCCAGGTTATGAGTCAATATGGCCAGTACTAAAAAGTAAAGTAGTAAAAGTGTGAAATGATATGCAGCAAAAGTATAATAACAACTCGCCAGGACGACTAACAAGTAGTTCAAACAGTAGCATTAGTCACCTGAAGTTGGCCTTTCCAGTCCTGGTGTCGAGTTATTTAATGTTCTGGCCATTGTCCAATGTCAAATTGAATGAGAGAGATTAAAACTGTAAAAAAGAAGTCACAATTAGAAAGATGTTATGAATAAATATGCAACACTTAAATGAGATTAAAAAGATTAATGGCCATTAAAAAATTAAAAACGTTATCAAGGTGGACAGAGTCACCATCACCACTAACTCTGTCCAATGTCACAGACTGACCCTGGGAAAAATATGTTTAAAGTATTGCCGTCGTTGAGAATTGTAACGATGGCAAGAAAGTAAAACGTGGCTGATAGTGATTTGAGTGTTACACACACTACACATTGGTGCATCAGTTCCAGATAAAAGAAAATGATGAGTTAAAAAACTGTGACCAATGCGTAGCCTAGTGAGAACAACTTTCTCCTTCTGAACTTTACGGAAGCTAGATGGCCAAACTCCAATTTTGGGTTTCATTTGAAAAAGTTTGTTGTCGCATTGCTCACTCCAAGTGGACTGCCAGCTGGCACGGAGCCGAGCCTTGAAGACAACACCATAGTCCATGTACGGAATAGGCATAAGGGTGATGGTGCTGAAGCAGACATATTTAGCAGCCATGTCTGCAAGCTTGTTCCCACGAATACCAACATGGCCTGGTATCCAGAAAAACTGGATTGAAATAGCTGCTAATGAGAAATGGGCCAGTCGGTTTCGAATATCTGCGAGAATAGGATGTGAGCTAATGTGAAGCGATTCCAAGGCAAGTATAGAACTAAGCGAATCAGTATAAATAGTGCAGTTGGAGTACTGCTCAGCTGCAATATGATCCAGGGCAAGAGATATGGCATACAGTTCAGCAGTGAACACAGAAGCTGTAGAAGGAATTCTGCATGCAACTACTGATCCATAGCAAACCATAGCAGAGCCCACTGAATTACCTGATTTTGAACCATCTGTGTAAAAAGGAACTGAATGATTGTTTGAAAGATATTCATTGAATAAAAGACGGTACTTCCAGTCTGGAGTATCCGCCTTTTTTAGGTGACTGAAAGAAAGGTCACACTTGGGGGCTGTAATAAGCCATGGTGGGATGGGCCGACCTGTGGAATCTGCAATGTTATCCATGGAAAACTTGTTGAGATTTTAGGAATACACTAAGCAGCTGCCTGTATAATACAGTCAGTTTCCATTGCCAAATAGTTGTCTATTGATGGTTGACAAAAAATGGCAGGATCAAGTTTTGCGAGAGCAGTAAAATAGGGCTAGTTTATTTGATCCAGCTTCCACAGGGGCATGCAGATCAGGTGGCATCGACCACACCCAGTCTGTCTCAAAATTATAGGAAAATGATCACTGCATTGTGGATTACTGTCAACCCTTCGAGAAAAATGGGAGAATAGTAAAGGGGAGCAAATTGAGAGATCAATAACAATAAAGGACTAAATTGGTGAATGAAAATAAGTAGAAGAACTGCTATTGAAAAGAGAGAGGTTGTAATCAGAAAGCATATGCTCTATGAAGCATCCTCTCCTATCAATATCAGCACTTGCCCAGAGGGGATGATGTCCTTTAAAATCCCCCAGGATTAAAAAGGGAGACAGCAACTATTCAATGAGAGCATCAATGTCTGATTGATCACAGGTCTCTCCAAGCGACAGGTGGAGAGAACAAACAGTGATGGTACAACCAAAAGAAACACAGATGGCTATGGCCTAAAAGGGTGTGTCAAGTGACAAAGACAGGATGCACACATGCTGATCAACCAACAGTTCCACCCCTACATGCACTCATCCATCACAACAAGGAAATACATACAGGATGGTAGGAAGAAATCAAGGCTTTGATGTCATCTAGATTAGAACATAAACCTCGAAAGGCATAGAGAGATCCATCTGCACTCCCACTGTAGTAGTGGAACAAAGTGCAGCAGCATAGTCCAAGATGAAATGGTGGACAGCAACTTCTGAGTGTCAAGGTAAGTAATGTTTTGAATTGTTTTCAAATGTTGCACCTCTTATTCTTCCGACTATTTGTGGCAAGAACAGAAGAAGAATAGGTGAGAGCCATTGCAATTGATGCAGTGAGGGTCCATTTCACACTCACAGGCATCGTGGTCCTTGCCATCACAACAAGCACACGTGAAGAAACCACGATATGACGTCTTCAAGTGACCAAACCGCTGACGCTGGAAACATCTAGAAGTATTTGGAATGTATGGCCATACCTTGTAATTTAGATAACCTGCCTTGATAAGGAAATGAGGAACAACAGGTGTTACAGATGTTAAAGATTCCTGTTCAGAATCTTTAAGATGTGGTCATTTACCTATGGGCTGTTTTTTTCACAATTTTATTTAAGTTTTCATTTGGAGAATCCATAATAAGAAAAGGAATATTTTGGTGCCCACTAACCCCACCCACCATGGAACCCTATGAGGGGTGCACTACAATGCCAAACAAGGACACTGCAGCAATGTCAGGGTATCGTGAGCACTATACCCAAACACCAGCATCAGATACAATTCCCATAACACCTGTTGAGAACATTCAACACTGGTACTTAGTTGACCCTAGCCCAAGTTGATTAGCCAACTGACCGAAGGGGGCCACCCCAAGACTGCCTGTCTACAGGAATTCAAAGTCAAAGAGGGTTGGACCCCTCAACTACCAAAATCCTCTTCTCTCCTTCAGCAAACATACAGGTGGATGTTTAGATCCCAGAGGAGGTAAACTGAAAGAACAGGACCTTCCCTGGGAGGTCCCCTCACCACATACAGGAATCCACACCAAAGGGCATCTACAGGAAAAAATGACATATGTGAACTTGTTTTTCAAAACAAAGGATCTTTAAAATCTATTTCTGTACTGTAGGATTCAAATTAAATTTTGGGGAAGTCAAAAACTTCTCTAATGTAATGAGTATCCCTCAATATTAGACATTTTGAATTGCAAATGTTTCTTACTAAGTAACTAACAGCAATACTCAAAGCAAGTTTTTTTGCTTTATTTCATGTTTCTAGTTTATCTGAAGCAAAGAAGAATTTAGAAACACTTCCACATTTTTTTTTATTTGTAAATTACTATTCCCTTATGAGATATTTGTTTTTCTGTGAAGAACTTTTAATAAAATTATACACACAAACACACTGACATATATGAGAGATGTAGTCAATATACAAAAATACTCAAATTACCAAAAATTTTGTATCACATGAAAAGGGCAAAAGTTAGTTATGTTAAAAGTGCATTTCTATCAGATCTCATGTTTGTAAATACTTCTGTTTGTTTGTAGTTTAAGCACAAAGCTACAAAATGGACTGTGTTTCTCGTATTGCAAGTCTGCAGAGATACTGCTGTGTCTCTGGGGAAGCAAACACTACTGTGACACGGTTTATGACCATGGAAAATTGAAGGTTTCTATGTTATGATATGAGAATAACATAAAGTAAGAGTCAGAATAAATTTCAGTTAAACAATTAAAACCATCAATAAATAGAATGGCAGAAGTTATTCAGTATTTGATTGATATTTTAGTTACATATTGTACCACTCTGATAGAATTACTGCTCTACTTTTTACAATATCACCTGAAAAAACTATGTTCACTTGGTAAAATGCAGTGATACTGTTTCAATATTTTTATTTATATAACATGGTGTAATATCTCAACTGCTTAAAACATGTATTAACACAAACATCACAACAAATATTTAGGTCTTAGTACTATTGGAGTTTGAATTATTCTAAAAGTAGTTAAAAATATGACAATACAATAATGCAAAATAGACATTTGATAAATTTTATGTACCATTAACCACTGCAATTTATCAAAACCAGTGAATTTATATTTGTAATGAAATATACAACCCTTATTTGTAAAATAATACTACATAAATACTTACAAATTATTATCAGTCTCATAACACTGATCTTGCGTTTATCGGAGAAATATTTTAAAAATCAACTGACCTGAAGGCAACACTACAAAAAAGGAAATATGAAACTTGTCGGATTTTCAATTATTTTTCTATAAACATCTACTTTTAAAAATACACAAATCTATGACAAACCAGTAATTAAAAATGTCAGCAGGATTAGTTTTATGTTGGATGTAATGAACTTTCATCAGTGGGTCAGTGTGACACTTGGTTTTGGGCTAAAGCATTTTGGAGTTAATCTAGGGCTTAAGCCACTATTAAGAGGTCACAATATCTATTCAAAGGAACAGAAACAAGCCTATTTTAGACTGCATTTTATTTTTACCTTTTACTTTCCGAACTCTGTAATTTCCGTTCAGTTGGTCAAACAGGAATATTCCAAACATATCACATTAAAGTTCAATTTGCACATAATGGCGGTAATAAATAATCAATTATTACAGAATTGCCCCAACACGTTCTTCCAAACCCCTAGACCTAGAAATAATTGCCAAGCAACAGAGTTAGCTATTAATAATAGTTTTTCTTTGGCAGCAGGCGGCGCTTGCGCTCCTTAGTTCTTCGTACTTTCATACGTTTACGTTTAGCTGAAACTGTCGGAAAAGATAGTAGTAGGAGGTGTTGTCACTAAGAGTTAAAACGCAAGGCATTCTGTGCGAGAGATGCACACTAAAAATCGCGATAGCCGTAAAAGACGGTTTTACAAACTTCAAGTATAGAAGACTAGCACCAGCAAATACTGCACAAGTATTCTAAAATTTTATCACACTTAGCCATGGCACTGATAACACTTGATCGTTGCCAAGATTCTTCTCAGACTACACCCTGCGATGAAGATAAGTCTGTAGATGGGGTAAGTAATAACTATAAAAACATCATACTTAACTTGGAAGAACTTAATCATTTGTTGTTATGATTAATAAATAAACAAAAGCTCAATGTACATTTAATAAAGTAAGCTCAAGCTGCGAAATAGCTTAGTGTTATAATTATATTTCAAAGTTAATTTCAAGCACTACTATAACAGTATCAGTTATATTATCTTGGTTCACTCTTAAGTACTTTTTATTCATAATTAACATTAACCTTTGTGTGAATATAACTGTTTCGCTATTACACGTCACCTTGACGTTTATAACCAGAAAATATACTTACAATTGCAGTTTGTAAACTTGTAAATCTACTGTTTGAATTTTAACAAAATAGGTTTCTGTAAGACCTAAACATGGAATGTGTTTAATCATAACTGTTATCATCATCAGTATATGCAAGTAAAGGATATTAACAAACTATCATGATGAAAATAATTTGTGAACAGTTGTGACAACCTTCCACAGAAGAAGTAATGGTGTTTGAGAACCTTTTTGATATTTATTATACTGTATTATTATAATAAATTTAATAATTATGTTGTTTGAATAGAATTTCAAAAATGTCAAGGAAAAAATTGAGTGTACTCTTATCATATAATTTTCAGGCTTTAAAAAATTGGTTATGTACTGTGTATTCAATTTTGACAGATAAAAAAAATTATGTATAGTAAATAGTAACTCACTTGTTTTACAAAGTTGAGTTGCTACATTATATATTTTCAACAAGACTTACTTATTTTTATTAGAATAGGTTAAGTGAAATAAAATTACAGTATATTTGTACAATAAAGCTAATGTGTATGTATGGAAAAGCTCTTTTTTTATATATAAAATAAAGTATAAAGATAACAGCCAGTTTCATTCTAGATATTCTTTAAACTTCAGGATTTTTTTTTGTCATATTTTGCCATTGCCACAAAAGATGGTGTTGAAGCCTCTTTTTTGATAAGCATTGGTAAAAAATCATAAACTGTTTTTTGTTTTATTCTCGTATGTTTTGCAAGACCTTTCTTTCTGAACCACAGTTATATGCATGGGTGTAGTTTCTTTTTTTTATATAATTTCATGAGGGCCATCTGAGCTAGCCATCCTTAATTTAACAGTATGCAGCAAGAGGGTGGGCATCAAGTATTACTACTCACCACCAGTTTTTGGGTTATTCTTTTACCAATGAATGGGATTGACTGTCACATTAAATATTCCTGTGGCTGAAAGGGCCAACTTCTTTGTTGTGATCAGGATTTGAATTCATGACCCTTGGATTATGAGTCAAACACTCCAACCACTTGGCCATGCCTGAGCTGTGTAGCTTTTGAATCAGTCATTAAGTGATATTAAAGTTAAGAGGGAAAAATAATAATTTTGACATTTCAATTAACTGGATAAAGAATAGTTTGTCATAATATTACTTTTACTTCAGATGAATTATTAACTCAGGTATTAAAGTATTTATTTAAACCAGAAACTTGCATTAAATTGTATTTAATAACAATAATTGAAATGAAACCTTCTGTAAGCTAATTTTGTTTTGTCTTTTACTTTGTGAAGTTTGTACCAAAAGCACACAATGATGTATTAATTTACTGGTAACAGTGTTAATTCACTAAAAATTGTAATTGATTAAGAGTGAGAATACATAAAGAAATAATCATTTAGTCACCTACTAAACAATATAAGGTATGTGGTATTGTAGTAGTCTATAAAAGTATGGAAAATCATGCCAGTTACTTGTTTAAATTTTACTTGTGATTCATATGTTGTAATAGCTCTGCATTATTATTAATCCAAATATACAATTATCCCTTTTCACTACCCATTGTTTGTGTTTCTTGTCCTTTCATGAATAACTTGAACTAAGGTGTTGAGTAATTCTTTGATATTTTTTCTCTTATTACAATTTTGAAAATTATTTAAGTTTATTATGACTTTTAATAGGGTGTTCAGAATATTTCATTGTTGTGTTATGCTGTTTTGTAAGTTTTCAGGCTTATTGAAACAATGAAACAGTTGTTCTCATTGAAGGACCCTTTTCTGAAGACTTATTAAATGTAAAAAGTGGTAAGTTGTATATATGAAGATATAAAAAGCTGAAATTTAATAGGTGAGGATAAAACATTCAGCTTAATAAGTATACCAACCTTCTGAACATAATATGACAACAAGAGCTCAATTAGACCTTAAGAAGTAAAATATTTCATTACTTTTTGATAAGTATAGAATTTTCAATGAAATCTTAAAACAATTATCAGTTCAATATTTGTCTTCAAATGAAGTCACAAAATAGCACTTAAAATGTGTGAAGTATGTATGCTTAACCCCTTTCAAATATATTTCCTGAATTTATCATGTTATTATGTATTACAATATGCTATCTAAAAGAAAAACCTGCCTTTCTGAGCTTGTTTCTATAAAAACCTGTTACAGAAGAGATTAAAAACCACACTGCTTGGTGATACATTTTAGATTGTATACTCTTATATTTATTAGTTTTAAGAATCTAGATAGTTAGATATATTCAGCATTAAACCTCAATGAATATATGTGGATTAGTTTATTGTTCATTAATTGATTGTTATGAAACATGAAAGTAATTTAACACCAGCAAAAGATGTGAACATTATGGTTATGTATGACTAGGGCTGTTTTAATCGTTATTGAAACTTTTCAGTTTGATATCTTATCACTAAAAAGTTTTAAATAAAGTTGTTTGACATTGTACACAATTGCATATATATCTAAGCTGTTATTGATGCCCACTTGTACCTCATACACATTCATTCATTTTTTGCTGATAAGATTAGATCCAGTCTTTGTGCGATTTAATAGCCACTAATCGTACATACCCGTTGATTATTTTATATTTCTAGTTCTAAGTGTAGACCTCTCAGAATCAAAAGAACGAAAACGAATATTAAAACAGAAACATAAAAATTATAAGCATATATATATATGTATGTATCTGTGTGTATTCTGTTCATGTTTACATCGTACATTACCTAATTTGACGATCTACAAGCTCATGTACTGGTTGTACTAACTGTAAAGAAAGCGACCGTGTTTTCATGCCCTAGAATCCCTGTGACATTAAACTCGTTTCCTAAATTAGATGTGAAAGTAGGTTGACTGATAGATTCCGTTCTCACCTACTAATTTTTAACTACTTGAAACTAAGCTAACACTATATCAGGAATCGACAGTGTTTAGAAATGTACTTGCATTCTTTTCCACAAATAATGAAGAGACTTAACAATCATACATTTGAATCTGCGCAATGTTATCGTATTTTCGTCGATGAATGTTGTACTAAAATAGTCAACATTGAGCGTAATGCTAAATTTGCTTTAACTGTTGCTGCGAGATGGCGCTACAGTAAAAATTAAATACGTCTTTATTTCTGGACCTACATTTGTACATTGCATTCAGTATGGTATCAATTTACAGCTAAATATGGATATAGCTTATCACTAGTGAGAGTTAGATATGGACAATTTGAGGCGTAAGAGCGAGATTTCTATTTATGAAATTTATGTATTTATTTTACAATATTTCTATTACAAGTCTGACAATCATTTTCATTTTTATTACATAGACAAACACGTGAAGGCAGCATTTGAAATAATAACACTGCAGTTTTATTACAGGTGTAATCCTTTCTTATAATATGAAATTTAAGTTTTAGTTCAGATGTGTGCTTAGGAGTTATTTTTGAACAAGAAGTATCCAGATGTGGTAATTAATCCTGCTTTTATACTGTCCTTCATGGTCTGAGCTATTACAGTGTATCAGCTGTATGTGGCCAATACGCAAAAGAAAGTTATTTTCTCACAACGACTTTGGCACACACATAAGTAGACACATGTATATAAAAGTTTAGCCTTCTTGTTTTGGTAATGTCATAAGGCCTCCTCACCCTCCCAAGGCCTTACTAATTACTACGTTTATTGCATGAGAGCTGCCCAGAAGAACTAAAGTATTAGACGACAGACCTTTTCGGCACTGGATATAGTAGATGCACTTTACTTTGATTGAGAAGTTCTTTTGAATAAATTAATAATGATATTAATTTCCTGATAAGGATGGAATAGCTTTTTAGAAGTACTAAAGGATTTGGTGATGAGATTAGATTCGTGAGGAGGATAACATAGCTTTCTAGAAAATATTAAAGGATTTGATAACGAGAGTAGTTTCCTGACGAGAATGACATAGTCAGGGAGTACTAGTGGATTTGAACACGACTATAGTCAAATCAACAGTAGTTTTGTTTCATTCAGGTTTTTCGTAACGGTTGTCAGAGGTCGCTGTGTTCTTAATGTTACTGTCATAAACCAGCTAAACTGGACAGTACTTCGAAGAAGATTTTCAACTCACAACTAATATTGTTTGATAAAATATTTTCTTCATTATTTTCAAATAAAACTACTGCATCAATCGTTTTTCTTAGTTTGGATAAGAGTAAAACCCAATTTAAACTATAATTATTTATTTTTGTATAAACAAGTATATTCTATAAACATGTAGCAAAAGATTTGTGTTTTTACAATAATAAACAATTGTGGTTTAAATGGTGCATTCCGTTTTTAAATTCAGTACCACAAGATATATGAGTAAATCGATTGATTTTGATTTAATCGAGCTTTTCGTTATTTTGACAAAATTATCTCGTTATTGTGGTATTTAAGTTGCTTATTTGTTATCCAAATGGTGGATTAAATGAATAAAAGAGATCTAATGCTAAGACAATAGCATTACGCTGTTTGTTTCGTTTAAGACTGATCGAGTCAATTATTTAGGTTTGGCAGCCTCCTGGTTCATTTTTGTATTGTAAGGAAAGGATTGGTGTTGTAATATAACTAACATAAGTTTGGATTATATTGTCATTAACCTTAATAGTAGGGAAATTTTGTGCTCTTAACAATTAACAAATTTTCCATAAAGTACGTAACTGATCAAATATTTATCACAGATTATGTGTACAATATTTGACATTAATCACAAGTAATTTGTAACTAGAAAGAAGATGACGTTTCTCGTTATCAGTCATTACATTTTAAAGAGAAGTGTGAGCGAGTATTTAATTTGTTGATTTAAAAGGGAGTTATTTACTGATAAGAACTCTATTTAAATTCTTTATGCACCTGGTATTTGGCAGTTTCAAGTTTAATAACATCTTTCGGCTAGACGGTCAGATCAGAGACCCAAAGATTCAGGTATAATTATCTGTAATTCTAAACTGTTCACCAAGGAAGTGAAACCAGTTTGAAATATGATACACAACTATTCTTCACCGAATAGGGGAACTGACTGTCACTTTTATAATGCACTAAAAGCCTAAAACCTAGAGCATGTTCAGCACAGTATTGTGGGCTTGAAGCTTGATTCATTCAATACAAAGACTGGCACGCTAACCTCTATGTCACGGCTGACCTTGTGTATATGTATTAGTTTGTAAAATATCACCATACGGTATTAATATAAGCTTAATGCATTATTATGTTCGTAATAGAAAGATGCATTAGTTATTTATGTCAGACTTAATTATTGGAATCTTGGTTAGAATATTCTCGTACAACTACGCAGAAACTGCGTACAATTAATATAACAAACTATACACATATGGTATCTATGTCTGCCTATATATATATGTATTTATACAGATTTAAGATGGTATCTATGTCTGTCTGTCTGTCTCTCTCTCTTTCTCTCTCTCTCTCTCTCTATATATATATATATATATATATATGTATTTATACAGATTTAAGAGCACGTTGTTTTCACTTTTGTCTCTGTGTATGTGTTTATAAGCAAGTTAACTTGAAAAGTTTTATTTGTTACAAAGTTTGAGTGCCCCCCAAAGACCAGTTAATTAACTTCTGGTGAATGAACGTCAAGTGTATCACACTATAATAGAAGCCAATAAGGGTTTTGTAAAACGGTCAAACTAGGGAACAGATTGAAGTAGAAAAAGGATATTGGCATACAGACCTACATTTTGACGGTTAAGAAGTTGTTTGTTGTATATTTTAGGCTTGTTACTTCAACTCTCAAAAGCATTGCGGGGCAGGAGGTTGTGCTTTACTAAATACCTTTCCAGTTTAGATAGAAATATTTAAGAAACTGTAAACAACAAACACGAACTTGGAAACCACTGAAGTAATGATAAAAGTCTTGAGTTGGTCATATCAGGTAAACGTGTATAGAATTGTTTCTATACAGAACTTTATCGAAAGATAACGCATCCTTTGTTATCTTCCTCACTGCTTCCTAGGCTTTTCCTATCACGTGATTTGGTACTTCCGGTCTATCATCTACTTTAATTCCTGTCTTTGTTCAGGGAAATGTTATATGTATACGTGGACTTACATATTATATAATTACTGAATTAAATGTTTTATGAAAGGCGAACTTTACAACGAACTTAAAAATAACACCCGCATTTAGTCAAAACATTATGTTAACCATAAATAATCCCCAAATTCTAAATTCTAAAATATTCAGGAATTTTCAAATACTGTGTTCCATTTAACAACTTTTAATTAGTTTAGTAATCTAGAATCAGTTTCAATAACTTAGAAATGAAAGAAATTATTGGGATAAAAAAATAGGTAACCTTATATTCGGTTTTATGTTACAGTTTCTAAGGTCTGTTTAGAGTGCACAAATCTGGCCTTGTCTAACATTTTTTTCGCACAAAAAAGTTTAAAGTGCTTACGAATGTGAAAGAACCTGCACTGAACTTTCATGAAAATTCTTATTGAAAAATGTTTTACATATGCACGCTCTTCAATATTCTTTAAGGTTTGATAATAATGTTCTCTGTAGTACAAAACTTGTAGTAATTGTTTAGTACTGTTTGGTATTGCTGTAAGCTGTCGTTTGATGTATGTTATTTTTTGTATTGTCATTCTTTGATGTTTCTGTATTCCAAGGATAATTACATATAATCATTTGCAAGTATTAGAGCACGGGATAAATGTGCATTTTTATTATGTAACGCAAGAAAAATGAAGTGATGAATAATATATATATTTAGACTGGTAGTGTTAAATATTGGTGTTTTGGCGTTTTTATTATCATGAAATTAACGAATTTTATTCAAGGTCTCATGTATGAAATCGCTATGGTGTTCAGTTGATTAGGCATGATAACGTTGATTTAATCGCTAGCTATTTAAGTGACGTATTAGCCTTTGGGATAACAATGTATTTTATATTTTATTTAAGGTAAAGGATATACTGTGCAGACCAGGTACATGTTTTTGTTTTATTAATTATCCGTGTAGCTTTATAAACTTCTGATCTATGACAATAACTTTATTAGACCTTTTGAGAAATAAAACTAAAATATTATGTAAATTTTACTTGCATAGACGTTTGAAACTTTAAAATAAGCTAAGTTATCAGTTCAGGTTTTTGTTAGGTTGTTGTTGTTTTAAATTAAGCACAAAGCTACACAATGGGCTATCTGTGCTCTGCCCACCGCGGGTATCGAAACCCGGATTTTAGCGTGTAAGTCCGCAGGCATACCGCTGAGCCATTGGGGGGGCTTTTTGTTAGGTCACAACATTAACAACTAATACATCATACGTGAAGCACATTCGCTGCGTTTTTCGAGTATTCTGTATAAAATAATTTTAAATCTGTATGATAATCGTCCTCTGTAAAAAATGTTATCTTTGATGTCACACGTTTTACTTCTTAGTGAAATTGAAGGTTCAAGTCGGTAAATGTTAAACAAGGTTAGCGCTTCCATAGGTTTATTAGTGAAACACAAGTTGTGTGTCAGGAGTCTTTAACCCTTCTTTTTTTTTGGTATGCACAGTCAGATGTTGCTTGTTATGAAAATCTTTATAAATACGTAAGGTGTGTGTAAAGACGTGTACAGTTATACTTACGAGAGGTTACTTGTTATAAAATATATCTCATGTTCGTTGTGTGGCATGGTGTTATCTGAGTAGTCTGAGAAGTATGTAGAAACGTCTATACATAACGTATTATTAAATAACTAAAGGAAATGCCTGTTATGTAAAACTTGAAACTTGTGTATCTTAGGACATACAGAGTACAATATCTATGGTTACAGCGTTTCTTCAGTTAGCCTGACACCGTCAGATACAACTATAAAAATTGAACTGGTCTAGAATAGATGCACTTACGCAGGGTCACGGAAAGTGTTAAAGTTATATTTCAAGAGTAAATGAAATCAAAGTTAAGAGTAACAAATATATTTATTTCATATATTATGCTATGTTATAATTTAAAGAGTTCATAATTCTTCTTGTGATTCATAAGATGCGCACTTTTTACTTACGTCATGACAGCATAAATTGCATAGTTAAGCGTCCCTTCTGTGACATTATTTTAGTGTCTACTGACCGACTGACAGATGACACTGCTATAGGGGAGGACTTAACACGGGAGGTGGTCTTTTGGGGAAATAAACTTTAATTACAATTGCGCTGTACAACAAAAACAGACGAAAAATATTATACCGGGTGTTGTATAGTGGTGCAGTGGTTAAAACACGTGGCCCCTCTAGAGATACATGTTATTTGTTGAGCTAAACAAGACTTCAGAACATGAAAAGATATTGTAAATGGTCAAATAATTAACGCTATTTTGATTTACATGAGACGTCTTGATCATAAAGGTTTATGCCAGAAGAAAAAAAAATGTGGAAAAATCGTTAATCCATAGGTTGCCACACTTCATACATCACTGACGGTCGGTCAGTTGTATACTAATTATTTTCAGAACCGTATTAAATTGATTTATACACAATTTTCAATACTTTTACGTGTCTTCTTTTGTTCAACGAGTAATTGTTGAGAAAAACACAATATCTTTGTTTAAAAAAAGCTTTCAGAAGGTTCGTTAATCTGAAAGTTGGCAAAGGGAAAACACTATTGGAAGTCATCATAAACCGAACACCCTCTCTGACGTCAAACACCGTAATAGAATAATTTCTACTTGCAAACACATGTGAATATATAATATATATATATTTTAATTTTGCTGATTTCCATTAGCTTTTGTGATCAAGATTACTAATGTATAAAAAATAACGATAATTATATGACTAATTCAAACACTTTTTGTTCTATAGTCTTTTTAAGCTCAATCAATGACGTACTAACACATCTATCTTCTAGTTTTTCGTATTATCTAGATCAGGAGTTCACTTATAATTTTCGTACCTGATAATAGCAGGTTAACCTGGTGAAACATTATAACCTTAAATATTATACTTTGTATATCCGATATTAAACAAATTCTAATTTTGCGGAATCAGTACCATCTAGGCCTGGTATAGCCAGATGGTTAGGTCGCCTACAACGTAATCTGAGGGACTCTGGTTTGAATCCCTGTTGCACCAAGCGTGTTTGCCCTTTCAGCCATGAGGGCGTTATAATGGTTGGTCAGGACCACTATTCGTTGGTAAAAGAGAATCCTTCTAATCTTATACTGCTAAATTAGGGATGGCTAGTGAAGACAGCCTTCTTGTAGCTTTGCACGAAATTCAAAAACAAACAGTACCGTATAGTTTTAGTAATCGTAGTAGTAGTTAGACGATTTTGTGAGATAATTCCAAAGGTAAGCCCATAACTGTATTTTGTTTTGGTGTTTCATTTCCGAAGAACTTTAGTAGAAGTGCGTTGTGTTTTTTTTTTTTTACGTGAAGCTGATTTAAGTTTGGTTTCAGACGCTTGAGATTATTGCGTTTAACCTTGATACTTGAACTGTGTATTCCATTTATTTTCTTCAAAAATAGGCTGTCATGCAGAGAATTCGGAACCGGGGTGCTGTAGCACCCCCACTTTCACATACTCGAGTTATATAGCAACTGTGAATTATATTATTATATACATTTTTGAGGGACATGATCTTCCAGTTTAAGGTTATTTTGGTATCAGAGGAGCTGTTAAAAGCAACTCCTTCTATTTTAAATTTCTCATTCTAAAATTTGTAAATACTAACCAATCCCTCTAGCGCACAGACACTGTGGAAGCTAGTACACACAGTGTGGGAGATGAGTAATTCTTCTAGTATACAAACACAAATACAAGACTGTGTTTTGAGTCTCCAAAACGAGACTGGATAAATTTTAAAGTTTTACTAGTATTTACGACTCCCAAAGAATGTTATGCGCTGAATATTGATTATGCAGTGGTTCATACCAAGCGAGGCATAGCATTAAAGATATCTTACCAGTAAAATCCTTTGGTAGCTGGTTCTACACCTTTGTAATTATGCCTATAGTGCTTCTCTTATTTAAACTTACGTCACCAACTCCATATTACCATATTACCTGTGTGTGAATCTGCAGTTATTACCAACCACAGGCGGTCTTACCTATTGGGCAAACTGAGTCAGGGACCTCTTTTGAAAGGGCACCCGATGCTATGCATTTTAATCTGTTTCTTAGTTTTTATTATTATTAGACCTCAATTACTACATTCTGCCCGAGGTTCCAGAATGAATAAGACTTCCCATATTTATTGCAAGCGCTATTCAGAAAATATAATCGTAACTGTGTATCGCATTACGCATATATTTATTACAAGATTATGTTTGAATTTCACGCAAAGCTATATTAGGACTATCTGCTCTAGCCGTCTCTACTTTAGCACTGAAGGATTAAAGAAAAGATAACTGTCATCACCACGCACCGCAAACTCTTGGGCTACTCTTTAATCAATGAATAGTGAGATTGATCATAAATTATAACACCCCCACAGCTGAAAGGGACTTCATCTGTTGCTCGTATTTACATTAAATGTTATCGATTATTTATAATATTCAACATGTGTATTGTCATTCCATGGATATGTTCGGCTTCAAAGGTCATAAAGAATCCACTGACAACATAATCTCTTGAAAAACAGTAATAGTTTGTCTTCTTTTGTTTTATTTGCTGACATTTTTGTTTGTGTTTTATTAACTCATTATTTTTGCATTTTTCTCATAAGAGGAGACGTGAAAACAGACTGTGGGATTAGCGTGTAAAACTTTTACTATTAAGATGTTAATAAACTTTCATGCATGTATTTTCTATTCTTTTGCTTCATTTTTCAAGGTCTTGGCCTTGACATCTGAAGTCTCAGTCTCGGACACGAAGTCTTGACTGATTGAATAGTTAAAAATATTTTAAACACTATTTGAGGGTATCGAGCTATCCTTCTAGTACAGCTACACTGAGGAGGCTAATTAATTTAGTTACTATACGCTTTTTGATTAAATAAACCAATTCTTCTGGTATACACACACACACACACACACACACTGGAGAATCTGACTTATACTTGTAGTGCACTCTCTCTGAGCGGATCAGTCAGTGGAAAGCTGGAGGACTTGTAACGCGAAAAATTGAAGTTCGATACTTGCAGTTTTGTATAGCGCATATAACTTATTAGACACCTTTGCGCTTGATAACAAGAAGCTCCATGAGATAACTAAGCTGACTTTCTGTGCACTACATACAGTCTGGATATTGTTTTCTAATCCTTTTAATATATATAGAAAAAATAATAATGTAAATTATAACTAAATGAAGTAGTCTAAATTTGCCTATCAAAATAGAGATTGGAAAACGTTTTAAAATCTGTCCAACTAGTATCACTTCACTTGTGTGGGTACTTTTTATTGCAACCTTTATTTTGTTTTGAATACTTCTTATAGCAATTCAACAAATAATCAACACTCTCTACTTTCTGTTAAAATTTTATTTTCCCTTGTTTGTTGTATAGTTCATATATGTTCATGGAATAGATACAATACCTATATACTTTCAGTATAGCTATGCTACTGATAGTTAAAGTTTTATAATTAAAACTACAATCACAAAGTTGTAAAATGTAATCCTTATTTTGTGTATGAAGCTGTCGAAGTAGGGCTTAAATTCGATAAGTTTGGGGTTAGGGTTTTAGTTTTTGTTTCATTACTTTTTGTAGCAGAATACTTCATTTTAAAATTCATAATTGTTAATACTCTTGTTTGTTTACTTTTCGAGTTATACTTTTATAAAGTGTATACTTTGCCTTTAGAAACTAGTTTCTGTTCGTCGTTATGTGGCGCCATCTGTTAGGTTAAAGCGCATATTTGGTGGGGCTGGGATTGGAAACCGCGACCCTCAGATTATGAGTTAAACGCTTTAACCCACCTGGCCAACTAAAAATACTTAAATACGTGCACGATATGTTTAGCATTTGTAAAAAATCTCCATATATTTATCGAAATATCAAAAGCAGATACCCATAGACCTGTCGAGTAAACTGGTGAAATTTTATAGCGATAGTCAGAGATGTTTAGGAGCTAGCCCTACTGACATGATCAAGTAGGTAGATAGTAAAGGAAAACATTGATGTTTTAGAAACTTTTTAAAATTATTATTATAGGGGTAACGCTAGTAACCTTTGTAGCATGTTATTAGTATATATCTATATGAATATATACCGTAACCAATACTTTGAATGGTTGGTTTGTTCAGTGCATAAATTATTTGAAAACCCTGTCGATCCTTACTATAAAGTATTACCTTGCACGATGTGAAATGTCTATGTTCAATCTAGATTTCAGCGTACTACATTTCTATATTTATAAAACTCACATGTAAAAACCGAACAGCTTACTTTTGTTTCAGTCATTTATAGTGGTTGACGGTCCGATATGACGTAGTTTATTTTTAGCTGCAGCAGCTCACAGAAT
Source organism: Carcinoscorpius rotundicauda (assembly GCA_011833715.1). Taxonomy (NCBI): domain Eukaryota; kingdom Metazoa; phylum Arthropoda; class Merostomata; order Xiphosura; family Limulidae; genus Carcinoscorpius; species Carcinoscorpius rotundicauda. The sequence goes on from CM022391.1 coordinate 27,387,247, forward strand.
GACTCTGAATTTTTGTAGTTTTTTTTTTGTCTTTCTGATATAAGCTTTTAGCTCGTAGCTCCGTCATTTCTTGTTCTATTTGAAAAATAATTACAGTTTTGGACTCGGGGAACCCTTTTGATCGATATATTTGACTACGCCCAACGTCACATATTATTTTCTCTGTTCCTATCTAAAATAATTTTGATTTAAGTGGAGGTTCGAAAATAACCTGATTAATAATAAAATACAATTGGGTGTACATGCGTCCGTCACGTGGTGTTGCTGGCTCATAAATAAATAAATATATATATACTAAAGAAAGGATGAAAAAAACGTTCTTGTAGATTAATTTATTTTCATCCTGACTGAAATAATTTCAAGTATCGCGAATAATGAGGATTCCCTTCGTTTACGTTAACGAAGGTAACCTGGTTTTAAAATTCGAACTTCCCTATCTTATACATAACAGCTTGTAATATAATTCAATGCTTATGTGTTTATCATTTAAGTAATGGCGCAGTAAATACTTTAATTGACAACGCACCTATGAAGGAATAATATTCAGAGATTAGTGAGTAAACTAATATACGCCATCTGTTCAGTTTAACCTCAAATTCGCTGACCTCACATGATTAACAAAAATTGAGTAGATGTGGGTGCTCTAGGCCACAACGTCCCATATCTCTACCGCCTTTAACTGTATGCAACCAAATGTGGGAAAATGGCTGGTCACAATAAAAACAATAAAAAAGCAAGAAATAATATAATACGTCACTACAATGGGGAAGACAGCGAATCTACCCTTAAATATATCATCCCATTCCCTGATATGATATATGAACAAAAATACCAAGATATCAAGGTATTAATATACTACGCCCAACCAATATTACAAGTATAGCACCAACTCTACATTGCTAATATCTGGGTTTTCAATGGCTGTAAAAGAATCCACACGATAGGGGAGGTGATGTAGCTACTATTATATTATCTATACAAGATACGAAATATCCAATAATTAATTCTAATTATTTTCCTTTATTGCATGGATGGACATTTAAGCAAAGTAGTAATTTGTCAGTTTAAAAAGTGTTTCAATAAATGTACTCCTGGTGGCATTAGTTCGTATGTTGTTTTATGAATTATCACGGTCTGTTTTAGTTTTTTATCTGATATATATTTATATAGTTATTTAAATACAAAACTGTAACACATCATGAACTGCAAATGGACAGTAAAATTCAGCACCATATATACTAGTGTGAAACAATGAACTTGAATTACAATTATGTAGTTTATCACGAATATATCGGATAAGATGTACTATTTATAAAACATTGTAGAGAATGTAATTCAAGAAGGTTATCTAAGTGACACAAATGATGTCTCTCCAGATATTTCAAATACAGACATGAATTGTTCATGAAAAATAGGTTTCGAATTTTTTTTAACAATGGCACTTTCAACGTCAGTGCTGTGTGATGTGCTTAGTTACTAAATGACATTTTTAAAGTTTTCACCGTGTATCAAGTTTGTTTTTTTTAATTATAGAACGTCAATCAAGGGAACTAATAAATTACCCTCGTTTTTGGATATTTATGGGACTGAAAGTATCACCAAGAGCATCAACAGATGGAGTGATTTGCTCTGCTTTGTTGACGTCAGAATGGCCCTCAGTAACGTGGATGATGCGTGCGCTTTATACGTATTTTCACATTTTTCTGTTTTTAATGAAGGTTTTTCAAACTTCAAAGATTTTATTTAGATTGCCAGTTTATAGAAATGATTACTCTTTGGTTGGATACTAAGATATTTTCATAGGCACAGAAATTAGTACAAGTTATTTCATTACAGTTTTTGGACAAAGTCTTTGCTAGACAGCTTGAGATAATCTTGATTCAGTTTTAGCATTATAAGTAACAGAGTCCAAATAAATCTCTCTCTAATTCTATAATTCAACACTTTTCCGACTATTTACTTGAATTTTGATTGTGGTTTTAGTGAAGGTTTCGACTAATCCTTTGCACTCTCATTTCCAGGCTATTCTGTGTAACGTGTCTATTCTCTATAACATGGCCAGGGGGATAAGGCACTCGATTCGTAATCTGAGGGTCATGACTTCGAATCCTTGTCACACCAAACATGCTCGCCCTTTCAGCAGTTGGGGCGTTTTAATGTGACGGTCAATCCCCCTATTCGTTGGTAGCCCAAGAGTTGGCGTTGGGTAGTGATGACTAGCTGCCTTCCCTCTAGTCTTACATTGCTAAATTAGGGACGGCTAAAGCATATAGCTCTTTTGTAGCTTTGCGCAAAATTCAAAAACAAAGATAGAGCAAATACTGGTATTGTTTTGTGACACAGGATCTGTCGAATCCTTCTGTTGTTTTACAGATCTTGCAGGCTATTACGAAGGACTTCGGGGAAGCTTGAGAATATTGCAGCGTATTTTTGTTTTAAATATTGTAAAAAATATGTACATTATATGAGAATTACATTTAGATAGAATGATATGTTTTTATAATTCTTACTCTAAAACAATAGGAAACACTTGTTTCTTTGTTCATATGTATTTGCAGTTCAAGTATTTGTTTGGTTGGTACACAGATTCAACCTATGCATATAAAGACTGTTAGTAAACTAATACTGACGTATGTAATGACTCCTAGTTTTGCAAATGGGTATGCCTCAGAGACCAATTAATTCTTATTTACTTTTATAATAATTCTACTATATTGTTAAACATAAAAATTATATCATTTTTAATAAAATACAGAGGATCTCCGAGTGTAATTATTAAATAGTTTTTTGTATTATGTTGTATTCTTTGATTTAGTGTAATAAAACAATTTTTACGATATACCTTTTATATATTATTATGTTTAATATTTTCTCTGTTATATATGCTACGTAGCTAAAATATTCATATCTAAACTATATTTTATGAAGTTAAATGAAACATTTATAAATAAAGAAAAATAATCTTACAACGTATTATATACATACAAGTATTTTAATCTTTAACGTGAATATTTTGGTGGTTTGAATTTCACACAAATCTACACGAGAACTACCTGCGCTAGCCGTTCCAATTTAGCAATGTAAGACTCTAGGGAAGGCAGCGTAGTCATCACTACCCAAAGCCAACTCTTGGGCTACTCTTTTACCAACGAATAGGGGGATTGACCGTCACATTATAATGCCCTCACGACTGAAAGGGCTAGCATGTTTGGTGTGACGGAGATTCGAACCTGCGACTTGGATTACGAGTGCCTTAATCACCTGGCCATACCGGGCCATATATTGATTTATCATTGAACATATATCATTTAGAAATTGGTGGATTGCAAGTGAGATCCTTCGTTAAAAAAACACAAAAAAAAACAACTTGTTACGAGCCAACAACTAGGCTTACGCAAAAGTGGACGTAAAAACGATTTCTTTATATGAAGGAAGTTTAAACTGTAGAAGAGTTACAGATAAGGGTGAATTTATTTAGTAAACGAAATTTTACACAATTATGGAAACGAGACTGGTTTAAGATCGGCGAAATTAATAGTAACTTAATAAATAATATATATTTGTGTTTAAAAATTGTGTATATCAATCTTGTTGGCAAATATCATAAATTTGATACATAATCATTTTAATTAACTTCTAATTTAAAATTTCCGGCTATTTAAAATAGTAGTATGTAGTGTATGTAATATAATAACTTGGGGACTCGTTCACAGATAATTTTACAAACTAGCTATAATAAACTTAATGATTGATAGTTTGTGAAATCATCTGTGAAGTCATGGAATATACATTTTTTTCTCACGATAGCAAAGCAGCTGCAATTTAGATTGTTGCTTAGCAACGTCATTTTATTTCCTTTGAGACAGGTGTTTTGTTATTAAACTGTCTAGAACGATAAGTTGTCAGTAGAAGGCTAAGCAACCCACCAGGTTTCATGTCAAACTTAGTTGTGAGATCACAAGTTTTATGTTAGGGGATAGGGACGTGGAGCAAACATGACATAATCTATTATAGAAATGTTTATCATAAAACAACAGAGCAGCTGTCATAAGAAAAAACCTTTAAGATTCATGTTTTGTCAAAGAGAAAGGGTTTTAAATTGTAAAATTTTCTATTCCTTATTAAAATGAGTAGTTTTGGTGAAGTAAAGAAAATCGTTTGAAGAATAAACATCAGACAATAAAAAATGTTTTTTTTTTATATTTTCTTAACAGTTGAAAGCCGTTATTTGTTTGATGTGTGTATTGGTTCATCTCGATGTGGAAGGAGATGAACAACGGAAACTGGCGATGTATTTTGGGAACAAGACAGCACTTGTGTTAATCTTCATTGCTTTATGCTCTCTATTGTGTTATGTTATCAGATAATGTTTGTACTTTGTCTTAGGTGATTTATTTTAAGCGAAGTATCTAAGGTTTTCTTCACTAGTGCGACCCAGAAATCCAAAGCTGTGTTTTCTGTGGGTTGACCCCTAGAAATACAGTGTGTGTAAAATGTCTTATGTATTTTGATGTTCATGTCAGCATCTTTACATTTTACGTATTCAGAAAGAACTTTGGCTGGTACATCCAAAACGTGTCTGACTAATATAGTTCTGTTGTAGAAGATGTTGTTCACCCAAGTTGGTCAGCATCCAGAAAATATCTTTAGATTTGGTTTGCTTTGCATGCTCTTGCTGTATATCCAGAAAATGTATTAAGATCTAGTTTGTGTGTGTAAAATGTTGCCATTCTCGTAGTTTATTAAGTAATTTAGTTTTATTTTTGACGTTGCTACTGTGTTACTGGCCGTGTAGTTGTTTTAAATATAAACAGAAGTGTCAAGTTCACAGTGACGACAAATTCGATTGATGTTTCCGTCGTGTTGGCGCATCAGTAGTGACGTCAGAAGTCATGTGACAGCAAGAGAAACGTGCAGTTGTTTAGAGGCAGTGTTCGTACTTAGCGCCACAGGTTGGCTTTGCGGTACGGATCGATCTTGCCGAGGTTGGAATTTATGGTGTGTTATTGAAAGGCATAGTTTGGAACGTCGTTTCATTGGTATTGATTGTGTAAAGCAGTTGGAAGAAAAGACATATTCGACTTGTTAAGCCGCAACTTGGATTATAATGTTGAATCACTGAATATATTCGAAATGCACATTGTTCAGTGTGGTTAGTCGCTAAACGATTTCTTCTTTTAGTATGTCTGTTCTGAACCAGCGACAACCCTCACGATTTTGTGTCAGCCCACCTCCTCACCCATGCGCCCTTCTTCGACGTGTGTATTATAAAAGGTCATGTAGGTTAGAAGTTCAAGCCGAGAACTACAGAGGAGAACCTCAAAACTGTTATATTAAGGTAATATCTTATTGTTATAACATTTCAGTTTGTATTTAAAATGTAGAAACGCGTTTGTTTGGTAAGAGTAAAGCTGTACTGTACAGACCGCAGGGAACAAGCCCTGAATATTAGTTTCGATCCACTGGAAAGAATGTAAAGTTTGTTTTTTATCGTGGTAAATAACAATCACATTTTGTCGTGTCTAGTGAGATCGTATTATGTTTGTCTTAAACTGAAAGTAAAATGTTTTGTTGCTACCCCTGTAATGTTGAAATGTTGTACTACCATAAATAAGTAATTAAACATTACAGTTAGAACAGCTGATCTTCAAACTAATACTGGAGGAAAACCTTAACTGTGTTACTACTAGAAAAACAACGTACACATCGTTTTACTGAACACAATAGAACAAAACGGTTTGTCTGTACAACAATTACAGCTTCAAGTAATGGTTATAATGTTCATAATTATTACATTAAGTTTCACATGCAACGTTTTAATCTTTATGGAAACAATTGCGTGTAAGAGACCGAATTCCTCTGCTGTGGATTTGCTTGAAAATGGATAACCCTCAATATATGTCGTACACATGTTTTGCTTCGTTTTTTTCAGGTTGGGAACGAAACTGTAATAAGAATGCAGTTGTTTATGCTATAAATTTTTCAGTTTTTGCTTCCACTGATGTTTAGCACGTTCTGCACCCTATTCACAAAGTAAATATACTTTCGAACCTTAGTTTCATATTTAAAGTTACATTATTTCGAGTTTACACATTTATATTTGTATTGATTATGTTTTATTCAAATAATTCTTGTTTGGTTAATAATCGAATAAGCACTTTTACTTAGCCTAATTTTTAATTTATTAAGAGACCATACAAACTTACAAATGTTCAAAATTATACCATTCAACATACTTGCTCTCCATGACTGCGATGCTGTTTTTATTTTATGTATGTATGTTAATGTGTCACAATATTTTGTATATATATATGTATATATATATATAAATTATTGTCAGCTATATGTTTTGATTTACGTGTTAGCTAAAAGGTGCATGACGTTAAATTAGCCTCATTAACACTCGAGAATATAGTGATCGAAAGAGTTTGCAGTGTTTAGGCACGAGGCTTTTCGTTATAAATTGATAATCAGTGGGCTGTGAGTCAGTTTAGTGACGTGTTTGCATTAGTTTAAATGTAGCATATGTTCAGTTACTTGATCGATTGTCCGCGAAATAGAACAAATGTATATATATATATATATATATATATTTTACGTTAACTGTAGTATAATTATCGACATGTTTCCGTTTGAATGTCTTTTTTAAAGTTACGTTGGCCTAAAAACACTCAAGAAGAAGTTAATTTGTTGTAGTTATGTAAACTGGGCTTGGCGGTATTTTCATAAAATGATCTAAAACAAGCAGCCCAAACGAAAGAGCATCGTTGCAACACTGTCGTAAGAAGTGGGATTATTTGGGTGAGAATAAAATAGAACATAAAGTGAATTTCAACGTTCGAAATGACCTCAGGAGATAATAACGACGATTTGTTAAAGTCAGTGAAACGGTTTAAATATGGTCAAGAAATGAGAAACACAGAATTTAGAAATGAAACAGAATTTAAAAAAAGAATACGTTTATGGAAAAATGAAAAAAATCAAGAAGCAAGAAATGAGAACTTGTGTGAAAAATTGAAAGAGAAGAACTGTTTAAAGAAGAATTACAACAATAAACCTTGAAAGTAAGATTCGTGAAGATATTTTTGATGTACAGAGAAATACCACAATAGGTTGAAGAAGCGCAGAACTGCCTTAATGACAAAATTTAACAAGGTTATTTGTTTGTTTTTTGAAATTCGCGCAAAGCTACTCGAGGGCTATCTGCGCTAGCCGCCCCTAATATATTAGTGTAAGACGAGATAGGAAGGCAGCTAGTCATCACCACCCACTGCCAACTCTTTGGCTACTCTTTTACTAACGAATAGGGGGATTGACCGTCACATTTTAACGACCCCACGGCTGAAAGGGCGAGCATATTTGGTGCGGCTGGGATTAGAGACCTGACCCTCAGATTACGAGTCAAACACTTTAACCCACCTGGCCAACTAAACAAGTACAAAAAGAAATTAAGAAAGTAAAGAAAGACCTCAGTAATGTAGTGAAAGAACATTAGTAACAGAATAGAATATCTGAGATACGAATTATTAAATGCAATGGTTAAACCAAACACATCTTCTGCTTTGGCTCAAGACTTCCAACCTAAAACATTATGGAATAGTAGAAGTGATTTCGTGCCATCTGTTATAGCAGACCTTCTGGGACTTCTACGCCGTAATATTTAGCTGGGTTAGTTCAATATTAGTCACTTAAGAAACCAATGGATTTTGATGAAAAGTCACTATGGAAGTCGTACCGAGCTCAGTTTTTAAGTGTCTCATTTAAAAAACAAACAAATCATCTTTGAATAATTCAAATAGCATATCAAGTGATAGTCATAACAACTATTGAGCATTATTAGCTCCAATATCTAATATGTTTGGAGTGAAATGGTAGAAGGAACTATCCAAAGAGAAATTCTGGAAAATAATATGGATCAAAGTAAAAACATTAGCTAAACTTTCTGAAGATTTGGAAATGCTTTTCCAATTATCTTACATGAAACTCCTCGTCAAAACGACGAATTGATTAGCACATGATTACTTTAAAAATGCTATAACAGGCGAAGACATGATAATTATTTAGGACGAAACAAAGTAAATATAAGTCTTTAAAGGAAAATCTTTAGTTAACAATGGAATTAGAATATATTAAACTTGCAGATAAACTATTAAAGGCGTCATCTAAAAGTTACAAGATTTTGAGATTGGTATTCTAGAAAAAAAGTAATTAATGAGCTAGTTTCACGGAATGTAGAGATCAGACCATAAGGTAACAAGTTTTCAAGTATAACTTGAAATGACACATTGTATATTTAAGCCTGTATAAATAACTTCTCCCAGAAGATACAGGAAAGAAGGAACTTATAATTGTGGGAAGTATGGGTATTATATCCAAGATTGTAAGAAATTGTTATAAAGCCAAGTGGCAGTACTCTGAGGATGAGACTTGAAGCCCAAGTGGACTGAAAGGGCTAATGAGAATCACAAAAAGACAGGAATTAAATAGATTTATGATGTGGAAATTTTTGTTAATACTCTGTCAATCATAAGTAAGTAAAGAAAGTCATTTTTTGAGAAAGATCTTCTACAAATTTATGTTTTTTTTTTCATGGAAAACCTTCTAGTATATTGATTGATGCAGGTTGCAGAGCTACATTTATTAAAAGAAGATTGGAAATTGCTTCCAGAGATGAAGAAAGAAGTTGATGTATGCAGAGATGGGCATAAAATTCCAATAAAAGGGAAGCTGGAAATCCCCCTATCTTAGGACATTTCTCTGTACACCATGATACGTGGATAACTGAGATTGAGGAAGACTGTCATATTGGGAACTGACTTTGTGCGGGAACCTAGATTGCCAGGTTAGGCTAGCTTTAAATAGCTTCACAATCTGTAACCAGGAAATACGTGTGTACTACGTGGCAAATATACCCTATAGGTTAAACTACCAATGACAACAGGTAGGGTGGTTATTGTACTACCATGAAGCAAAATTTTTCTATAGGCAGTTATGAGTAATAAATATTCATTAAGTAACGTAGTGTTGTGGGATAAGATACTGTGACTTGTCTTGAGAAATTGGTGATTGGAAAAGCATTCGTGAATGTGAAGAATAACAGTGTCGAACATCACTTTATTCACGTTAGATTTAAATAATATTGTAATAAAACGATAAGTTATTATAGTGATAATGCTGATAAAACCATTCTTTCAAGGTAACATGGTATGCATGTGTAATTCTCTTCAAAAGGTGAGGCAAACTCCAAAGTTAAGTAAGTGCTGGGAGGAGCCATATGTTGTACTGTAAAGAAAGGATTACTTGTTGACAGTATCTGAAAGGATAGGTGATCTAAATCATATGATATTCACCGTGATTGTCCATGAAAACATGGTGGTGAGAGAACGGCCAAATGAATAACTTAGAAGAGTTACACTGTTACTTATCTTTGAGGATCTACCCAACAACAGGACAGCAAATGATTACAAGGGATAAGATGCTATCCCATTTGGGTCTCGGAGGAAAAATCCATTAAAGAAAAGATTTGGTAAATTGATAGATTTGTTTACTTTTTGCATTAGGATTGTATTGTTCTAGGGACTTCACAATCCATGAAGGGATCAATGTTGTAAACTATGTTTTAATGTGGATATTAGGAAGAGAGTGCAGCACCTTAAATTACTCCAAAAATATCAAGCATGTTTGGGAATAAATACGAGAAGAGAATCAGCATGTGAGTAACTAATCGTTAAGTTTAGTTCAGTGAAATATTTATCTTCAGTGAAGTATTTTTGTGAGTGTTAGTTATTGTGTATGTTCAGTTGCTTGATCGATTAGTCGTGAATTTATACAAATAGATATTTTATACGTCAGTTATATTACCATTAGCGAGGCATTTCTGCTTGGATGCCTTTCGTAAAGTTATCTAGGCTTACAAACTGCTGCAGTGTACAAGCGAAGGCAACTAGTATAAACGCTGAGGAAGAAAAAACTAATTTGTTATAGTAAGATGGACTAGACTTCGACTTATTTTTACCAAATAATTGAAAAGATCAACGTTTTTTTTTGTCATGTTGATTTTAAGCGTTATGTGCTTTGTTAAGATTATGTAGGTAAATATACGTTACACAGGTTTATCGGATAAAATTCGAATACTATTCTGTAAACGTTTTGTGTCCACAATGTTTGTTCCTTGTTTTATTGATATAGTTATATTTCTATACATTCATTTTTGTTGTGCGATGAAATAAAAACAAATCGCATATTTTCTTTTGTGGTTCTTCTACTTGAATAGCCTACCGTCTGAAAATTTCTCGGATTTGTTTGTATTATTGTCGTTTTGCTTTATTCAATTTTATAGGATGTTGACTGGTAGTTTTGGCATCAATAAACACTGGGTTTTCACCTGTGCGCCTTTATATATGTAATTTACTTTAAATATTACAGTTAATTAATTAGCTATATGCTTATTACTAGAGGTATGTTTTAGATCTAATCTATATTGATAACTTGTTTCGGTAAGATGTTAATATTCAGTGGTTTGGTTTGAATTTCGCACAAAGTTACACGCGAGCTATCTGCGCTAGTCGTGCCTAATTTAGCAGTGTAAGACTAAAGCGAAGGCAGCTAGTCATCACAGCCCACCGCCAACTCTTTGGCTACTCTTTTACCAACGAATAGTGGGATTGATCGTGACATTATAACACCCGCACGGCTGAAAGGGCGAGCATGTTTGGTGTGATGGGAATTTGAACTCTCGACCTTCGAATTACGAGTCGAGTGCCTTAACCACCTGGCCATGCTGGGGCTAGTATTAAGTGGAGAATATTTTATCTTTATGTGTATTCTATTTCTGAATGTAAAGAAAGCGTCCAGCCATGTCAAATTTAATTTGTTTTTATTAAACTACATCCATCCATTTCAGTTTGACATTCTTAATCCGTAGTTTTTCCAATCTTAGTTTCATACTTAGTTACATTCTTTCGTGTTTACACATTTATATGTGTATTGATTGTGCTCTATTCAAATAATTCTTGTTCGGTTAATAATCGATTAAGTACTTTCACTTAGCCTAATGTTTAATTTATCAAAAGAACATCCAAGCTTACAGATGTACAAAATTATACCATTCAATATAGTTACTTTCCATGACTGTTTGCGGTACTGTTTTTATTTTATTGCAACTACCAAAATACCACAGATTTAAAAGTATCAGTTTTGTTCTTATATGCTCGCTGTGTGTTTGGACTATTTCTGAAACAGTCAGTTCTTTAATAAAATGTCGAAGCTTCTAATTTAACTTTACAGTTTTTAAATTTCCATGAGTTATAATCATATTTATAATTAAATGCAGATAGAATCTGTGTAAAGGAATAAAAATCGTTCCGTAACTATTTTATAAACAATGTAAGTTAATTAGCAAAACCTTACTTCTTATTCCGAAATATCTAAGCTTAATCGGAATCTCACACGGATTCCCCATGAGGATAATTACTAGTAGTGGTATAGAGTGATTTCGACGTCATATAAAATAAAATTATACATCCGAGCTATGTTGGTTAAAACGATAGAACATAATCATAGCAGTCAAATAATTATATTATATGCGTTTTGTATGAGTATGATTTATTAACATACGGAATTATGTTAAATCGTATGTTCGTATGCAAAGGAATTCGGGCATTTTTGGAATTTTGTGTGTAAGGGTTTGGTTGTTTGTTCTTGGAAGAACAACGCAGTGGAAACTTCAAACTTATTTTCATGTGTCATATTTTTAACTTCTATAAAGAAAGCTTTATTTCGCTTTAAGTAATATAAAAATAAATAATAACTGATTTAACATGATGAATGTGCAGTTCTAAAATGATATTTATGGTCTGCTGTTGTAACTGATATATTTTTGGGTTGCTTAACAAGGTGACACACGCACGCACACACATATATATATTCAATTATATATAAATTAAATCGTTTATTCAAACATGACAGTGATCCTTTACCTCTTTGTTAAATATTTTTCATCTCAGATAGGAGATAAGGAAGTGTACAGCTGGATTTTCAGCACTGCACTGGACATTCCGGTTCTGTTTGTATACGAAGTATCATCTTAACTTCGTGGTGTCAGTGACCCTTATAGCGTTGCTATGACAGCGTTGTCAACAAAGCAGAAATACTCGTGCATTTATAACATGGGTCCCAAACATTTTGTGCTGACGGCACGCTAGGAGAATAATGTTAACTTCACAACACACTTGTCCGACTCCGCACCCGAAAGTAACGGTTTTTCTTAACATAAACATGAAATACACTAATTTGGGGCTATTCTGAATAAAGAAACAAAACGCCATTTTAGCCTAAGTAAACTTGATTATTTTACACGGTCATATAGAAGCATACTTGATGCCATACATTTACAAAATTTCGCGGCACATCATTTGGAAACTTGATTTGTAGTATTGAATCTGTACTATCGTTCATTGTTTTCGGACAGATCAATCGTTGCCTGGAAGTTTTACAAAAGCTTACGGGCTTTACTTGAAATTATATATAGAAAAAGTTTTATAACTGTCAATTATTCCTCCAGTACTCTTTTTCTTCTTCTTCTTTTCTTCCTAGGAATCATTATGTTGAACAAATACATTGAATTAAAACTGTTGTTCGGTGTGTGTGTGTACCTATATATATATATATTTGCTGTTAGAGAATTTATAATTGAACTTTGATTATTTCTTTCATATTTCCTGGTATGAAAGGAAGAATTGTAATCACTAGAGGGCTTATGGTTGCGTGCTTGTTTGGGAAGACAAATTATTCAGGGTAAACCACCTATAATGAAAGTAATTTTTCATACGAATAAAGGTGCTCTATCACATAATTGTATAATGTATTGTGGAAAAGCAACAGCAAGGTTTTTTAAATTTACAGATGACAGACTTTTTTTTTTATATCCGCCTGACTGATGTTAGCAGAAAACTAGATCTAATTTGTGACTTTCTATTCTTCGTATATTCTCAAGGAAGTGATAGAAAATTTCATGTTACCTTTTAATTTTTTTCTTATGTATAAAATACCTAACAAATGGTTGACACATTTGTGGAAGTCAGATATTGAAGTGCCAGAAGATTGTAGAAACTGAACTTTGATAAGAAAAATAAAACAGTAAAAGTTTAACAATTTTCTTATTTATCAATTTAATTTGATAATTTTACAGCTTCACTGATATGTCCCGTTTTTGTGAAGTTTGTAACTTCAGTTGAGAGAGAAATAATATAAATAAATTAATAAACATAATTAACTGTTATATGTAATTTTATTTCAATTAGATGTTAATTTTCTGGACAGGTTTTTTGACAGTTTTTATTTTGTATTTTTTATTGCTTGTTAAATATTTAAGTGGTTAAAATCCAAATATGTTGTTAGTGATAATAAATCATAAAAATTCTGTTGACCCATGAGCACAAGTAAATGTTCACTATTACTAACTTCTTTATTTTAGAACTAGCGTGCATAAATTAGAATATTTTTAGTGTATTTTTTTAAGATTATTTTTTATTTTTTTCACGTTTTTTGCATTTCTAAACAATTGTATTGGAATAAAATAATGCATATCACTAAATCACACTGTTTAAAAATCAGAAAATCACTTTTGCTTTTTTTTTGTCTAGTTACATATTTAAGTTACTATCTCTCTTAATGTCCTTGTTACTATATATGTATATGTATTTTTGTACAGTTGTCACTAATGCTGAAGTTGCAGCTTATCTGTTAACCTGCGTAATTTGCTGTTATGTTAGGTAGAAACTTTAACAATACTTCCAGGAAATTTAAATAACTGCTGATTTCACAAAATTCTTACTGTCTATGTTGCTTGCTGATCCCCATGAAACTGTCTGCTCCATTATATGTGAGCAGCAGCTTGATATTCCGTTAAATTGCTACACTAATAGATGCATATCAGGAGATATGTTCAGCCATTGTAATATCATGATCATGGCTTAGTCTATTTATTTTTTTCCAAGTCTTAACCAACGTAATTTGGTTCCAGCTAGAAGAATTCTTGTTAGACAGGAAGAAAATAAAGATTTTGTTGGTTCTGCAATTGAAGAAAAGGGTGGTTGTCACAAACCTTTTTCTTAGTGCTTTCATATCTTTTTAAAAATAGGAACCATTTCAGACAACATTAGTGTGTCAGCTTGAAACTTTGTAATATGATGTAAGTCTGGTTGTAACAAATCGAACACATTATTCACTTACACCATGTTATGCTGACTTGACCTTTGAAGGCTTATGTGAACCTTAAACATTTACTGTGGGAATTCTTTACACTTAATCAAATGCTTCTATATTCAATTAGGCCTAAACTAAAACATAAAAACAAAAAACAGTTGAAAATGTATTTCTCTAAAATGAAGTAAATGCCATAGAATAAGTGCTAAATAGTTTATTAAATGACCTCAAACACTTTCCACTCTAATAAAACACTTCTAAAACTTTTGGTGCACAGTTAGCTGCTTTAACTGCAGAATATTGGAAGATTATTTTCTGCAGCCTGTAGGTCAATAACCATCTCTTTCAAGCACAGTAATTAGAAATTAAGGTTGAAGCATACAGTAAAGATTATTCATCAGAGATCATGGAAAAATGAAGAATTTTCTGAAAAAAACATCTGGTAATATTTAAGAACATAAAGTAGAAAAGACTTGCATTCCAAATGTTATTGTTTTTATCTTTCAGTTATATCAATTTAAAAGACTGACTTATGAAAATTATGAATCAAATAATTTCTCATCAAATTGAAAGAGAAAAATGTCTGTTTCCCTTTGTGCAGAATAATTTGTTCATGCATCTAAATATACACTTTTCAGACAAAATGTTATATACCTTTACCTGTAGAGTAGGTCAGTCCTTTATGTTTATACAGCTTGAATGGTTACATGTTAGAGAAATAAATCCACCAGTGGTCTGTAGGCACAGGTGTAAATTGTGCAAGTTTCAATTGTTGTTATAATGGCTGTGATGAAAGGTTTATCAACATTTGAACAAGGTGTTATTATTTGAGGCTTGTTTGGCAGGTGCTTCAGTTGCAAAGATGGTTAAGTTTACTGGGAAATCATAAAGTATAATCTTGATTATTATATTAAAAAACCTTGTGTACTAAGGAAAAATGTGGGTGGAAGAGAACTATGAAATGGGTAGAAGGCTGTTATTCTATATTAAGTACTCATTGTCATTGAGTTAACAGATATACAGGTGTACATAAATTTTAAAATAACTTTAATAATAGTTTTGGAACATCAATTTCTACTAGAGCAATGTGCATTGATCTGCATAAAATTAATTTTGGTAACTATACACCCTTATATAAACCACTTATTTCTGCCAACAATTAAAAAAAAAAGTTCATTGATACCTACATCATAAGGATTGAACAGCTGCCTAGCAAAATTGTGTAATGTGGTCAGATGAATCACACTTCACAATCCAATGAATTCATAGATCCATTGTACAAGGTGCTGGAGTTGCTGTAATGATGTGGAGTTCATTTACATTACATGGTCTAAGTCTTCTGGTTGCTCTGAATTGCCATATTTATATTTCTGCTTTTGAATATTTAATCACCCTGGCTGACCCAGTGCATCATACAATGCTACTTTTACCCAAACAGAGATGGTTATTTCCTGAACAATAACACCATCAGCCAAAGAGCTAATGTTGTTCAGGGTTGACTTGCTGAGCATGATACAGACTTCAAGTATTTGCTCTGTCCTGCAGAGTTTCATACTCTTGATAATACAAGAAAAATTTTATAAGAAACCACCTAAAACATCCATTACAGAGGCAATATTGATTAAGGAATGGTCATATATTGCAGAAGGTGCCTTGCAGACATTAACAGAGTCAACACTACATCATATTCAGTCTATAATAGACACACATAGAGACCTAATTTTTTATTAGGCTGAAATTTCTAATAACTTTAGCCAATGAATGTGTAAGTAACCAGTATTCTGTGATGTGAGTATTATGGTCTAGAGCCTATGTTGGACTTCATTAAATCTGTGTATTATGACAAATTTTTCTTCAGTTTATAACAAAAAATACCATACTAGCTGTATTACGTGTTTTCATTTGTCTAAGCTAATATCTATAATTTATCACTCATCAAAAATTTCTTTCTTTCATATATCTCTGAATATTTATTCAAAAATATTGCACAGATAAAACAACTACTTTCAATAATACCCATGTCAGTAACAGAACAGGGCGATACATACCTTCAACTACTTTCTCTCAGAAAAAACTTTTTTTATTTTAACTTTATCATAGAAAAAGTACCATTCATGCTTGTAGACTGTACTCCTGACATGAAGGAAACCCTAACTTACTAGTACCAGTCCATCAAAAGACAGTCTGACAGAAAACACCTGTCTTGTACTCCCAGATTTTAAAGCTGACATTCAAACCTTGATGTACCAGTATCAGTTTGTCTTAAGACTATGTGATAGAAAACATCTGTCATACTCTTGTGATAATCTCATTTCTTTTGGATTTTTTTTATTATTGTTATATCTTTGGCTGAAACTTTAATATGGACCAAAGACCTCTTGCCAGTGCTCTACCAACTTAGCTAAAGGGTTGACCTAATAATACACTTTTTTCATAACTTGAACTATAATACTTTGAGACTAATATTGACATAACAGTCCCAACTTACAAACAATATCTTACTTTGCTCTTGAGCTGTGGCTCATTCTTAAACAATAATTTGTCAATATTAGTAAATTATGTAACATCTTAATACCTTCATTTGTCTCAATTCTTCTTTATTTAGGTGGTTTTTTCTCATACTGATGATCTTGCACCTTTTATGAAACCAGAAGACACTTCTTTATAACACCATTTTAATCTTTAAAAAATTATTGGCATGCAATTGTAATGCAAGAGTAATTTTATTTATTCACTGTTTTGTCCAAATACTCAGCACCATATTTAAATATAAATTTCATGGCATATTTTTTTGTCTAAGCAATTCTCAGCTGCTTGCCCATGGACTGGTGCTGATCCACAGGGAGATTTCAACCACTACACAAGATGGTTGGGAAAAGAAACGAGTTTTAAAATACAACTACTGAAGTATATTGTTGTACAATGTAATTTAAAATTAATTGGAAGATTTGGTTTATGTTTCACATTTGTAACATGTAATCTCAATTGTGTTTTGACATGCACATTGTTTATATGGATATCATCATGTGTTGGTCATGGTGCTTAGTTTTTAAACATTTATCAAACCAGTGCTGGTTTTTAAGTGTATGATATTATTTTCAATGTAGGAAAATGATGAACCAGAACCAGAAGATGAAGAATTAGAGCATGAAAGCATTTTGGATAAAAAGTAAGTATTAATGAAAAAACCAAGGATCAGTCCTTAATATATGGTGATACGTAATAAATACAGTTTTCACCTTAGAGAAAAAAAAGAAAAAGTGAGAAAATTAAACTTACTTTCCATACATAAGTTAAGCTGATTATGAATTTATTACACAGCAAAAAAAATTTGTCAGTTGATAAAGAATGTTTAAACTTAATTTAAAGCAATGTAAGTTTAACAGCAGATATATATTTCAAAGTTATAATATAAATTTGGTCTTGTAAACAGTGTTTGCAGTTTGCTTTCCATCTATCAACAAATACAAATTTTGAGTTGATTCTACATTTAAACACCCTACATTTTATTTATCATGAGAGAAATAATGGTTATTTGAGAAACAGTTCAGCAACTTTCATATTATGACCTTGAATTCCTTTGGAATATTTAACACTGTTTTAATCATTAATCTTCCAAGATTGTTTGAGATTAACTGAATAGGCTTGGAGGAGCTAAGGTTATAACAGATTTAATGTTATGTATTTATTTTAATGCCTTCATTTGCTTTAGTTTATCATACATTTAGAAATGCATGTAACATATATTGTTAAATGTGTATTGCAAAAGTCCTGCCTTTTCTTTAATTCTGTAGAATATTCTTGAGCATAAGAATCAACAATGTATGATGTGTGTATGTACAGTACTAGTGATTGACAGTTTTAGTGCCAGCTGAATTTCAAGAGTTTTGCCTAATGAGTATAAGAATTAGCCATCACAACCCTTGAAGAGACAGTTTTATATTGTTGGTTTACTACGGTCATTATACTGTGAACCTTGAAAGTTATAATTGTGATAAATAATTGAAAAACTACAGGTATTTGACCAGAAAATTTTATAGGTATTGAATATTACAAATAATTTCACTTCAGTGAATTAACTTGGATAATTATAGTTTCATGAAGACATTGTACAATTTTAGCTTTGAGAAACTTGCATGAGAGAAGACAAGAATAGAGCTAGCTAGTATTTCTGCCAAGTGAAGTGTACATATGTATCAGCATATACTAACTTTGGTCTCCTTGAACCATCAATAAAAGATTCAATTCCATACCTTACCTCTTGAGGTGGAATCCTGTACATGGTGAGGGGACCACTGAGAGAAGGTTCTGTACTTTCAGTTTACCTCCTCTGGGATTTAAACATTTGCCAACATGCTTGCCATGTATATTGACCTGTGAAGGAGAGGAGAAGATCTTGGTGGGTGAGGGGTCTAACTTTATGACATCATTTTGACTTTGAATTCCTGTATACAGTCAGCTGGTCTGCTTGGGCTAGAGTCAACTAAGTGTCTGATTTTGGTGTTTGGGTACAGTGCTCATGAAACCCTGGTGTTGCTACAGTTTCCATGTTTGGCATTGCAGTGCTCCTCTCATAATGCCCCATAGTGGTTGAGGACAGTGAACACTGAAGTGAATTCTCTTTATTATGGATACCCCCATCCATTAACAAAAAAATAAATAAAATTAAAAGAAAAACAATAATTGGTAAATGTTCGCAAATGAATGACTGTGCTAACCAATCACCATCACAATCTGATTCTGTACCTATACTATTCATTTTCCATTAATTATCTGAGAAATCCTTAGGGCAGATGTCTTTCTTTTGAATGAAAAATGGATTAGAGGGGCTTGCAGACTTCCAGTAGTCAGTAAGGAAGTGGCACTCAGTAGACATTTTGGTTGAAACATCTTCACCACAAATCACAAAACTCCTCTTGAAGTCAAAGGCCATGGGGCCCTGCTACAGTGAGAGTGCAAACAGATCTCTACATGTAATTTTCAAACCATGTAAAAAGTATTTTGCCCTTCATGGTTAAGAGAGCTGACAAGTGAACATCAACACTTATCTCTGTCCCCACCATTCCTTCCAGTGGCTCCTCAGATCCACTTCATTTGGCTCTGGCTTCTGGCATTTCTTCTGGTCAATCTTCTTTACCCCCAAGATGCAAAACAATTATTTGTTCACACCCATAGCAACTGGAAACTTTATCCACCTAAAGGAACCTACCCACTCAACCCAGTGCAGGATACATGGAGGTCAGTAGAATTTCTAATAAAGAAAAAAACGTAGTGGAAAACAGAAGGGCTCTGTGCTAATTTCTTCTCCATTTAAGTAAAAATGGCCACTTTGATACAGTGGAACTGCCAATCCTTTTGTTCAAATATAAATATCATAAAGCATTTGATTGATTCCTATCATCCTGAAATCTGCTGATGCATCACCTTTAGGCAGTTTTCTTTGTACAGAAATAACAGGTTGTGTGATGGACAAGTGCATGGAGGGATGGGACTGGTGGGTGATCAGCATGTGCCTGCCCTATCTTTGCCACTTGATACACCCTTGGAGGCTGAAACCATCTGTGTTTCCTTGGATCATGCCATCACTGTTTGTTCTCTCTACCTGTCTCCTATAGAAACCTATGATCAGTCAGACCTTGATGCTCTCATTGAACAGTTTCTGTTCCTGTTTATAATCTTGAGATATTTTGATTGACATAATCCCCTCTGGGGTGGTGCTGATATTGATGGGAGTGTTTGTTCTGAAGAGTATATGCTTTTGGATTACAACCTTTCTTTCTTTAACACTTATTTTCATGCACCTAGTCAGTCTTTTACTGCTGTTGATCTCTCCATCTTCTCCCCTTCATTTTTCTATTACTATTCTCGGAGGGCTGACAGTGACCCACGTGGCAGTAATTGTTTTGAGAGAGACTAGCTGTGGTTGATGCCACCAAACGTATATGCCTCAATGGAAGCTGGATCAGGCCAACTGGCCCTCTTTCATTGCTCTCTCAGAACTTGGTCCTGTTGTCATCTGTAAGCCACTGATAGATGACTGCAGAACATCTGGCTGTATTGTCTGGGCAGCTGCTCAGTGTATTCCTTAAACTTCAACATATTTTCCAAGGTATTCTCATTCTTGATGGAATCCTGTTTGCCACATGGCATGAAAGACTCAAATACGAGCCTGGGATACCTTTTGTAAGAGTCCCACACTTTTAAGTTGCATCACTTTTCAGCAGGCCCATACACATGCTTGGAAGATAAGATGTCAAAACCAGAATGTACCTTGAATTCTACCATCAGTTCCAAAGTCATATGAGCAGTATACTTATGTCCCTTTTCAATCTTGCTCTTTAATGGTCAGGAAGTTGTTGATGCCCAAAGCATTGCTAATACTCATGGTGAAAGCTTTTCTCATGCATCTAGCACTTCTGCTTCATCCCTCACCTTTTTAACCAACAATACTTGAGTAGAATAATCACCTCATTCCTTTCAGGCTGATCATCTTTATTACCATAATTGCTCTTTTACACTGGTAGAACTCAAGCTTGCTCTTCATTGGTCTGGCAGTACATTGGTTGGACTGGATGATATTCACTACGAAATGCTGTTCCGTTTCTTTTCTACCTCTCTTGCTATTCTTCTGATTGCTTTTAACTGGATCTGGTAAGAGAATGTTTTCCCAATTCTTGGTGCTGGGTTATTGGCCTCCATATTTGTAAGCTTGGGAAGGATCCCAAGATTTCTTCAAAGCAGTGGGGTAGTAGCTATCTCTGTAAGATCTTGGAGAGGATGGTTAGTGCTTGCCTTGATTGGTTCCTCAAATCAAATGACCTCCTTTAGCCCACTCAGTGTGGGTTCTGATAACAGCACTCCACAATGAACCATCTGATTTGAATTGAAACGTCAATCAAGGAAGCCATTCTCAAGTGATAACAACTTGTTTCTGTATTTTTTTATTTTGAGAAAGCTTATGATACTATGAGGAGGTAGGGCATTTTGCAAGACCTCTAGTCATATGAGTTGCATGGCCATTTGTTCATTGCATAAAAACTTTTCTAATGGACCAACAATGATAAATGTGTTTGAATTTCACAGTTTTTTGTTCTTTTTCACAGGAACGTTCAGTTCCTCAGGGCTTTGTCTTGAGTGTCATGCGTTATTCAATATAAAGATTAATGCCATCACTGTATGACTCCATCCTATAGTTACAAACTAACTCTATGTTGACAAATTACACGCCTCATGTCAGTCGTCAAGCATGAGTTTTATTGAGCAGCAGCTACATACTGCTCTCAATTGTTTACTGAAATGGACCACAACAAATGGTTTTTACCTTTTCTCTCACTAAAACCGTTTATATCCACTTCTGCCACGGACCCTGAGCTCTGTCTTGGTGAAGTTGTACTCCTTGTGGTTTCCGAGAGAAAGTTCTAGGTTCTTATATTTGACCATAAGCTAACTCCTATTTGTCAATTGTACAAGGTCTCCTGTGTCCTCTCTTCCACTTCTTGGGGAGTAGATTGATATTCTATTGTGTCTTTATTCGATTGAAAGTTGACTATGGGTCTCTATCCTGGGGCTCTGTCAGGACCTTGGCCTGGAAGATGTTAGGCCCTGTTCACCAACTAGTGCTGGAACAGTGCTGAATATTATTGCCCACCAACTGAGCATAAGGTAGAAGGAGTGGAGAGATGCCATTCTCATAGATTTATTTTAAGAAATTATATCCTGAAGACAAATGGTAATTTTACTTTTTATTGATCGATAAGACCAATCACAATTTTTGTTTCTGAAGATAGTTTATTCTCATTCACTTCATAAAAGTCACGAAGTAATGAGACATCATTTGTAGTATCTTCTTTTTCTAGTTGCATTATGACAGAAGAGAAACTGCAAAGAAAGAAAAACGAGTGTTTCTATCACCTTTGAAAGATAAAGTCTGTTTAGTTGTACTTCATTGTCCCTTTGTTTTTTGGCTTGAACTACTACAGAGGTCTAACGAATCTTTATTGCTTTTGAACAGATCCGTGCTATCATTGAATTCTGGTGGTGTACATCTTTAGCATGTTTTTGCAGTCTTTCTTATTTTGATCATTTAATAAATGTGAATATCTCACAAGATTTTAGAGAAACTTCTCACAAGTTGCAGAATAAGAATCATGATTTTGATGATGAGATACCCAAGGGAATTCTGTATAGCACTTAACTTGAAATGATCAGCAAACCCTGTAGATAATCCGGGATGGGAATTTGAAAAGTTGTGGTTGTTGTAGACCAGTAAATTCCAAACTACTAACTTTTTCTGTCGACTGCTCTATCCGAACAGTTTCATTTTGATCATTTTCTGAATTGTCACTGGACAATTATTTTTATTATCTGATTAAAAATGTTTTTAAGAAACTTTATCACAAGATAAATATTAATTAGAAAAACAGAAAAAGTAATTATTCTATATATTTATTATTCAACCATAGTGAGACATAAAAAAATTGATACAGAATTACGTTGGTCATTGTATCATCTCGTTTGATCCACTATTTAATTGTTTACTGACATGCATGTGTTCGTGCTCTGATGGTAAGGAAATGACTGAAGAAAAAACAAAAGTTAAATCTTAATCTTGGTGTTTTTATGGTGATTTTCCTGTTTCTCTATCCGATCCGTATTTCTTCTCTATTCCATCCATATTTCTTCCCTATCCGATCTCCGTATTTCTTCCCTATCCGTTCCATATTTCTTATTTGTTCTTTCCTTTTCTCTCCCCCCTTTTCTTTTTTCTTCAGTCTTGGAGGGCCAAGAGCGAATGGTTTTCTCAAATGACTTTCCATGCCCTGCGTGCATGTTAAGAACTGTTATATTTTGAAAATTAAACAATATCTAAATATCGATTTTTAAAATATTATCAAAATATAATCTTAAGTTTAACATTTGGACCTGGGGGTGTAGGCTGATTATATTATGAGACAGTGCCAAATAATCGGATTTTAGTAAAACTGAGATCAAAGAAGGGGATGAATAAAATGAAATAGCTGATTGGTGAGTGCAGGCAACGGGTCATTTGTTGTCTTCATAACTAATCAATAACTGTTTAATGTGGAATGTACAATACACACACACACTCAAGTGTATGGCCACTATAAACATCGTAAAATACGGGCTTTAAATGCGCCAATGTATTCTTCTCAAGACGGCTGGAATGGGTATTAAAACTTTAATTAACTTGTTAATTGAAGATGACCTGAGGAAGTCAAAAAGTTCTGTATTTTATTTTAATTGGAAGGTTTAATACCCAAACCAGCCGTCTTGAGATTACACATTTACTTTAAATTGGTTTCTCGTTATCACGAAATGTGCCTAGTGGTAAAGAGTACATTCACATTTTATGCGTATTAAGGTGTTTAATTGAGAAACTAATGAAATCTTACAGTATTTTTCCAATTTTGGCGTTAAAAACAAGGATATAAATGTGTGCAGTCAACACAGGAAAAATAGGAACAAAGTACAAAAGTTGTAAATCAACTTCTGGCCTGATTCGGAAGTAAAAGTGACTTTTTTTTCAGTAAGTTTGTGTATACTAAGTAGGTCAGCACAAAGGGGAAAGCTTATGTACATGCGTTCTGCTTCAGTAGAGAGGTATTACGCATGTTATCACTAGTCGTCGCTGAATTCTTTTAGTATAATAAGTACATAACGTTTTGTACATCTTAAGACTCGTCCCTTGCTGGATGACGGAACTAAACAGGTAATTTTTTACACAACTACGTTATTTGACCTATCTTTCTAAGAGAACGTTGAGGAACACCTTCACAGAGATGTGTGAAACAAGACATCCATGTAATGGATAAAGAAAAGTAATGTATCGTTTGTAAATCAATTTACTGTTTTCGGTACTGTAGAATTATGAATCGGATAAGAATAAAACACAAGGTTAGATGTTAATATTGTGCAAGTTCACAGTAAATGTAAAACTTGAATTTGTTTCGTTGGAGAGTTGTTCCCAATGCTATAAAATATTTTTGCATAGGAAAGCAGATTTAGATATTTTAATATATTATTTTTAAATACTTGGTGTTATATTTTAATGATATAGCAAGTGACATATACTATTTTTAGTGTTTATGTAGTACTCGGTTTGTTCTGAAGTCACAATTTTTAATTTTTTTTCAGTACTGTTTGGTTTATTATGAATTTCGCGTAAAGCTACACGATGGCTATTTGTGCTAGCCGTTTCAGATTTAGAAGTTAAAGGCTAGAGGGTAGTAGCTAGTCATCACTTCTCAACGCTGACATTTTTATTTTGTATTGCAACGATAGACGATGAGCTATTTGCTCACTGTTAGCCACAGGGAATCGAACTTTGGCTTTAGCTTTGTAAGTTCTTAAGGTTACCACTGACCTATTGTGGATTCTGGTGGGTTTATATATTTTTAGTTCAGTTGTTTGAAGCTGTTCATATTATTGAAGAGGTTCAACTAATGTGTAATAAACTGTTTTGCAAGTTTTAAATACTGTACACGTTAACACATACAAGTTATATACATATTTCTATTTACATAAAGATTTTATGTAATTAATCTAAAACATTGTAAATTGACACTACCGTTGTGTAGACTAATTTTTAACTTATTCACATTTATTACTATAATTTCTGAAATATCGGATGTAGGCAACATATCATTATTTGTAAATTTCAGTTTGTTACGTATGTGAAAGATGAAATTGTTCTCAATGGCTTTTCTCAAGGAATATCTAAGGCTCGCATATCGTCAAGTGTTGGAACATTCCGGTTGCAAAATAATTCATGTTTGTGAAGAAAAGTGCAAGAGGCTTCATTGAAACTCAAGCATTACTTTGCAAATAACCATAATCTTATCCACTAAATTTAATAGAAACAAAGTTATTAATTATTCGTAAGTTATCGGAGCATAAGATTCAGTGGTTGATGTTCCACATTCAGAAATCAGTGTTATGAAACTCTTCTATGGTTAAACCTTGTAATGATAAATATAGCATATGTATATATATGTGTGTGTGTGTGTGGTAACTAAAGGAATTAAGACATGACGCACGAGACTCTGCCAGAATTGACGTCATGAGAAATACTGTTCACACAGTAGTTTCAAAACCTGTGTTTTGCTACTTAAATGAATGTTAGAAGCGTATAAATCTTTACATTTTTTCGTCTTCAACTATAAATCTAGTGTTAGGTTTCTTACACATTTCTGGCAACGAGAAAAAATATCCATTTCTTAAATACTCTTTTCTTGTAAGTTGGTTATTCTTCTAATACACTGAAATATCTTATCACTTCTTTTCTGTTTCACTTTTGTCACATTTGGCAGGATACAATCATCATATGCCTGTATTTAGGATTTTGTATACTTTCTAGTTACCTTTTATGCAGAATGGTTGTTTTGTATAGCATGTAGCTATTAATGTTATTTTTATTTTCACACCTTAAAAACAGTGTTTCTTTTCATTAATACATCTGTAGATCTCCGTCTGTAAGTAACTGTAACCGTAAACTATAACATGCCATTAAAAAAGGACTTTTTTATTTCTAGTTGTTTCTTATATGTGTGTGTGTATAATTGAAAACATAAAAAAACATCTTTTGGTCCTGCAAGTTAATTGTATGATGGCGTTTGCAGGCTTTTTAAAGATGTGCAAATTTATCTTCTGGGCAACTTCCATACTTTAACCATGAATTACTAACAATAATAAAAATCAATATATAAAATAATTACACGATTTAAACTATACTCTTCAAAACAAGAAACGCAAAAGGGACATTTGTTTTATTTTAAAGAGAAATATATGTAATAACGTTACAGGCTCAAAGTATGTGATGCTACACGTGTTAAAGCACTAATTGTCAGACCGAAATGACAATAAAAGTTGTGCACTTTGAAAAAGGAGGAAAACATCGGATGTTTTTGCCAAAATGCATTCATATCTAATAAATGAGAAATCTGCATGTTCTGCAAGTGCAACATGTGCAAAATCTCTATAAAAGTGACGGGTTCTCGGTTTCCATAGCTCAGTGTTAAGTCCCCGACACACAATACAGTTACGCCAAGACTGACTGAAGCACAACGCAACAACGCCTCTACCTCAGCTTGCAGCAGCTTTGCAGGCTGAGTGAACAGCCATTCCACAGGATGTGATTCGTCACCTCATCGCTTCCATGGGCAGGAGATGCCAAGCCGTTATTGATGCTCACTTGGGGCATAATCGTTATTGACGTTGATTGACGTTAAACTTCAACTAGTGAGCGTGGACTTCGCCTTTGCAGACTTTGGATGTTCAGCAGTGAATGTGCAAAGTTTCACACATGTCATACAGAACTACCCGGAATAAACTTGTTAACAATTTGTCTCAACTTTTGCCTTTTCCGTTTCTTTTTTTGAAGAGTATATCAACAGCAATAGTAAATTTTGCTCCCCCATTTTTTACATAATAATTCCTACCTACCAATGAATTTATAATTTAACGATGTTTTTATACGTTGAGAATTATAATTTTTATGTTGAAAATTCCATATTTCTTTTTTGTACTGATACATAATTTTTATATCTTGAGAGTTTGAAGATAACACCAGTGAGTAGTAACTGGCAACGTGAAGCTTAACAATGTTTGCACGACATCTTATGCCAGTCTCTTCGTGTGACACGACCCTACCTGACAAGGAGTTTTATTGGGTCAACAGACAAGGGTTTCTTTGTGTGTTTTAATTGCATGAACAGATACATTGTTTCTGATGTATATTTGTGCGTACACGTGATAATCATGTTTTTAGAATTTATATAATGGTTTCTGGTGAGTATATGTCGGTTTACAGATTACACTGTGTAACAACGTTTTTACTTTTTCTTGTTCCTGGGCAGAAAGTGTTATTTCTCAATTGCTTATGCCTGAAGTAAATGGAAAAGACCTATTTTTCTCTTCAAACTTTGCCTTTGTGATCTGGGAGCGTATAACGAATACATGATGGGAGACTATAAGTGATTTACGTTACAGTCGCAAATGTCGAAAACTACTCACTTCTAAACATTTTTGCATAACTTTAGTGTAAATACATGTAAATCTTGATTCATATGTTGTTTTATTCAGATCTCTTGTAAATGAAAGCGTGTAAATGTGTCTGTTTTTACATAGAAAATAGGTTAATTTCTAAATTTCATTGTTCAGGTTACAAAAACAAAGTAAGAAGGGAATAATGGCCATTTTCTGTACTTTTACATCATAAGTAATTAAGAAATAACACATACTATCCAGGAACAAAATTTGTGTTCACTGGTTATTTTAATAAAGCGTGATTAACTTAGCGTTCAAATAAAGCTTGTTTGTTTTAAATTTTGCGCAAACCTACACGAGGGATATCTACCCTAGCCGTTCCTAATTTAACAGTGTAAGACTAGAGGGAAGGCACCTAGTCATCACCACCCACCGCCAACTCTTAGGTTACTCTTTTATCAACGAATACTGGTATTAACCGTCAGACTATAACACCCCCAGGACTGAAAAGGCAAGTATGTTTTTGGTGCAATGGGGAGTTGAACTTTCGACACTCAGATTACGAGTCGAACGCTTTAACCTGCTTGGCCATGCCCGGGCCTTAAGGTACTCGATTAGGTAAACTTGAAGACAATTAAAAACAACAGTGACTGTTTATAGTCCAGAAAAGTTGTTCAGCGATTTACACGAAACAGATACTTAAATAAAAAGTTAGTCAGAAACTATATCATAATATAAAAGACTGTTTAGTGTAGATATTATTAATTAGTTTATTTTGTGAATGAATAGTTGTTTTTTGCTTTGCTTTTATTGTTATAAGATAGGTTGAAATCAGAAGACAATTGGAATTTGTTTTGGTGACTCATTCAGACGATTAAATAATAAATATATAAATAGTGTGTTTTACATTGAATTACAAAGCCATACAAAAGGCTATTTGTACTCTACCCACTACGGATATCGAAGCCTCGTTTCTAACAGTGTAAATCCGCAGACATTACGCTGTGTTACTCGGGTGCATAAATATTATGTAGATGAGAAGGAAAAGACATAGACAATAGCAAAAGATAGTAAAGTCACAACACGACATAGCCAAGGAAATGTTCGGTGTGAAGTTAACTACGACAGAAGTGATAGGCCTAACGTTATATATCTTAGAATAAGACTAATATGAGAAAAGAAGATTGAGAAGAACAAGTTGTTGCGTTAAAGCGTGGTTCTAAAATAACTGAATTAGTCTGATTGCATTTAGACAACAGGAACAGATTTTATTTCCAAGAACGAAGGGCAAGCAATTTCTGGAAGAGCAGCCAATATACGACTGCTATAACTCGTGTCACATTGTAAGTGAATTACACCCGGTCTAGTAAAACGATAGAAATAGGAAAAGATAGTTTGGCCTGTCGACTGAAATTTTAAAGTAATTGGATAGGCCTATGAGGATTTTTGACACGAAGAAGAGAACCATGTAGTATTCATATTATCTCTATAGTGTAAATAATTTGTTGTACTAAGTTTTTCTAGTTCCGAATATATATATACTATTTTGAAAACAACTAGAGTGCTTGCTGTAAATTTATCGTTGAATTTATTGCTAACAAATCACAGACACCACCTACTGTACAAGAATCTTAACCCCAACAATAAAAACAAAGTTTATATTTATACTATTAAGAAGTTTAAGCAATTGACAGTGGACTAACATAACACATCCTTAACATCTGACAACTAGCGAGCCACAAGTAGGATTATGTAGTGGTAGATAGCGATAGAAGAAAACGTGAACGACAGCAGAAGTAATTAGTCCTGTATACACACAACTGTAGTAGTAGTGCAAATATTATAAAGATTACAATTACCCTATATAACCATATCAGATGATTTTAAGAAATTGGTTAAAAGTGGAGAACATATTGGGTTAAAAGTCAATGAACTACGAGAGGCTGTTAAACAACAAGAAGAAAGAGAAGAATATAACAAGAAGGGAGAATGAAAGATGAAAATGGGAAAAAGGAAAGACTGGAAATAGATACAGAGAAAGAGAGAGTATAAGAGCACTTATTGAGAAAGAAGGAAAAGAGATACTAGAAATAGTTAAAATAAAAGCATAACTTGAGATTGCGATGCTCATTCAGTAAAGGAAAGAAGGACACAGCGAAAGAGTCAGGGCCAACCGGCACAAGCTCCCCAAATTTGAACATTAAAATAACATAGATGGTTTCTCAGAGAGACGATAAATGATGTCAAGGACAGAACTAGGATAAAGGCGACTGGGCAGACTGTCTCAACCTCTTATCGTTGAAATATGCCTATAAATATATGCAGGTACGAGGTCAGAAGATGCCACGGACTATGATAACAAGTTAAAAGTTGTTTTACTGAAATGATATGAATTTTCTAAAGATTTTCGTCAAAAGCTCAGAGGAGTCAAACCTGACACTGGAGAAATAGTATTTCAGTTTGTGGTACATCTATTGTGTTATTACACCAAATGTTCTAATATATTGTTAGGTGTGCAAATAGTTTTGAGGGACTGGCAGACCTATTAGTTCAAAAATAGTTCATGATTACATGTTCAACCAACATGTCACCGTTCTTAAAGGAGAGAACGCTAAAAAATGTAGACGAGATGATCAAACCAGAAGAAGAGTATATGGAAGTCCATGGAAAAAGTAAATAGGCAATTCTAAGAATATCCAGTTCTATTTGAAACCAGTGGTTGCTGACCAGAAGTAGGATTTTACCAAAGATAACAAAAGGTTAATAAACAGAAGGGAGAACAGATGCTATATTTATTACATGATGGGATATATTGCAAAGAGTGCAAGTCTAACAGCAGAAACCTCAACATAAAGAAGCTGGAACTGCCAAGAAATCACAATACGCTAATATGTGAAGGATATGTTGGGTACAAGAAAGTGAAGGGTATATAAGACACACTAAGTTCAGTAGTTCAGCAGTGAGGATCCGTCGAGTATCTGATGATCAGACGACGGGTAAAGTACGTCTCTTTGTGTTAAGTGGATCAGACGACGGGTAAAGTACGTCTCTGTGTGTTAAGTGATGTTAAAGTAAGAAATTTTTTATATCAAAAATAGAGGTTGATACTTCATATTTTGTATGTGATCTTAATATCAAGGAATCACTATACGACTTGGTGATAAAAACTTATCAGTGAATGAGAAAATTTAGAGGAACTATACAAAACGAAGACTTCAGTCATCAGAAGAGCTCAAAGGAAAAGGAACAAATAGAATATCAAACCTCTTAAAATGTTGAAAGCGACATGTCAAATATATGTTTGCAGGAACTTAAGGAAACACATAAGAAAAACCTTCATTGCAGAAATTTTGGGATAATGCTTGAGAGATAGAATAACCAAAGAAAAAGTAGAAAGATATTTTCGTATAGAGGCTCAGAAAGGAATGTTATGACGATTATATCAAGGCAGTTAAACTGGCGAAGTTACAGGTCATAGTACCAAGAGAATATCTGACTTTACTGATGAAGGTGGTTCGTGAATCAACTGTGGGAGGACACATAGGAACAAAGAAAACTGCAGACAGAAACACCAGGTACTCTCATTGGCCGGGAGTAATTGAAGGTGCGAGTAGATTCTGCAAGCCATGTTACATCTGCCAAAGGACAAAACCGAGAGGAAAGGTAACCAAATTGTCATTGGGGGATGTAAGAGCCATCCCGTAGAGTAGCTGTGGACTTGATTGGGCCACTAGTGCCTGTGTTAGACATTGTAACTGGTATGTGCTGATTGTAGTCAACTGTGCAACTTGTTATACAGAAGCAATTACTTTAGCGAAGGTGGAGACAGAGAAAATTGTAGAAGTTTTTGTGGAGATATTTATAGAGTATGGTTTTCTGAGAGAAATCCTGAATGACAAAGGAAACTATTTCACTTTAGAAGTGATGCGTAAAGTGTGCAGAAGTGTACAAGGAAGTACAGAATTTTTGCTCTTTGAGTTTCTGTATTGAAAGACAGTACGAGGTGCAATGTAAATATTGAAAGAGCTATGAACGGAAGAAGATTCAGAAGTGATTAACACACATCAGTTCGTGTTAGACCTAACAAACCGATTAGAGGACACATGTCAACTCCCTTGACAGAGCTTGTATGCAGCTCAAGACAGTCAGAAGCATTTCCGTGACAAAAAAGTCAAGGATCGACATTTCAGTGTCGGATAGAAGGTCTTAGTTTTGCTGCCCACAGACCAAAACAAACTTACCTACAATGGAAAGGGCCTTTTGTAGTACGGGAAGTATTCAACAGAATGGACTTCAAGGTTAATGGGAAGTCCAAGATTTGCCATGCCAATTTGTTGAAAGGCTGGTGATGTACGAATGGACATAATATATACGACTGTCATGCAATCATAACCTGAAGACAATGATTTTATTACAGAAGATAAGGATGTTAATAGCTTAAGAGCACTGGGTGGAGATGAGGAATACAAAGACGTGAACATAAATGTCAAACTGACTGGGAAGAAGGAAGAGATAGAAAATCGACTATGTCAGTATGCAGATAGATAGATAAGAAAATACGGAACTCGGGTAACACAGTGTTATGGTGAAGACAAGGGGTTCTGTTAAAAAGGAATCCAACTGGAGACCATAACCTAGAAGAGACGGATAAAGTAACATTAAATACTGGTGTAGACTTTATGTATGAATTAAGAACTGTCTTTGTATATAGCGACAAAATATTGTAAGTATTTTTCCTGAACAGAAGTTTATATTTTAATATAAAAAAATGTTTATTAGAGATATTATTATTATTTAGTTCGTTTTGTAAATGAATATTTTATGGTTGCTTGTTTTTTTATTATTATTATAATAGAGTTAAAAATTGGAAATTGTGTTTGTAACTCATCGATGTCGAGAATGTAACGAACAGACAAGTAATAAACTTGTAGACAGTGTAGGATGAGTGGGAAAAGACAAAGATAACAGTAGAAGAGGGTAAAGTCATAGGCAAAAGTTCGATGTAAAGTCAATTACGGTGGAAGTGATAGGCCTAACTACTAACAAAGGCCAAATGTTTAATATGTTAGATTAAGAATAATAGTAGGAAACGAGAATTTCACCAAAGCATAGTTCTAAAGTAATTTAATCAGCCTAAGTATACTTTGACAAAAGGAATAGAAGATATTTTGAAGAAGACCAAACGATTACTGAAAGACTGCGGTGAATCGCGCGATAGAAAAAAGAAAAGTTAGCTCAGCTTGTCAACTGCAATTCTGAAGTAACTAAATAGGGCTACGTGGAATTTTGAGAAGAATAAAAACCATGTAGTGTTTATGATATCCCTATATTGTAAATAATAATTAGTTTCGAATATATATATATATCATTCTCAAAACAAGTGAAGTGGATGCTGTTAATTTATCGCCAACAAATCACAGACACGTACTGTATAAGAGTCCTAAGCTCAATAATTAAAACACAGCGTATATTTATGCAATTAAGAAGTGTAAGTAAAAGCATTTGACTGACATTGGGCAAACAACATTCTGATAAACTAGGATAATATAAAACTGACTCGCGTGAGTCGATCTGTAAGGGTTCACAATTAGTCAATTTGTGTATAATTTAGCGATAAACTAATTAATAGTTATTTCCTTAAATCTGAGATTTGTGCGTGTAGCATAAGAGTTAGTAACCTGATCTGTCATTGCTATATTAGATCAGCTAGCAGAATCAGCCTTCGCGAAACTTTGCGCGAAATTCAATGTAAACCAAACTTTTCATTAATACATTCTGTTTCATGACTTCTGGGATTCATCTGAAAAGTCACATTATATAATGTTTCTTTACAACTGGTATACGTGAATCGTCGTAGGATTACATTCTCTTGAAACACTGATTTTTTTGTTTTCTTTTTTAAAAAATATATAAAATAATAGTAAAAATAACTTTCTCTTAACACTTTGTTGAAGAAAAATGTGGATTGTGAATTACATTTGGAATATTTTATTGCTATTAAAATATGATCGAAGAAGTTCTTGTTGCGTTGTTTTCCTTTTTAGTAAATTGGCACAAAGCTGCTCAATTTAATGGTTAATTCGAATAGTTGTCCTTGATTTTGAACTGCCTTGTTGGAGGGGGAAGTATCTAACTAGTCATTTCTTGGGCTACTCTTACCTGACCAGATAGTGGGATTTTACAATTGTATTTATAGCAGTCCCAAAGTGCAGAGCATGTTATTACAGCAGCAGGAAGTGAACCGCGAACCATGTATTCACATTTCAGGCACGCTAGCCAAACCTGGCTTACAGTGCCCTTTTTAACAAACTATTAGCTGTCCCAGGTTAAAGAAGAAATTTGTCTGGTAAACATCAAATTGGTTGTTGTTTGTATTTGTATTGAGAGTCCGTATGTTAAGTGTTGTAAAACGCCGTGACCCACATAGCCATCCATCTAATGTTTTTTTTTAATTTTTAATTTAATTTACAGTTAATTTATTAGTATGGTCCGGGCGCAAGAATGTCATGCTTGAACTGTGAATCCAAAAACTCGTGGTTCTTTTGTTTGTAAAAAAAAAAAATGAGCTTCGTACTTAGAAGTTGTGAAAACATTTTAAGAGTAGCTATTAAATTCCAGTATTTGGTTAGATAAAAATAGTTTGAGAGGGTAATTAGAAAAGGAATTTGAACTGGCCTTTAATAGTTTTTATGTACATGTAAATCGGAATCGAGATAAGTCGTTAATACAAAAATTTGTATTTATTTAGTTAACAAACCTTTTGTCAAAGTGTTTGATTTTTGTTTTCATTGAATCTTTATCAACTGTTGTTTTTCACAGATTTGTATAAACTACACTGAAATTTAACATCTTTATACTAATTTTCACTTATTTCGTGTTAAATAAATGCAAACAGTATTGTCATTTAACTTAATCCAAATCTGTGGCCTGACATTCACTGGTGGTATCGCCGGTTTGAGTCCCTGTTACATGAAACATGCTTATCCTTTCAGCTGCGGAAACGTTATAATGGCCAATTAATTCCACTACTGTTCATTGTTAAGAGAATAGCCCAAAACTTGGCAGAAGGTCGTGATGACTAACTGCTAAATTAGAGATGGTCAGCACAGATAGCCGCCCCCAGTGGCTCAGCGGTATGTCTGCGGACTTACACGCTAAAATCCGGGTTTCGATACCCGTGGTGGGCAGAGCACGGATAGTTAATTGTGTAGCTTTGTGTTTAATTCAAAACAACAACACAGATAGCCCTCGCGGAGCTCTGCGCGAAATTCAAACCAGACAAAAAAAGCTTGATTTTAGAAATAAAAATATTTATGTTAATAGAAAGTAAAAGTGTTATCTGTATTTTTCACAGAAAAATCACATATAGAGAGAAATGTTTTATATTATTTAAACCTAAAACGTTATTGATCAAAATTTGCCCTCTTTGCGATATTTTTCACACCAGTTTTCTGTATCAAATATAAATCTATAGTTAATATTCTTTCTGTTTACACGTAAAGCTAAAATCGAATTTAAACTTTTAAATAGTACATTTATTATTCAAAGAAAAAGGTTAGGTCTGCGTAAAAGGTTTACCTACCGCTAGGAGTCTACTGTGGCGGAAACATGGGTCTATATTTTATAAGTTTGGTAATTGTTCAAGTCGTATTTTTCAGTATAAATGACGTAGATTTGATTTCTTTTCATATGATTTTTTTTAATTATACAGATCAAGCGTTTCTAAATGACTGGCATGCCGGATTTTGAATATTACCAATAAAATGATAATAGCGATCTACAAAGTGCGGATACAAATTACGGCTCTGGGTACATTAAAAGAGTGACTGTCAAATCACACTTTACATGAGTAGTCCAAAAAATTGAAGTGAATAATCTTCATCAGCTGGGTTCTCCCTAGTGAATCACCTCAAAATTAGGGATGGCTAGCGATTAACGCTCAAGTAGTTTTGGGCAAACTTCAAAGCAAAACGAATTATATATAATATATATATTAATTGGGTTTCGTCAATGATAAAATTTTAACCTAAATAATTACAAAAATGAAGTTACACCACATAGATGTATCACTTTTACCTTCACGAGGGGGGTGAGGTTGTTAACCGTAGAGAATCTTCTAGGCAGGAGGTCGAGCGATAATAGAATTATTCCAAAGTACACATTTTCACACAAACCATTCAAAGACAAATGGTAGTATGTTGACGTTTGACTTTTAATAAGTATGAGAGTCAGATGAAATTATAAGAAAGCTGATTCAAAGTATACCTATTTGATATGAACTGTATTATAAAATATTTGGCTCGGCATGGCCAGGTGGTTAAGGCACTCGACTTGTAATCCACGGGTTCGACTCTCCATCACACCAAACATGCTCGTCCTTTCAGCTGTGGGGGCGTTATTATGTGACGGTCAATCCCACTATTCGTTGGAAAAAGAGTAGCCCAAGGGTTGGTGGTGTGTGGTGATGACTTTATAGTTTTACACTACTAAATTAGGGATGGCTGCGCAGATAGTCCTCGTGTAGCTTTGCGCAAAATTAAAAAGATATACATATATAAATTTCAAATCTATAATTAGGTCGGAGATAAACAAATTATGCAAAGCGTATCATCTGTAAGTTATAATAAAATCCAACGTACGTTTTATATTTTCAGAACATAAAAGGGTGATACTTATTAGAGTTTTACATAATGTATAATAATTGTTGTTATAATGTTTGTAAAATTTGATTTTGAAAAAAAGATGTCACTTTGCATAATCGTTTTACAGTCATATAGGTTTAACATATTTTTGCACTCACTCCGATTGTGGTGTAACGTAGCTTATAACAAAATTAGACTTTAGAATAAAATAGTAATCAATACACCAAACAGAAATAGAATTATCAACACTGTTCATTTTCAAACATTTGAAACTTCAACTCAGTTTTTCTGGTTCCCTGCTGGTACAGTGGTAAGCTGACAGATTTACAACACTAAAATCAGGGAGTTAATTCCCCTGGGTGGACTCAGCAGATAGCCTGATGTGGCTGTGCTAAGAAACACACACTCTCTGTCTACCAAATCAGCTTGAATACTTTGTCTCTCTGCCAAATCAGGCTGAAGTCATCTTACACTATTAAATTAGGAACAGCCAACAAAGATAGCTCTGGTGTAGTTTTGTGCAAAATTCAAAACAAACAAACTTATCATGAGTGAGTAATAGTAGTTACCCATATATTATGAAAAAAACCTACAGTAAAGATAACTTGCAACTTATCTTTTGCTGGAACAACATGTTCACCTGCTGCTCACTTCAATCATTTTTATTTGTTTTCATTTCTGGGAACAATTTCTCGCTTTTCATTAACAAATTTGGTCAAATAATTGAAGCTGTAGAACAAGTGTCATTCAAAATACTGTAAAATTTTACAACAATAAAACCAAAAAATTCATAGATGATTTCCCTCAAATGTTAAACTTCTTATTTCATTTGGCAAAGATGGAGTATTTCCAACTGAACTTCTCCCATACATCCAGCTAGTGTCTGTCTATTCTGTGTACAGATATCTTTAGTTGTTCCTTTTATCTGTTTGAGTTCTGAGATTTATCTTTAGGGTATTGTATCCATGATCTTATAACATACAAGCATAGCCTGACAAAAATGGTAAGGCAAGTACTATTACCCATACCCATAGAATGTCTGAACCTAATATTTCATTAATACATTAGTAGTGTTTCAACAACATTTTTTAGTAGGAAAATTTGTTTGCTTATAATTAAGCATAAAGCTACACAATGAGCTATCTGTGTTCTGCCCACCATAAGTATCAAAACCTGGTTTTCAGAATTTTTAGTCTATAGACATATTGCTATGCCATTGGAGGACTAGCATGAGAATGATATTTAATATGTTGCCATATGTGTAGCTTTATAATGATAAAAATAAAAATTCAAAAAGTATATATATATATATATATATATATAAAGGGTTATATGCTAGTTATATGGAATGCTATTAGTAGATTCTAGTACATATTTCCAGTTTGTATAAATAATTTATATTCAGTGCTATAAAACATTTAAGATATAAAGTCACAATCCAAGTCAACAATCTGTATAATGTACAATTAAAATTAAAGATAAAAGTCTCCTGGCAAATCAACTGTAAATTTTTAGGAGTTATAATTCCAATAACTTGGATTCAATTCTATGAGGTGGAGTGAGGATAGATAGTCATTTGTGCAGTCTTGTGTTAAAAACAACAGCAGTCAAATATAATCAACAACCTGCACCATATACAACTTGTTCTGAACTTTATTTTCTTGCATGTTCAACCATCTATACAGTCCTTTAGACCAAAATTCTTTTGTTTATTTGTTGTTAGGCATAAACCTGCACAGTTGGCTGTCTGTGTTTTATCCATCAGTGGCCTGGCAGGGCCAGGTGGGTTAAGGCCTTTGACTCGTAATCTGAGGATTGCAGGTTCAAATCCCCATCACATCAAACATACTTATCCTTTTGGTTGTGGGGGTGTTATAATGTGATGGTCATTCCCACTATTCATTGGAAAAAGAGTAGTCCAGGAGTTGGTGGTAGGTGGTGATGACTAGCTGCCTTCTCTCTGATCTCACACTGCTAAATTAGGGATGGCTAGTGCAGATAGCCCTTGAGTAGCTTTGTGCAAAATTCAAAGACAAACAACCTATCCATCAATGGTACTCCAATCTGACTTTTTTTAACTGATCCACTTACCTCTCTTCACTCAGTACCAATTTCTCCCACTTCAGGCTTTAGGATTTTATATATACAACTGGTCTTGAACTGTTTGTTACCTAATTTATGTTATTTGAAGTAAATTGTGTATGTGGCAAAGCCTTTCAGCTTAAATGATGACACATTCTCTATGCACAAAATATCCCCATAAGCACGTTTACCCAAAATTAACTTCATTCTTAAACTTGGCATGATCTTCAACAGATGTGTTTCTTTAGCTTAAAGTTAATCAGTTTACACTGACATTTCCAAGTGCTAACTTTTTTAAGGTTTAGATTGTTAATACTTCTTTTTTACTAAATTAATCATTTGTTTTCAGTTTCAAGCTACAAAAGAAAACTTAAAACTGATATTGTTCTGAAGAATGACTATGACATAGCTATTCAGCATGAACTCTCAATTGACAGAATCTGCTACCCCATGAGGTTCTGGTAATGTTTCTGATACTACCCCTACCATATGTATGACACATGGAGGCTCATTAATTGTTGAAGATGTTACCATCATAGGTCATCATGTTGTAGGTTCTTTGATGCCTTTATTTCCCCCTTTTCTGCCTATGGATCTGCTGTGTGTTCTCTCTTTCCTGAAATCATTCACAAGGAAGAGGATTTACATTTTGTCCACTTCCCCTTCTGATTATTCTTTTTCCTTGCTACATGTTTCTCACACAGAAAATTATTTGAATTTTGTTCTTTTTCAGGCATTTGTATCCATTTTTACACATATCAGTTTCTTTACCACTTTCAAAAACTTTATCCTTCTCATCTCTAGATTTTCTTGCATCTTGAATTTTCAGTCCCTGGAGTCTCTTTTCTCTGCTTTGTATGCTAACCCACTGAGACTGTTCTCTATTTAATGCTCAATTGAATTTCTTTCTCTTTTTTTTGCCCATCTTCTTCATTATCCTTCCTTTTCAAAGCCCTACACTATGATTCCAATAGATTTTGTGGAATCTCTATATGTGTATATATAATATGATTAGTCCTTAATTGCTTGGCCAAGGCTTCATCTTCAGTTTTATCACATCTCACATATTTACTGTGTTGCTGAGACTTTATATGTCATAATGCTTTTCTATCTACCATCTGTTTTCCTTGTTCTTAACTCTGTGACTTGTGACTGACTCTTATTTTTTATCCTGAAGTCTTTGTGGGTGTTTCTAATAGCTTGAAGACTTATAAATAGGCTGAAGAGGTTTTTCCTCTTCATTGGTCTTTTTCCTCTGGACTTTGAATGATCAAGATCAATACCTCAGATGCCGTTCTACACATTCTGATTGCTCTTTCACCTTTAGTTCATTCATGGGGATTAAAGGAACCAGTTTTGAGCTTTCTCTTTTAACATAATTTTGGTTTCTTGTGTTTCTATTCAAATCATATAAGCATTTGCTTACCACATACACAATCTTGAACTTCTTTTGGGGAACAGTTTTCGTGAGCCATGTCGCTTCTTTTTCAAAAGGTAGCTCATCTAGGCTGGCTGATCAAGTTTCAGTGTCCTTCCTGATACCAGCTCAGTACTTAGTTTCTGATGGCTAGTGTTTGTTTTTATTCATACCTCAACTGGATTCAGCCTTCCTTCATTTGTCTGCAAGGCTGATCAAATTTCACTGTCCTTCCTGATGCCAGCTCAGTACTTAGTTTCTGATGGCTAGTGTTTGTTTTCATTCATACCTCAACTGGATTCAGCCTTCCTTCATTTGTCTGCAAGACTGGAGTACCTAGTCATCTTGGTTCTTACCTCTCCTATACTTCTGGTGCAGGTGGTTTTACTTTTTTTTAGGACTCTAAAATTTAAAGAACATCTTGCCCCTCTTTACCAGTCTTCTTCACTGGACATAGATAGATCAGTGAAACATCTTGTGAGATCATTTGTACTTTCTTGTGACTTTACCACCTTTTTTACTGGATTTTCTGTTTTGGTAGTTGGATCTCACTAGGGCTACAATAAAAATCTCACTACTGCCATCCTGTTTGGATCTACATTTATTAACCAACACTTACTTTTCTTACTGGTTGGAGCACATCACTGGATGACTCCACAGCTGCTAGGTTTGGTTTCCTATGGGACATACTTTGTACATAAATATCATGGAACTCTTGGCAGCACATCATATATGTTGCTGTTTCCTTCCCTATATTGTGGAGCACTTAGTTATGAGCTACTCAGAGTATGCTACTCATTTGCTAGGGAAGAATTTGCCACAGGGACATCTGCATTTTTCTTTCTAGTGGTCACTCTGTTTTCAAGTTTCTTCCATTGGATTTTATCAGTTTGTAAATGCCACTAATAACTTAGAACAGTGCATCTGTCATTCCTTTCAATACTGAACTTTAGTTTCTCACTCAGCTGCTCTGCTTGGGAATGCTTTTATCCAGAGGGTTCTTTCTATATTCCTACTTCCTTTTTACTTTATCCTGTATATCTTGGCCTTGAATATCGTTCCCTTTATCATTATGAATGGAATTTGTCTGATCCCCTTCACACTAATTGATTCCCTCCAACTGATTAGCACATTTTTTATTCCATTTGAGTAATCCTTCCACACACATTGTATGTCAATGGAAGTAGTGTGTCACTTGCCTTGGTTCATTCACTGCTTTCTGTTACCAGACTGCCCAACAACTGCCCATCTTTCAACCTTTTTTTCTGGTTGTTCAAATTAGGATAGTTTGTTTCTACCATTTTAGAGTTTGGGTGGCCTTTTTGACTGCTTTTGTCTTTTTTGTGGTTTGGTCTTGTGTTTCCTGTTCTCTCTACTTTATTTCATCCAGTTCCATCCAGTGCATTTCATCAATTGGGAACCAAATGTGGTTCTTTATGCTCCTGCCCAGACCTTGTTTGAACCCTTGGCCAATTGCTTCTCATACCATCTCTCTATGAAGTCCTATTTCTTTATCCTTCTTGCTTGTGGTCATTGTATTTGATGTCTCCTTTACTTTATTCCACATATTGTGATTTACTTCTCAGCTAACTTGTTTCTTCCCAAGATATGGATGGCTTGTGTGGGTGATGATATTTTTTTCTCTATTATCACTTCTCTCAATCTCAGTTTTTGTGATCAGTCTATCTTAACTACCTTTTGTGTCTGGTTTGGTTGGTTAGGTGTTACTTATCTTCTATAGCTTCCTTTCAAGGTTCTTCCATTTGATAAATCTTGCTGTGGAACCCCTCCTCTCCTAGAAATTTTTTGTCCTTTGTGCTTATGGGATTGCTTTGTCAACTCATTTACACTGTGTTTTTCCCTAATGAAGAACCTTGAAGGCTATATTACATAATTTTATATCAAATCTTCCACTTGACTCATTCTATGAACTACACTCAACATTTTCATCTCACATTATTTTCATCTAGGTTTTTACCTCCCTCCAGTCCACTTGCTGTCTGTAATTGGTCAGTTGCTCTTTAATTTCTTTTTCCACTTGTATTAATAATATACATCTCAGAGCCCATCTGATGGCTGGTGTTGTCTCACAGGGTATACTGAATTCCCTAATTTCACAGTAAATTAGGGATAATGGAATGTATTAACCTATCTTCTCAGTATGTTCATTGTTGAGAAGTAGTTTTCTTCAAAACCTCTAAGGTTATATATATAGACTCTCATGGTAAAAATAAGCACAGGGGTAGTTTTTGCCCAATTTTGTGGCTGACACTTGTGGGCTTTTCAAAATAGATTTTTGGTAACCCATTGCACTTTTTCCAGTAAAAGACCTTTATAGTGTTTATTTATAATTGGGTCCTGGCACCTCTACAAATTTTTCCCCACTTTTCAAGTTGAGCATAAGAGATTCTTGCCATTCTCAGTTTTTAACCACTAGGATGAGTGACTTGGAAAGTTATCCCTTGGATGTAATTTTTTTTTCTTTCCAGAGAGAATCTACTGTGGTTTGAAGTATGGCAGGAAGTTTATGTCTGTATAGTCCAGGTCACCCCTTTTGTAATGAACACCAAGATTCCAGTAGTTTTGACTGATCAGATAAGCCAAAATATTCTCCTTGGGAAGCAGGTAGGAATCTTAATCCAAATTCCTGTATGTATGGTGAATAAATTGTACACAGAACACTTATCAAACTGTACAGCCTGATTATTGCATAGACACACAACATCTCATGCCCATCAGATCTGTTGTGTGCAAATGTTTGGTTGGTCAGGTACTTTTCTGCCTGTGCATGCTACATATTGGTTCATTTTTGCCTTTAGTATATGTACTTCCATCTGAATAAAGAGAAAAACAGTCCCTCATAAGTGTTGCCATTATAGCAACTTTCCTCAATTGGCTTTTTCATCTGACATTTTCTCTGAATGGAGTTTATCTATGTTTTATCATTTGCACCAGCTTTTTCGCCAGATTATATGAAATTCTAGCTACTATGGATAGAAGAGAGGTAAGTAAATAATTTTGTAAGTGAACATTTTCTTTTTCTTATATGAAAATGTATTTTCAATAGATACTTGTCTTGTAACATCTTCCTATCCTTCCTCCTCACTACCAGTTTATATTAGCCTTATTTGGTCTGAGAATGAAGTTAATTTCAAGTGAAGATTTAATGCTTGTGGAAGATGTGACACCTGACTATTGCTGCATGATTATCACACCATATATTAGTGACATTCATGTTAAACAACTTAAATTAAGTGGAAGATAGCTCATGGTCAGTAGCATTTGTAAAAGCTTAAAGACAGATGCACAAGGAACAGCTACTACTGTATACAGAGGCATTTATTTATCAGAATTACATTTTCAGCTGAGGGCAATGTTAACTTTAGCAATATAAGCCCTAAAACTTAGCACTGAACCATCAAAGGATATGCCTAATTGTAACTGAGTTTTAAACTATTTAGATATGAAAATCTACCCAGAACTAATAGCAAATTATATTGTCTGTATGGTCAGTTGTTCTGAGAGTGTGTTGTAATCGTAATAAAGCATATTTTCAGTTACCCTTGCAAGTGATAAGTAATTCATTGGTATTACACAATATTTTATTAATCTACTGGCTACTTATCAGTTCTTTTATAAAGTTGCATATTATTGTTATTGATTATTCTTTGATTCATTTACTGTATTTTTGTTTAGTCATTTTAATTTGTTTATCAAATTCTTACTGTCTTCATTGTTTTACAGTTAGCTGTTTACATGTACTTATTTATTCACTGTCATTACAGCATAAACATATGATTGTTGTTGTGATTTTTGTTACTCACTGTCAAGTTGATTTTGCATTTAACTTTGAATTTGTACACCCATGACACTACATAATTACTGTTTTGTAACTGATTTTTAATAAATATTTGAAATGTTATAGATACCAAAGTTGTTTAATTTTCATTGTATACTTTAAGATTCACTTCCATCATAGTTATTTATTAGCTGATTCCTGGAACAGCTAAAAACATTTATAATTTTGAAAAACTTGGCATCTAGTGCTTAATGATCCTAAGAAAAGAGGAGGTAAAATAGAGAAATCCTATGCCAGGTTAAAGGAGAACAATGGATAAATTCACTACAAGAACTCGTTATTTACTGAATACAAATTAATCAAAAGAAAACTAAAAAAATTGTAACAAAAAACAAAGGTTTTGCAGAAGGTGGTTTTCAACTAAAAAACTATGACTTTGTTTAGTGGCTAGTAGTTTATAACATAAGATTATGTGAACACTTGATAGAAAAATAATTTCTGTGTATTATAAATGTTTGCAAGACAAAAAATTACTTATTATTGTTACACAAAGATTTTGAACAGTTGCAAATTTCTTTACAGACAGTGGTTATTCTATTCTTTTTGCTGCAAACTATTCTCAATACTCAATATATTTCTCCACAAAAAACTTTTCTGATTGGCAGCATTCAAATTTTTGATTAACAGTGCACTACTCTAAAGTACTTCACTATGAAATTGTTCCAGTCATGCTTTTTCCTGCATGTATACCATGATTCATAAATAAGGCAGTCATTTATACAAAGAAACAATGATGCTTAAATGTCATTATGTGGCTCTAAACAGTCTCACAAAGTCATCTTACCTAGACAGCCAATTCAGTCCTGTAAATATATAAGCAAACTCCTTGATCATTTACTTAGTCAACAACCTCAGATCAGATGTTTCTAAAGTCATTGCATTAATTTCACTGCACAACAATTTTTTTGAAAGTTTTGCTTCCTGAAACGTTTTTGCTGATTGTGACAGGGTACCTGGTGGGTATGCACAAATATAGTTTTGGGTTTTGCTTCATTGCATAGGAACTCTGAGAAATAGACAGTTAACTATTTACTGGAAATAACGTATTTAATTGCATTTATGTTTCTAACACACTATTAAGTTCAACATAGTTAAAAGTGTTTTGCTTCTGATTTTTGTTTGTATTCAATGTCCAGTGCATCACGTTGTAGTGTCCAACAGTAGTCAGCAAGCATTGACGGATTCCAGTTGTTCTGATATCATTTTTTCATTGTAGC
This sequence comes from Carcinoscorpius rotundicauda, assembly GCA_011833715.1. Lineage (NCBI taxonomy): Eukaryota > Metazoa > Arthropoda > Merostomata > Xiphosura > Limulidae > Carcinoscorpius > Carcinoscorpius rotundicauda. Next base: position 27,431,674 of record CM022391.1, read on the forward strand.
AATGTCCTGTTGAAACTGAAGATTTCGATGAAACTGTACATGATGGGCAAATTTGGATGTGATTTTCGTGATCAACAGCCAAAAATCTATAAAGAACACCCAATAGTGTTCAAGAAGCAAAAACTTTGTTATGCAGTGTTTTTAGTTGACTGTGGTATGTCTACAACAGTGCTAGTTGCACAAGTGGCTTGTTTAATTACTGCTTGTGTCACTGTGCCAACTGCCAATCCAGCTGGAAAATGAACAGTCAAATGTCCATAGTTACTGATCAGTGCTAACACAACTCCATTTTTTGGACATAACAACAGTTCAAGCAAGAGTAGTCTGATTGTTTACATAAATCATCCTCCTTTTTCTCATGATTTTTATCACTGCAGTAGACATTGATAACACTAGAATACATCTGTAATATGCAAAACAAAACCTAGTGGACATTCAGAACCATTATAATCTCCTATTTCTCAACATGCATGCATGCAGTCCTCTGTTTTGGAAGTCAGTCTAGTCAGCTCTGCAAAAGTTCAGCTTACCAATTTTACAGGTGAAACTGGCAAATAACATTCATAAATGTTCCACCTTAAAGATTTGAGTGCCAGAAACTAGGCTTAAAACATCTAATTAGAGATGGGTCTTTCCACTTGTATCTAAGTTATCACTATTTATCAAAATGAATTTTGAGTTAAATGTTCAAAGCTGTGACTTCATTTATAGTTACTCAAGCAGAGCAATAAAGAGTAAAGTCCTGGTTCTTCTTGTGTCCACAAGGAACTCCATTGTATCATTTTTGCGTATATCTTGTAGCATTTAGCTCATGCTTATTTAAATCAACTTGAAATCTACTAATGTAAACTAATAATAGATGCTGCAATCTTATTGCTATTAACCTCCTGGTTGGCTGAAACAAAATTTACATTTGGTTATCTTGTTTCATCACACTATGAAAGTTTTGAAGGACATTTTGTTGCATAAGTGTAACAACTATAGGAAATGGACCTGGAAAACCATGTTTTCTCATGGGAAATATAGCAGCTGCATTACAACATTTTTAAAATCTGAAGTAATAAAGCATTAATTAATGCTTTGGTTAAGTCTTGCAGGTTTCACAGACAGTTGAGATTGTTTTGAAGCTGATTAAGCCACCACATTGCCATTTATTTATTAATGTGTACCAGTATCCTTTTTTATGTTACCATCTCAAACCATATCAGTAGATGCACAGTCTGCATGAGGGGTTAAATGTTTTGGGAACTAATTGTTATATAAGTTTTTAAAAATCCCTTTTTGAATTTATTAAGCCAGATTCTCTTCAAAATCACTTGATTACATGTATAGAAATATCTTCCCATGCAATCTTTTTGGACCACTCATGCAAGTGGCCAACTTTTGTGGTGTATACATTTTTGAACAACCTTCTCACTTGACTTCTTGGATCACTTAGTTCTTCACAGGGTGAAATCTGTAATACCCCTTAACAAGTACTATGTCACAGTCATCAGTTTTTTTCTCATTCAAATGCTTTAGGGCATAGAGGGCTACAGCATAAGGCATTGTTCTGACTGTTCCTGAGTTTAACCATTTCAAGAGACAACTTTTTAGAAAGATTTTAATATATGATTCACATATTATTTTTGATTTCCTATTTAACACTTGAATCAACGTACTTCACCACCATTGTGAAAGGCTATGCAAGCAGATACCTGTTATCAATGTCTATTACTGTAGAACTAGGATACAGTCAGTTTTCATGGGAGGTTCTCTTTAACTCCAGAGACATGCATCCTAAGGAATGTGGGCTTTTCAGCAAAGGTCAATAGCAGTACATAATAGCACATAGTGATATGTTTTATCATTTCACTATGCATCAATCTTAGTTCCTAGAATCAGTCTTAGAGTAACAACAATGTGTTTTATTGTTGTGGAGGGTCTTTGGCTTCCACAAAGATTTGGAGGACTGTTGTGAGATGCACTTTACTGTATCAGGGCTCTCTCTAGCAAACATTATTCACTTCTTTTTACTCACCTTACCTCTTGGTTATAGGTTACATTGACAGCATCTGGGCTAGTCAAAGAATGTCTGAGCATACCAGCATCTTTTTGTGGTTTTGCAGGGGAAATCTTAAGCAAGGTTGGTATGGGTGAAAAAGAGATCTGAGCATAACTATTGCGAAATAATAAGGTAGATGTGGTTTTAGGTTGTGTGTGTATATATATTTATGTATATAGAAATATCCAATACACATGGAAGAAAGTCATCAGTTCACTCTATATGATGTTGCTTTCAACCTCATTTGGTAAATTACATCAGTTTTGACCACATTATTTAAGAATGAATACTGAATTGTTGGAAAAGGTTTATAAAACAGCTCCAAGTTTGGAGGAGTTATTATTTAAAAGCTACACAAGCCAAGTTTTATACTTTTATCACATTTAAAGTTGTTCAAAATGGAAAAGTTTATTGCTTTCAACGTGCATCTAGATCAGGAATGCAGGTATAGCTCTCACCAGTGTATGATAAAACTGTTTGTTTAGGGCTACACTACATAGTCATTAGAAAATGTATAGCTTATCACAGTTTGCTGTATGAGTGTGCTCTATACACCTCACTCTTAAGACATTTACTGAATGCTGTTAGCTATTAGTGACCATGTGTAAGTTTATAAATGATTTATTTTATTTGATGATGTTTTTTTGTTTTTGTTTTGCATGAGAACCTTTTACTCTCATTATTGAAATAACATTTTTGTAACAGTGATTACTTGCAAATTGATAATTTCTTTTGTTTCCTCAGCATTAGTAAGTGTTATTTTGTGGTCAAGGGAGCTGCTGTCATACTGCCCCATGATGAATGTGTACATTTACACAGAAGATACTGCACCAGTGGAGGAGGTAAGATCACAAACACTGTCATCATATAAGTAATTGATAAACTAGCCTTAGAAAATGTGATATATCACTGTTCATTTCATTGCATTTGACTTAAATAAGGGTAATTCTTCAGAATAATATTTTCATTAATAAAGAGTGGCATTTGGGTAATTTTTTATTATTTATTCCACCTTGATGTTAGCAATTCAGGGTTTATAACATGTAGATCACAATTTTATCATACTTTATGTCATAGCTTATAACATTTGTGGCTGTCTACACTCATGATCATCTGTAGAATTTATGCCAGGTGGGAGGAAGCCATTCCAAAGCACAGGTCATTTCTCTTGAAGTTTGTATGAGACCATCTGGCATATTATGGGTTACTTATGTAAACTCAATTTCATTAATTTTATTGAAATAGTATTATTTTCTAATAAATTTATAAATATGTTTTCTTCTAAAATTATGGCGGGAGGGGTGTCACAACCACCTCATAGTGCAGACTCCTATGGCTGTAGTCAGCACTTGGGTTTTAAAGAGAATACAAAGTTGTCAAATGGAATTTTTTTTATATTCTCCATAATGAATAGAAGATGAAAAAGGACTTTTGTGTTGTTCAAAAATGTGTGTATTGATGTAAATAACTGGATACATTGGAACAATCTAATCTTTGTTTTTGAATTGGGGGATATAATGTTACTGAAACATATCCTTACATGATGAGCTCAGCTAGTAGTATTGAAGAAATTCAGAAAGGTGAGTTTAAGTAAATTTCCTATTGCACAGGACAGTTTAAATGAATATTTGAATGTTGTTTTTTTTCTAATTACTAGAAAGTTAAATTTTCAACTGAACAGGATGCAAAGAAACTAAACAATAAATACATTTTTACTGCATTGAAAATGTCACTCTTGCAAAATAGAGTTGGGTGATTCTAACTGATGAATTGTTGAGTTCATGAAACAGTTATTCTTACATAGAATATGAATAATTGGAAAAAGTAATAAATGAAAAACTAATTATCATGGGCTGATTATTTTTGTAAGCCATAATACTGATTGATTAAGCTGAACAATCTTGAATTAATTGAAAGTAACATTGAGCAATCATTATGGCAGTCATTTTGTTAATATATAATTGGAACAAAGGTAAACAATAGTTATATGAAACACTAATTTTAGATCAGTTGGTTGTTTTTGTAATTGTTTTATTTAAACAATACTCACAGATAGTAGATTATACCTAATAATTAAGATAATCACTCACCTGTGTTGGAAAATGAAAGTCTTTGTGTGTGTGTGTGTGACGAGCTTCTAAGAATACTATAGTATTTTAATGAAGTCTGTAGATGACCACAAAATAAAATATTGTAGTTTTTCCATCAGAACACCGTAAAGACTGGAAAATGCACTACTGTTGACTATTGAAAACCTTTAATTTAAATCTCACAATAACAAAAAGATCATTCTTGTAAGATTTGTAAAATGTTTTTGATTTTTTTATTAAGGAGCAAAAGATATTCAGAAACACCTACAGTCTATGTTTTGTCTTCTTCGGGATGGTGATATCCTAGAAATTGTAAGTGAAGAAGAAATTCAGCATTTTATTTTGTTGCTGTGTTATAAAACTGTTATTTGCATTTACTGCAATATATGAGATTTCCTTTTAATGTACTTTTGTTAAATTAATATTTTTAAAATCTTAAGTCGTTAGCTTGAAGTAGTTATGTATTGCAGCACACTACATTCTGTGTTTTGCCATAAACCTGAAGATGATTAATTAGCGGTCATGAAGCATAATCATCTGAATATTGAATATTTTTTTATTTGCCAAGTAGGTACTAATACTGTAATAAATGCTGTGTGAACATCAGTATTTTCACATGTGTCATTACCTTAACAAGACAGGATTAAGAATTTATACCTGGTGATTTTTATCAGGTTTATTTATCAGTAATTTTACCTTATCATACTGTAGAGTTGTGTTGATGCCCTCTCAAGTGATAGCCCATATCACTAATAAGTTTTTGATCATTTTGGTTATCATATCGTATATAATAATGAGAATTTAATAGTATTTCATTGTAATTTATAGATGATTTATAAAATATTAACTTATACATATAGATAAATAAAAATCTGTAATTTCAAATCAGATATCCTCAGTGCATTTTTGTGCATGTTTTGATTAAATGTTAGGTCAATAGTTTTATAGATGTGCTCATTTATAAATGAATCTCTTGTGTAATTTTTAAGTCTTGCATATAAGTGAGCTTTCAAATAGAATAACATAATACTCCAAGGTTTATTATGGCTCACAAGTAACACCTGAATATTACAACAAAAACAAGTAATAGATATTAATGCAACAATGTGGCATTCTCAGGTAAACTAATTGAAAAGATTGAATACATTTACAAAAGGTTTTAAGAATTTGTATGTGCAGCTTGAATACTTATAAAATTGACCAATTGTAAAGAAACTTGCATTCAACAATTTTCACTTAGAAGCACAAGCTCCTTTATTGCTTTCAACAGTAAAAGAAAATGGCCTGTAAATATATATATATATATATATATATATATATATATATGTCAGACAGTGTTTCTGTCTCATGTAATGGCTAGATAGTTGTCTGTAATAACTGCAGCTTGACTGTTATGTTTATATAAGTGCATTTCATTCAGACAAGGCAAATTGTTAACAAGAACTATTTTTATATTTAATATTCAATCCTCAGCTCTGTTAGAACTTCTGAATACCAAGATTTAATCATTAGATAAACCCCTCTGATAGAAAAATTAAGATAAAATTCCTTTTTTATTATTCTTCCAGTATGGTTTATCACTGCTACTACTTCAATTTTTACATCTTCATTTTCTACAGGATTTAAACATTCTAACATCTATTCTTTTGCCTTGGACAGCTTTGTACAATGAACCTGTTGCCTACCAGTGTTGTATTCCAAAGAGCTCTTGTATCTTTCAAGTTCTTCTAGATTTTAAGAAATTTAAATGATGAACTTCCAATCAAATGAGTAATGTCACAAGTATTTGACAAGTACTTAAAACTGCAAGGACTTCTTTCTTTGTTTAAAGTATTGAGATTCAGGAAATATCTGCACATGATTGGCCTACATGACATGATCCCTGTTTCTTTCAGCACTTGTGGAAATTTTCCTCTGATTCCATTATCACTGACACTTATCTAGAATGAATGGACAATTTTATTAAGGAGGAGTCAACACTAAACTTCAACAGAAGCATCTCTTAGTGACTTTAATGCTTGGTGTTAGTCTTAGGTCCATTTAAGATGAGTGTTCATCATTGTTAGAGTAGAGAACAAAATAGCAATCTTGGAGAAGCTGGCCTCATAATGTTGATAATGTGTTTCAGAGCCTAAATAAAGTGTTGACTTGGTTTATAGTTACAATCTTTATAGGATATTTAAATAAATTTTTCCTGTCTACAATGGATTGAGAGGCTCCATAGGTACACCAAAAAGCACTTTCCTAGCTCAAGTTTCAAGCCTCCTGTTTTTCATCAGCAGAAATAATATTATATGGTTCTATATAACATGAATTTTGTAGGAACTATTTTGAGTGCTAACTACAGATTTATGTCTACATTCATTATCCAGCTTGCTATTGAACAAATGCCAGGTCTAGTATTTGAACCAGTTCTTTCTTTGGTACCCTCCCATAGCAGAACAGTATGATTATAAACTTATACTGTTAGAAACCAAGTTTCGATATCCATGGTTAGAGCACAAATTGCTCTTTGTATTGTTTTGTCCCCAGTAAAAAACAAATAACAACTTATTCTATATAAAAGGGTATGTGTTAATGTATAACACTCCTCATGTAACGTTTGCACTGAACCTTGATATTTCGTCCATCTTTTTACTGTGAACACTATTTAACAGATGTATTACTCAGTTTTAATATTTTCTGTTTTATAAATCAACATCCAACTAAGCCTCATTAGTAATTGGTTTATCATTCATAAACCACATTAATCTTTGTTATGTCAAGTAACTATTGTTTTATCCAGTTGGCTACTTTGTCAAACAAATATATTGGCAAATCATTTCAACAGTGCACTGAGTTCTTTTTACTGTTCTGAGTTCAAATTGCTGTAGAATCCTTGATCATTAGCTTTGTTGTTCTGGCAACTGTAAATTTATTCTCTGTGTAGCACAGCTGAAATAACACCAGCTTCAGTTACTTCTACTTTAAGTACCATTCAATAATAATTACAGCTAGAAATTGAATAGCAACTATCTTTAACTTCATTTGTACAAAACCAGTACTCTGACCAGTAACTGTTTGAGTAAGTGAGACTTGTTTCTTTCATGTGTCCTGTGTCAACTGCAGCAAATGTTGTGAAAATGCTAAACTGACTTTGTTGGGTATCACAGAAAACCATGTGCACATAAAAGATACTGCAATTCTTTCCTTTGTATGTATTTAAGCAGCCCACTGCTTTTTTGTGTTGGTAGGTTCTACAACAGAGCTGTCTCTAAGTACCACTGCTCTGTTTCAAGTCAGAGACAGTAGTATTTTTTTCTGTGAAAGATAGCACTTATATCCAAATAGATTTGTGATTTTCAATTTGCCTCAAGCCCATTTTTATTAACCAAAATAGTGACTTCACTCAAATACTTGATACAGTTTTAGGTTTAGCAATACTAGTATCTATTAGTAATTCAACCTTGCATCTTGACATTCGCTTACCATACATTTAGATAGTAGAAATGTTCAGTAGCTATGAAAGTATTGGTTTTAAAAACCAACCAAGTCTCCACAAGTTTAAATAAGTCAAGATATTGGCACTCATAGCTTCTCAATGACCCTCCTGTTGCTGACTAACAAAATATAGACATTTTTTTTTTTTCTGTAAAAGGAGTCTAGAACTGACATAAATACTTTGTTACTCACATGTAAAGCTTGGAACTAACTACTGTGATGAGAAAGCTGGTAAGATAAAAGAACTTAAGTACCCCTGACTTCTTGCTGGTAACCAGTGCCACATCTAGTCGTGCTTACTCTATTGGGGGTCTGAGAGCCACATGCTTTAGACTCATGTCTCTTAGTCATGTTTCAAAGGAGTTTTTGTCACCTATATCAGCATTTTCTTCAGAAACTTATTTATTGTAATAGCTCTGAAACTTATTTTTATAGAAATAACTTTTTGTTCAAAAATCTGGTGTCACTTATCCTTGGGTCTCTGAACATTTGTAAATTAATTTGATTAACAGTTTTCCCATTGGGCTGTGCTAGTGAGTACAAATGTCAAGTGGCTGAGGTGTGTCTCCAGCATTCATATGAATGTATAATTTATACTCAACTGAATTATATGTCATTGTCACATTAACATAATCTTGGTACCCTGCTCAATCAAGAACCTCCATATGGCCTTTGGTACCTCCAGCATCCACTAGCCCTGGAAGAACAAGCTAGAACTGTAGCATTAAAGGTGCCTGGTTGCAGCTCAACTTTCTGGTCATGGGGTCATGTCGAGAATGAACATAGCCCTGTGCATCTGGAGTGTAAGGCCTTCATTAAAGAAAGATCTTGGCCTATCTTGATATGTTGTTTCTTTTCCTTTAACTTATGTTTTTTCTAAGTTTTAAAAGACCTTTTCTTATCATGGAATTTCAGAAAATAGATTATATCAAATGAAATGCAAAAATAAAATAGAAATTCTATTGACTTAAACTTTTCACAGATAAGTTAATCATCATAACATTAAAATTGTTAACTTAAATTGAATTCTGATAGAACTGAATCAACAGTTCAGCTAATAAAACCACAAGTACATGAGATCCAGAGTTCTACATACCAAAGATAAAGACACATAAAAGTTTTATTTGGAAACTAGATCACTTTGCTTTTAGTAATAAAATAATAAGAAAAAACCATAAATACCTAAGTAAGATTAATAGATTCTGTTTCAAAAATGGCTGACTCTTTAGGAAAATAGCAAATAGTTTGTTTATTAGTCCTATCATTCTTTATCATTATTATATTAGACAATTATTTAAGATCACTTTCATAAGTTGATTAACCAAACATAGTCACCATGAAAGAAGATAGCTATATTTCATGACTTTCTACTCTTTATAATAAGCTTAACAATAAAAACAGTTCATTTCAAAGAAGAGCATAGCTTGTTGTCTGAGAACAATAGTTTGTGCTGAAGTTTTGAATGATTTTACCTCAGCATGCTTAAATCATTTTCTGAGTTATGAAAGGGTTATAACCATAATACTTGCAAAGTGTAGTAACACATAACATAATCTTTTATACAAAATTCAGTATTAATAACTTGTCTGATATAAATACTTTTATAAAAAGCTGTTAATCATTTATGTTTATACATTGTGTGATAACAAGATATTAGTTTGCCTCTGATCTAGATAGCATGCATCTTAGTGGTTTTTGTTGTTACATGATTATGCTATTTTAATTAAAAAATTAAAAAAATAATTGGATTAATGTATCATACGTGGGTCCTTATTCTAATGTAAATGTGGGATATTCTTTCAGGCAGTAAGATTAGAAAGCATTCACCCTGGCAGAACACGCTACCTGGTAGTGGTTTCTGGAAAAGACCAAGACAAAAATGATGAGAGCTGTTTGTTGGGTATAGACTGTGGCTCAATAACCACTATAGGACTTGTGCTACCTTTGTTTTCTGATACTCAAATTACATTGGATGGAGATGGGTATGTATCACACTGACTAGTGGTCAGTAGAGTTGGACATATATATCATTATAACTGTTTTAATTTTTCTAATTCGTAAGTTTTCAGTTGAATTGTTGAAACTTGTTAAGGAAGTACCTCACATATCAATTCTTCCAACTTTTAAAAACAGCAGCTCAGATGAGGTTTCGAATATCACTAATTATCCTTAATTTGGCAAATTCAATTTTTTTATAGAAAGGATGGATCAAATAACAGATTCTAAACTTGTTCCATCTGGGAGCCCCTGTTATTTGTTATTATATAATGACAGAATTTTTAAAAAACTAGTCTTGTTTCCTCCCTCTGTTTTTTTTTGTCAACTACTAATTTGAATTACTGTATAAGTTATGTGTTTTTGTTCTCTGCAGGGGCTTTAGTATTAGTTCTGGTGGGAGACAACACATCTTCAAACCTGTGTCAGTCCAAGCCATGTGGTAAGTGTTCTTTTTGCTTAGTATTATTAGTCTTAAGATCTTCTGTCTAGTTGTGTTATTTTGTATGTTCTATAATTATATATTATAAGTGCATATAAGAAGGAGTTTGATATTGTTCCATGTGTTAAAGATTCTATTTAATTTGTGGCTTGTGCTGTTTAACAATTGCTTTGTCCCTCAGTGTGTATTGCAGCAAGGGGGTTTTATTTATTTTGTGTTGGATGTTAATGATTCTGTTTCTTGTCATGTGCTGTTAATTTGAGGCAACACTGTTTTTATATTATATCATGTTTTAAAGATTATTTTTGTTTTGGGTGAGTGCTGAAAATATTATATCACTTAGTAGCAACTCTGTTTATGTGTATTTTTTGTAGTATTACATAATATAAGTTGTTTGATTTGTTATATGACATGTAGCTTGTGTTGTTAACTCCAGAATGAACCTAATCAACATTTGTTTAATTAACAGTGGTAATATAAAGGTTTATTTTAAACGTATCAGATCATAATTTGCATTAATTTTCCAGACTAAAGTTTTCTAAAATGCTTACAAGCATTGGGTATTGCATCAGTTTCAGAATCTGTGCTATACTGAGCTCGAGTAATGTTTTATTTGTAAAGTAAACTCTGTATATGTGTTCTCTGTATAAACCTTTGAGTATATAACATTATGAAGGAAGACTTGTATTTAAGCAAACACAATTACATCTTAGTTAACAATGAAATAACAACAATATTAATGAACATTAAATAGGTTAGAAACATAGTTACTTAAAAATAGCCGTAAACAGCCTTCTTTGTTTTTTTTTACTGTTGTTGTAAAAAAATATACTTTTGAATATTTATATGGTTTCAGTATGTTTGAACAGTTAGTTACCATACCTGTGACAAAATAATCCTGTTCATTGCTTGTTCATTGTGAACTGTGTTAAGGGAATGACAAGACTTTTTTTTTTGTGTAACCTGTGTTTTTCTGTTTACTCTACTTGTTTGTATACTTTTTATTACAGCGTTTACTTTGTTTTGGTTACTTCTTGTAGCAATTCAACGAATAACTGATGAACTCTAATTTCTGATTAAATGTTATTCATTTTTGTTTAGTTGTTGTATGCCCATGGAATGAAAAATAATCTACAAAATTTCAGTATAGCCATATTTCTGATAGTTGTACTTTTCAAAAGAATTAAAATTACAATAAATAAAATTATGAAATTCAATCCTTACTTTGGCCTACAAATAAGTTTATAAAGCTGCAAATTAGGGATTAAGTTTTATAAATCTGTGATTGTGGTTTTAATTCTTGTATCAGTACTTTATCGAGCAGGATACCTATTTCAATTTAAAAGTCATAATTTTTTATACTCTTGTTTATAAACTGTTTGTTATACCTGTATATTTTATATACTTTACCTTTAAAAACGCCCTCCAGTGGCACAGCGGCATATCTACGGACTCACACCGCTAAAACCAGGTTTCAATACCTGTTGTGGGCAGAACACAGATAGCCTATTGTGTAGCTTTGTGCTTAATTAAAAAACAGTCATTAGCAGCTTGCGTCGATCCATCATATGGGCGCCATATATTATTAATATGAAGTGAGTTTTAAAGATACACAAGTACGTGCATGATATATTTACCATTTTGGAGAAAACAATTTCTATATATTTGTCGAAATCAGATATCCACAGAATAGTTAAGTAAGCTGGAGAAATCTTTTTTTCATTAATATGGATCGTCTAGGAGCTAATCTTGCTGACGTGATCAGGTGAGTAGGCAGTAGACAAAAACATTACTATTTTAGAAATTTGTGAGTTGTTATATCGTAAATGTTTGCGAATGGTGTGTTTTTCTGTTAGAAATTCATTAAGGCGGTTTTTCGACGCTAGAATTATTTAGAAACCTTGTCGATTCTAACTATTAAGTACAACCGCACTCAATAATAAAAATAACAGTTCAAAAGTAAGTTTAGTTCCTTCTCTTTACAATTAAGCAGCATGTTCACTACAATGCATAAAGGTAAGAATTGTTAAGTAGTCTTGGTCGCTTTCTCTTTACAAATAATTAGCAAATTCTCAGCCTTGTATAGGTAAAGATAAGAATTATATATAAAGTAAGTTTTGTTACTTCTCTTTACAGTTTAACTAATAATTCCGCTGCCTTGCGCAGATAAAGACAAGAATAATTAAATAAGTTCCTTTATCTTAAAATTAACTAATGAATATGCTGTGATGTATATCTAGATAAAGTTGTAAAGTAACCTGAGTTCATGTTAAATAGTTAGCATACGGGATCCCCCACAAAAATTGTAATATTTCCAAAACGAGACCCAAAATTTGAGAGCTTTCAAATAGTTGACTATTCTTCTTCAGGAGAACAAAGTAATCCGAGTTTCAATGTAAACTGTATAAGCATCCCTACTGTCACTAGGTAAAGGTAAGAATTATATAATTGTAGAAATACATGCAATAGTGTTTACCTTGTTTAAAATTTAATATATGTTAAAGACAGTTGTCGTTTGCTAACGCTCCATTCGTTTTTGTTGCTTAGCAACAATACCGTAACCTAATATTGATGTCTTAAGTATTTTTATAGTTTTTCGAACATTCTCAAGGAATGTCTTGAATTCCACTTCGTTATGCAGTTTTAAGTTTTCGTTGGCAAGTTTAATAAAAACATATAAGCTGTTGGTTAGTGATCATAATTCGTGTGTTTTTGTGAAGTTTTTTATTTTTGAAGTTTATCAGTTTTATTATTACTTTTTTGATAAAACATTTTTTTCTTTTTTTCTACAAAACTTATTATCATTAACCTTAACTAATGATGATACTTGAATTAATTTTTAGGTTTGAACTGTGTGATATGATTTTTATTATAATCCTCGGTTGAGGTCTTTTAGTCTTTTGTCTTATTTTATTTCGCGCTTAAACCGGAATTTTTAGGTTATATAACGTAATTAGGAAAATGGGTTTTGTTTTTTTTGCTTACAAAACTTCACTCAGTCATGTTTTTAGGGGTTTAGCAAAGGTAGTTAACCATAAAGCCCACTGTCCTGTGTAGGTGAAAATAATAAATAGAGCTAATTTTTGCTTTATAAACTATTAGTGAGACCACTGACCCTTGTAGATAAAGATACAAATTGTGAAATAGGTTTAGTTCATTTCAAGTAAATTAATTTCAAAACTAATTTCATTTATGTGTATGTGTATACATATATATATATATATTACAATAAGTGTGTTCATTATATTTTAAAACATATAAGCAAAAATAAAAATCCAGATATATCCGAAACAGGTGAGTTAAAAATTATATAAGTGATGACAGATTAATCATTCAGACGTTAGTAGATTTATTTTGCACATTTCACGTCTTCCTATTAAGGCCAACGATTTTAGTTATACAACTTTTTTCAAAATATGTTCGTGTAAATTTGATATTACATAGTGCAATAAAAAGTTTGGTTCCAGTTGTACTGTAAAAAAAATGTTTATGGTAAAAAGTATTTTGTGTTTTACGATCTGGGTTGTGCCATACCAAGCCTACGCCACTGCCACCTTGTTATACTACGTGTCTCTCTAATAGAACCTCGCTAACCGTTAACTAGCCTTAAATAAATCACCCACATCTTTTCAATGAACGATGACCATTTCGGTCAGCATACAGCAGTGATGACGTCTTGCCATGATTAGATAACGTGTAGGTGCGAACGAGCGGTAAGGAGTGGTTTGTCTTTTTATATCACTATATTTGTTATTTATTTGTTGTCGTTAGGGGGCGCTTTTCAAGCACTAATGATTAAGCCTCGTCCCAAAGAAAATAGACACAAAAACAGGTCCTTACATTCACGATAACTCGTGGTACGGTCAGAAGTAGAAGTCTGAACGGCAGTGTTAGGTCAATATAGGATCAGTGTTCGATAGGGCGAGATGGTAGCTGAGTGGACATGCGCTGCTAATTGCTCTAGGCGACATATAACAAATTTAATCTCTTCGTTATCTTGCTGTTCTTGTCGAACTTTTGTGTCGGGATTTTGGTAAGTTGAAAGATTCATTACAAAGACGAATAAAAATAATCCAGTTTGTCGTGCCAGCAACTTGACATAAATCTGCTATTCTAACCATAAAATTAATATGATTTACGTGTATTTTGGTTTGACTAATTATCCTGTAACTAGAAAGGTATGTCTTTAGTGGAACCTATTTTTCCGTGATTCGTGATGACAAGTGTTTAGTGTGTAATAAATTTACATATTTCGGGTATTGGGTTCTTATCGAAAAAATTATACTGTAGCTGTTTTTACGATTGAGTGTTCGACCATTTTGTGTGTGTGTGTGTGTGTTTTTTGTCACAGAGTTAAAAAAAAAAGTTACAAAGGTGAACAAGTAAGAAAAAGGACGTCAGTAATAGTATTTTGTCTGCCTTTTTTATGATACTTTTTTACTGACTTGTATATTTAAGGAAAGCTGTATTTTTCTTGTAACTTTAGTTGTTGCTTATATAGTAATACCAACAAAAATGTCATTTTCGCTTAAAATGCGTTTTGTTTTTATAAATTCCAATAAAGCTTTTTTCGCTTCTTACAAGATTAATATGAAATAAATGTTAGAGTGAAAATCTGGCAATAATAATTGTAGTTTCTTCATTGCTTTCAGCACTGTAATATCTTTAGAAAGAAACGCGTTGCTTTATCACGTTTTTATGATGCTCATTAAATTTTGTTGCAACTATAGGTATTTTACGAACTCCTAATTAGCTACCAATTTCAAACCCTGAGCGTGGGTTTGTCCCGTTGTAGAACTTTGGATTTCCGAGATGGCGATCCGGTCTCTAATTCGTATGATAGTACAAAATATTCACCGCAATTCAACCTGTGAGTGAGTCATAAGTGTAACAGTCAATACCTTATAGTGTTTTGCTACTGAATGGTTACATTATTTCTGGTCAGTGGTTCAAAATTAAGGACGATATCAGCCTCCCTTAGTAGCTCTGTTATAATTAAAATATTGGTTTTGGTCTGACCAGATGGATAATAGTCTGACAAAACCATTTTATTTTTATTAGTAAATTTTGGTACGGCCTGGCATGGCCGAGCGCGTTAAGGCGTGCGCTCGTAATCCGAGGGTCGGGGGTTCGCACCCGCGTCGCGCTAAACATGCTCGCCCTCCCAGCCGTGGGGGTGTATAATGTGACGGTCAATCCCACTATTCGTTGTTAAAGAGTAGCCCAAGAGTTGGCGGTGGGTGGTGATGACTAGCTGCCTTCCCTCTAGTCTTACACTGCTAAATTAGGGACGGCTAGCACAGATAGCCCTCGAGTAGCTTTGTGCGAAATTTCAAAACAAACAAACAAACAAGTAAATTTTGGTTTCGCTATCCATATCTTTAGCGTTGTCGGGATTTGGTGATTGTGATAATAGGGCAGTGAAATATTGTCTTTCTTTTGAATGTAATTATCCTTTTATAAACCTGGCTATTCATTTAAACACAAAATCATTCACTCATTTAGATAGTGTTTGATATTTGTTTTTCTATGAATGACAGAAACAAAACTGTTTCTAAGGAAAAGTTAGTAAGTAAAACTAACATTACAATGAGTTGATCTGAGTAAAATTTAATCGCGTGTTCACTTGGTCCATTAAAAACTGAGCTTAATTAATAATTTAGATTTTTGCGCAATTATAACTGAAAGGTTGTACAGAAGTGGCGTGAAGATTACTGTTCTTTATATAATATATGTTTATTCGGTAGTTTTATCAAAAAAGTTACTTACTGTCCAGGATTATACACCGACCACAGTGAGCTTGGGTAAGGGCACATTATCGATAAACTTCTAAATGTTATTTTGAAATTGCAATGGGAACATTATGGTGTACACTAAGTCATGAAAATGTTTATTAGAAGTCTACCTGTTAGGTCAACTAAAGTTTCTGTAAAGTTATAAAGAACCAACGTGAGGTAAATATAAGTCGATTCTAAAGTGGGAATGAAAGTACTTAGAAATACATCACTGACCTAAGAGAAATTACATTACATATGCTTGGCCTATCTATGTAACCACGTTGTTGATCAAAGTGAATAAATATGTTGTATCCTGATGGATTCACTTTTATTTAATCGTTTCTTTGGTGTTTTATGTTTTAGTGAGTATTGTGTTTGGCAGATGCTAGTTATTGTGTATACTGGTAGGTATCCTATGACGTTTTATGTTTGGTTTGGTTTGTTTTGAATTTCGCGCAAAACTACACGAGGGCTATCTGCACTAGCCGCCCCTAATATAACAGTTTAAGACTAGAGAAAAGGCAACTAGTTATCGCCACCCACCACCAATTCTTAAGCTACTCTTTTACCAACGAACAGTGAGATTAACCGTCACAATATAACGCCCCCATGGCTGAAAGAGCGAGCATGTTTAGCGTGACGGGGATTCGAACCAGCGACCGTCAGATTACGAGTCGAGTGCTTTTTATCTTTGGTGGGTGGTGCGTAATGTACTCCAGTAGCTGTAAATGTTTTTTTTATATAGTGTATAAAGATGTCTTGTACAATGCTATATGTTCGGTGACTTTTTCTGCATAGTGATGTTTATACAACGATGTCGTTTTCTTTTGAAGATGGAAATTAGTGATATTTTGGATACTTAGTTGTTCAGCTATGTTTATTCATTGTGTATTTTTAAGGTTGTTCAGTTTACTTCCTACATTTTGCTCTGTTGAAGTTGTGTGTTGGCATTTCTTTTGTGTATGTATTATTTATAGCAGACAGGTATTTATGTTTTAATTACCCCTTAACAAAAAAACTATGCACTTTTCATCTCGCTGGTACTACTGACTGTGCACTAGGAAATGCGCGCACATGGCTCAACAGTCAAGCCTAATATGGAAGTAGCTGGGAAACCACGACGGAGGAAGCGAACGGCATCCTAATGACTGCCACATACAGCTACACTGTTTAACAAGGTTAAACTACTTTAACAGTTAAATGTCACAATGATTTTTCATATTTAGATTCAGGATTAGAGAAAACTTTCATTCTGTTTTGTAAACTCTTCAGTCGGATGGTTGACTTAAGAGTTGTTTTTTCTAAGAAGACGTTTCGTTCTTTTATCGTTTTGGCGGTCGTTCAACCTGTTATACAGTATTAGGTATATCTAATCATTTTATATACCTTGCATATGTCAACTCCTCCCCTGTTACTTCCGAGTGGCTTGAATTTTAGTTCAACCATTGATTATAGTTATTTAGTTGTTGATACGAGTTTCGTTCAAATATTTTATTTACTTTAACGTGTTGTTGCTGAGGTGATACGGATTTGTAGTATCTGCTGCATATTAATACCGAATGTGGATGCGTTATAAGAATACAAGACTTTTATATTCTACTTTGCACTGCTGTTAGATTATGTATTTTGACAATTGACATTGTCATAATCTGTTTTTAATAACTAAGATGTGTGTTTAGTTTTCTCTTCAGTATAGTATAGGTGACCAGTGTAGTTGTGGTGACTAGATTATTTTTAGTGCTGGGTGGTGATAGCGTTAAAACGCTTTTAACTTAATGATCTCTTTAAAAGATCTATGATGGGTGAGACTGAATTCTTCAGTACTCCTCTCAAGTCGTCACTTTCTATAGAAAAATGCCCAGAACAATAAAGAATCTCTTGAAGTTATCCAAACTTGCCAGTTTTTATAGTACTCCACTTTTGCATCCATGCTGTAAAACGCAAAAGACATCTCATGAAGATAAGCTTTAGCATGTTATCATCATGCTTTTAGACTTCCAAGTTTAGAATTAGTAATTGTGGCAACACCGTACAACTTCGTCACCAAAAGAACTTGAAACAGAACTCCCATCAATCACACTATGAACTCCACCATTTAAACGCTTTTGATTAAAAGCCCGCAAATAGTCCAACAAATATTAATTTGTTGCAATATTTGTTATGACGTACATTGCTTTATAAAAATAAGGAACTATTGTATAATTTTCTTTAAAATAACAAAGATAAACAATTTAATTTGCATCATCGAGAGAAATTACGTTTCAGAATCGAGACCGTCAACTTCAGTGATAGAGTTTGTTTTTTTATGAAAGGTCACTCAAATAAATACTTGTTTCAGCAATGTGGCAGTCCCCCTGCCACTCATTGAAAATACGCAGTTTGTTTTGTATTGTTTGTATATAATGACGTGTCGTTTAAGACAGTAAATACAGAAGAAAACAGAACACAAAACATTACTTACAAAGCTAAAATCAGGGGTTCGATACCACTCGGTAGACTCAGCTGATAGCCTTATGTGGCTTTGCTATAAGAAAACATACACAAAATACATTACATTTTTAAACGAGATCAAATCAGAAAGTATCAACGTTTAGTCCAGTATTTTTTGGCCTTCTTTATGAATGGTAGAAGTTCATATATCGGAGGTACTATTTGACCAATATAATATATAAAATTTGTTATTTTCGCACTAAATCTAAAGCCTATTAATATTGATATGTAAGAAAGTATAAAACGTGTAGCTGTCAGTGTAAAAGAGGCTTAGACATACTGATACATATCTTAATACAAATGCTTCCATGTAGTTTTAGTTTCGTTCTCACTAACTGCAGAGTAATTTCTGTGTGTGCTGACTTAATGTAGAATGGGTTGAAAACTTGATAGTTTGTACTAATCTGGTTTTCTCCCTTAACAAACTAACGTCTGTCGTAGTTGTAGTCCTTTTTTTTTTTTTGATAACCTTGTCAAACCGGAGCTTCAAATATTTGGTGACGTTAAGTGGAACAACGTGATTCATGTAGTATCTTGGTTACGTGAGCTGTGATGTATCAAACGTGCATGCATACATTATTCGTAAGCACGTATCCGGTAGAAAACAATAGAAATGTAAAAGCTACAATAAA
Organism: Carcinoscorpius rotundicauda; assembly: GCA_011833715.1. Classification (NCBI taxonomy): domain Eukaryota; kingdom Metazoa; phylum Arthropoda; class Merostomata; order Xiphosura; family Limulidae; genus Carcinoscorpius; species Carcinoscorpius rotundicauda. The sequence goes on from CM022391.1 coordinate 27,450,624, forward strand.
CTAATAAGATAGGAATTAAATCCCTAAAATGTTTATGGTTTTTCAGAAATGTAAGACCAAAATAACTTCTGATAACATGTTGATTCACACATTAACAGGTATAAGTGAACTTTTCAAATGTATAACTGTCATAAAAGATATTTAAGATAAAAATGATGCTAGTATATGCAATGTTACTGTAATAAAGCTATTTGTTATTTAACAATCAAAATAAGTGTGGATTATCACATAACACATATTTAAGGAAATTCTTTAAGTTACTTTCGTTATAATTACCTGTTCCACTTCATTCCCCCAGGGTTAACACTTTGTTTGCTTGTAAGAGAAATAAATGTAAAGTTGTACTTTTGAGAATGAAAGTAAACTTTATTTCCTTCAGTGACAGGCCAGGTGATAATTGGAGGTTACAACCTTCTGTATTTTCTAATGGGATTGTAAATCACTTGGGTAGCAGTTCTTCTTATCACAACCAAGAGAATCAAAAGATAAAGTAGTCTAAATCCAATAATAGTGGCTATCTTTTGTGTCAAGCAAATACTCTGTGTCTGAATAAAACCGTTCATAGTATTTTTTGCACAATTGTTTCAGTCAAGCCTCATTATTTCTTTTGCATGAACTCAGTTACTCAGAATTACTTTCCCATAAACATTTTAGTTGAATATTCTGTTATTATGCAGATCTCTCTATTTTCTTTGAGAGAAACAAGCTCAACCTAAAAATACTAGAGTATTTGATGTTTTAATTAAAGATCCATCAGGCTTGGCCTACTTGTTATCTGACTGGTTGACTTGTATTATCTGAATGTCTTCATATCTGCTAATCAGCTTTGAGTGAAATTATAAAATAGATTTTTCAACATCATAAAAAAATTATAAAATGTTAGTTTCACTGTGGTAAGATTTATTGATTGTCATCATGTGACAAGACCACCTCAGTTGTTGACTCTGGCTTATTTCTACATTTATGAGAATTATGTAGTTTTTATTAAGAGTGTTTTCATTTATTACAATATTTCTACACGTATTTATTCAATAAAATTTACTTACCTCTATATTCAGGATAAAGAATACTGACCTCTGACTATTTTGTGTTAATTTGTGACTTCAGTCTTCAAGTTAATTTTTCAGTCAGAAAGTGACCTGGTTAAGAGTAACAAACATAACGTTTTTCTCTGTGTATTTTGTGTAAAACTGAATTCTTGAAAGTGCCTTAATATAAACTTTTAATGGGTTAACCACAGCTCAGTTAGTTGAGTACTTCATTGTAGTGGAAGTAGTTCCATGTTAAAATTCTGCTTTCTGTAGACTGGAAGTAGTTGGATTATCATAGAATTGGAAGGTGCTGTTATTGAATATCTGTAAGTGTGTATGTGTAATTGAGAATAAAATAGGTAAGTATACAAAATAATGTATAAAAGATAAATGAATCTACTCAATGAATACAGATCATTTGCAATGAATCCTTTACTTTTCTTTCATCTTTCAACTGTTTGTCCAACCACCAAAGAAGACACATGGAAATCAAGTAAAATATACAACTGTTATAAATACACTTGTACAATATTATGAGTATTGATAAGTAGGTCAATGAACATTTGCTTAATAATGGTTGATATATATATTTAGTGTATATCCATTAACCCTAAGTGTACAAGTGGGGTTAAAATACACACTTTACAGCCTTTGACAGAATGCCATTTACTATGGTATTATATACTTGATGTCAGAATTGTCACCTATTCATATTTAAATATACACTGTATACTGCTCGTATAATGACACTTCTCAGTAGAGGAGAGAAACCATGCAAGAATATTGAGAAAACTGTAAATATGCACTTTGGAAGTCCTAGAGTTATACAAATGCAATTTATAAAGAGTATAATGGGAAAATATTTTTTGTTCTTCTGTGAAAATCATCTTGTACTTTGTTTTGCCAGTCTTTGTCAGACTGATGACATCATTTCACAACCATGTGTTGAGAACAAACACTTATCACATGTAGTATTTTGTGTACAACAGACTTGTACCTTTTACTAAAAACTTGACACATTCATTAAGATATGCATAGTAATTTTAAAATAATAGTCAACATTACTTTTCCAATACAGCCTCAGTCCTGTTGACTAAGCCAGTGCACACTGGCTTAAGAAGTGTGTGTATCATTGATAACATTTTCTGTTTGTTTTTCATAACAAGTAATAAACTCTCTCATCAAGTTTATGTAATTGTAAATTAGCATCAGCATATAAAGAAATGGTCTGTCTCTAGGTCAGCTCTTCAGACACTTCACAAGGTCAGTGAAAAAGCCAGAGCCTATAATTATTTTACCTGTGGAGGAACACACCAGTGGATTGAGTATTATGAGGAATGTATTCAGTCAGACCAATCTTGCCTGAATGAATGGTGAGTCTCTTCAACAAAAAAAAACACTTAAGATTTAATGACATCTATTTTGATATGTAATATAAACAGTTTAAGTTTGGGCAGAAGATTTTCTGACCTATAACATAAATAACTTAGGCTTAACACTTATCATTTTCCTTCTGAGCCATGAATAGTTCAGATTTAGTTAAAATTGCTGTGTCTGTAATATAACTACTTCATATTTGACCATTTTTCCCCCATTTCTTAAGCATTTTTCTTTGTGGGTAGTTCATGTTTCTCTATGCTTTTTGGAAATTGAAGTTGCTAAGAATTGTCTCACTAGTTGGTTACCCCTCTAACTCAGTTGTTAAGCGTATAGTGTGCAGGCAGTCCTGTGTTTAAATCCTATTCAATAAGAGACTTATAAAATGAGACTCCTATAGCTTTTGAGTAGACTGTTATTGTATATATGTAAGTGTACTTGGGTACTTGTTTGTGTAATTATTGAGGACAATTATTACTAGACTCACTTTATATAATTATCTACAGATTTTACCACAAACAATTTCTCTTTGCAATATAAATAAGATTTACTGTATATCTGTTGTATAAAGATTATAAGCTTTAGCAGATAAACTTTCTACGTGGAACATAAATATTTTAGGTTTAACCTGAATAATTTCTTTCCATAATAGAAACATTTGTGCCTTGACCGTAATCATTTGTAACCATTACCTTAACACTTATGAATGAACCACATATAATTTTGTTTACAATTCATATACCAGAAACTCAATGTCTACAGAATTACTGTGTTATTACACAGGCATATTATGGGAGATTTGCAGTCCAAAAGGCCATTGCGTATTGATGAAGCAGGCTTCACGTAAGTTTACACTCTTTTCTTAAAAAATTGTTTATTTCAATGATATTTGAAAATCATCAAAGTAACATTGATTGCATAATGTATTTGTTTAATATATTAAAAGTAAAAAAATCATTTATGCAAAATAGGCAATACTGTTGAACTAAGGAAAGACTTATAAAATAGACATTTTTAGCACATTAAAGTTTTGGATATATATTTGTTACTACAAGAAATGAAGGGTAAAATCAAATCAGTACAAAATTCTTTGAAACTTATTGTATTGTAATGCTATCAGACCAACAGAAAAGGAAGAAACTCAGAAAGCTATTCGAGGGAAGCTGAAAGAAATCATGATGTCTGTGGATCTAGAGGAAGTTACCAGTAAATATGTAAGTATAGGGGTGGAAAATTGGAAGTTATTATGTATGTGTATCTAGAGAAAATTACTAGTAGGTTTGGGACAGACAAATAGGATGTATTTGGATCTAAAGAAAATTTGTAAATAAGGCAGTATGGAAAGATACACTGCCTTTACATCTTGAAGAAGTAACTAGCAGATACTTAGATGCAGAAGAAACTCAGAATTTGTTTTGTCTGTGGAAAATTACTTATAAGAATGAAAAAAATTGTGTGTGTATATATATATTTGTGTTATGTATTGATCTTATCAGTTCTGTGTCTTTATCTGAAATCAAATACATAAACTTGGAAAGGATTTGTTTTCTTTTCACTGTCCTGAAATGACATTGGAGAATTTCTTTTTGAAAATAGATTTTTTAAAAGAGCTTAAAATTTCCTGTGGTAGTTGAACAAAATATCAAAATGACAAATGTTCATTTAATGCAGATTATTAAATTATATATGTTTTCAGCCATTCACTTTGGCTGGGATGCATATTTCCTAAGGTTAAACAATATTCACACTTTTGTCACATCTGTGATTTTCTTCCATATCTTTATCTAAGCACTTTACACACACATTTGTTTTAAAATTCCTTCTCTCAAGTGTATTTAGTGTCTTTTGTTAATAGCAAAATTTGGATACTTGCGTATTTCTTCAGCTGTGTTTAAACTATTATTTTAGTAAAATCTATTAAGTTTTTAAAAATTACTTTGCTTAAAGATTGAGAAGACTTGAGTTTGCAACACATAGTTTCCCTTGTGGTAGTTTGATGTGGCAAGGAAATATATGTATAGTGTCAGATACTGGTAGCTTTTAAAATCAGTAACAGTTAAAAAAGAAGAAAGGTTGTTGATGTCATTTAATTGTAGAATCTTTTGTGTTTTTAAGTGTGTAATGTAAACGTTAAAGATAAGTTTTCATTCTTCCAATGTAGATTCGTAAAAAATTGGAAGAAGAAATGGGGCAGAAATTGAATAAGTATAAATCGTACATTGACCAGGAAATGTTAACAATCTTAGGCCAGATGGATGCTCCCACTGAGATATTTGATTACCTGTATCTTGGCTCTGAATGGAATGCATCAAACTTTGAGGAGCTGAGAAACAAAGGGTATAGTTATGTTTTGTAAACAATGAAGAACTTTCTGTAACATTTTCTGTTTATTTTGGAATATTAATGTAATTTTTTTTCATTTTCTTTTATGACTAACCTTGAAAATATACTTGTGTAAAAACACAAACTTTAACTCTAAAATGATATTGATTTTCATGCAAGTTGTTTTTATTTCACAAAGCTTCAGGTAAAATACCATCATTGAATGACTGATACCTAAGAGTTTTTTGGAATGTTTTTCATATATTATATTGACATTGTTACTTTTATAGTGTATTTTATGTTTGTGTCCTTTGGGATAAGGTTTCTTGTAATTCTACACTTTATTTCTTTTAAGTATCCATGAGTTTGAACATAGGAGAACATGCTGCCACATTTCGGTCATGCTACATCTGCCATACCAAGTGCCGATGAGACCTTTCCATAGTACCAGGGCTCATCAGGCTAACTAGGATATGACAGGCATGGCAATGGTATAAGTGCTGTATATATCATTAATTTTCATGTGTGGCAACTGCTAAGGTGTAAATAATATTAAGCAAATGGGTTGTTATTATTTGAATACATGTACTATATTTTACACCTTGTAAGACACTTTTTTTCTTTAGAAGCACCTTGAAAAATCACCACGTGTTTTCCAAGACAAAAGTGATGCGTTAAAGCAAGAGTTTATCTTAGGGTCTACTCAAAACAACTTCTTGTGCAGATCGTAATCTCATTACTTATCAATTACAAGTATTTCAAACAGTATAAAACATTCGATTTAACTAATATTGTTGATAATAGTGGAGGATGATGTATTTGCTCAGTAGATTGAAGAAAGTTAAGGCTGCATCGAGGTATTTGTTGCTGAGTCAAAATATTTTTTTCTTAGAATTGTCTTTCTAAAATTAGGGCGTCTTCCATGATGTAGTATCTTACAAGGCATAAAATATGGTGACACTTAGAAGTTTATTATTAAAAAATGAAACTTAAAGGTTACATGTAAACAGTGCTATTGTATTTCATGGTTCAGAGTTGGACACGTACTGAATGTTACCAGAGAGATTGACAACTTCTTTCCTGGAACGTTTGATTATTTCAACATCAGAGTATACGATGAGGAAAGCACAGACATGCTGCCATACTGGGATAAAACCTTTCGCTACATCAGAAAGGCCAAGTATGTATTGATTCACTCCAAAATCAACTACAATGGGACACATCATAGTGCAAAAAAAAAAAAAAAAGAAAAAAGAGAGAGAGAGAGATTCTGTTGCTATATATACAGAACATTAATGACTGTGTGATATTTCTGCCTAGTTATTAGTAAAAGGAAATAACTTGTTTGTGGAATATATTAGATAGCTTGTATTATTAATGAAGTAATAAAATAGACCTTTCAAACTTTTCAAAAATAATCAGAGTTAATTTAATGCCTACTTTTGAAGTTTATTTTCCCTTCCCACATCTTTGTGAATGTATTTTTAAAAGTTAGTCATGTTTCACAAAACCTTTTTTGTGTCACTTGGTTATTTATTAAAATATACTGTTTCCAGGAATCAAGGATCTAAAGTGCTAGTGCACTGTAAAATGGGAATCAGCCGGTCAGCATCAGTTGTGATAGCCTATGCAATGAAAGCTTATGACTGGAACCTCAAAAAGCCATAGAATATGTCAAGAAAAAGAGAAACTGTATAAAGCCAAACAGTGGTTTTATGAAACAGTTAGAAATCTATGAAGGAATCCTTGATGCAAGGTATGTAATATCAAAGTTTTCTTTGGATTTAGTGTCACATTCATTCTGAAACTCATCTGTGAAAAAAACCCAAATCACTACCATTTTCTGCCTCACTGTCAGATTAACATCAAACTTCCTTTGAAAAATTTATTTATTTGCCCATAACTATTTGGCAGATTCACACAACTTTGTATAGAAACGAAAATATATTTCCTGTCTTGTTCTTAGATTTGTGCATCTTCCTCTAATAAAAAATTAGTGTTTACCCTGACTCACTGTCAAGTTGTTGTTGTTTTCGATTAAGCACAAAGCTACACAATGAACTATCTGTGCTCTGCCCACCATGGGTATCAAAACCCGGATTTTAGTGTGTAAGTCCACAGACATACCGCTGAGCCACTGGGGGGCCTCACTGTCAAATTCAAACTAAACTTCTTATTACAGAAATTAAATATGTTTCCTTATTCACTCTGACAAGCATTAGTGTGACTGTTGACATGTGCTTATAAACTATGTACATGTAAAGATTAATTTAAAAACAATACAAAATAAGTTTTACTATTTTTACACTAATTTTAATTAGATTTATTATGCAAGATGCAACTTTAAAGATCTTCTTGTTGAAATTTTAAACTAACACATTAAAAAAATTCTAATAAAACTATATTAATTTATAAGTTTATTAGTAACAATACTTAACGAGGTTTCATCTATAAGGGCAGTAATGTTTCAAAAATTTAGATCTAGATTTGGCAAATGTTATTTAATGGCTTATCAGATGTGAAGTTTATTATATACAAACTACTTTTATATTGTCATTAGAATTAATATTAAAATGAAGGTTTATAGAGCTGAGAAGAGTGGAAAGCTGAGTTTTCTACAGAAGGCCTCTTTTTCTTTTGAATGTGTGAATGAGTTTTGTCCTTTTGTTTTATTTTTCTGAGCAAGCAAGACACAACAGTTTGTGGCGGTCAAAGTCTGAAACAAATCTCAAGCCTCCAGAGCAAAACAAATATCACTGGGTAAAAAAAGATATCTGTGGTGAAGTTTATGCACCGAAGCAAATACCATTCTTATTAACTATTCCTGGAATCATATGTCGTCCAAGTCTTGGTCTCCGATGATGGTAGTGCTGATATATTTCTACCATTTAACACAGGTATAACGACTTGTAATAAAATATTTTAGCTAGGTGTTCATGGTCACATTATACATTCATAACAGTTTATGAATTCTGCAGAAGAATGCAAGTAAAGTTTCAATAGCAATTTTTAAATATGTTAAAGATAATCCTTATTACACATATACAATGAATGCATAATAATATTCATAAGTATTTTGTCTTTATATTATAATTGTTTTATTTTAACTGCTAAAATATACATATTTTACCATCATTAGAAAACCAGGGACAGTCTGAAGATGACTGGACAGAAGACGCAGGTTGGATACTGATCCTTTGTGCTATGGAGATGTCAACAGCCAGATGGGGATCTTCTTAAAGTTCCACCTACATGTTTGCCTAAAGTGTCTTCCATAAAAGACAGAATCAATGAATTGGTATCCCATGTTTCCTCCTGCCTTGTATCCTCCTAAACTAGATGTTCCAAGCAGATCTGGTCTTGTACTTAATCTTGCCACACAGTTTGAAAGTTGTTCTAAATCCAGCTCTCCTGTGGATGAGGGAATTACTTTCACAGTCCCTGTAGAAAACGTAGAAGCTGTAGTGTTCCCAGACCAAACCTCTTGTCCCAAACATCAAGCTATTCTTTATAACCAGGACCATGGGATATTGTTTCTAACCAACAGATGCTTGTCAGTGCTGATGAAGAGATGAGGTCAGTGAAAAAGAGGCATTTAATCTGAATCTTCTGATCAGTTATTTCAACAGAATGAAGCAGATTGCAATGAAGTATTCAGTTCTAACTCAAGAGAGCCAGTGTTTTAACACCTGGAAATGTAAAAAAGACAAAAGGAAGAATTTGAGATCCGAACCCAACTACTTCAAAGTTCCTCTAAAAAACATTCAGATAGTTTTACCCAGCAAAGTTAATACTCCATTCACAAAAACTAGTCATGCCAGTCCAGAAGTTGTGCCATTGACAGGTAGTCCAGCAGGAAAAAATAGAGTCTTTCTTTGGTCCAGACAGAGTTCCTTTACTTCAACTGATAGTCAGTCTTCTTTATCATCACCATCATTTTACAAAGACTGCAGTAAAACAGCAAATGATCCAAAAAGTAGATTTCTGTATGACAAAGAGAGCATCCCTTGGATGCCTGGAACTGTTCAACGAACCAAACAGAAGATTGAAAAAAAGAATCCTGAAGCTGGTGAGGGTTTCATTTCTCACTCGGCTCCTAGTACGCCATCAACATCTATACATGTTCAACGGTCTCAAAGTTTACGGTGTGACAAAAGATCTCTGTCCACCATGTTTCCTGAGAGGTATCCTTTACCAGTTTCTGGAAGTCACAGAAGAGTGCAAATGAAGCTGAGGATCTACATTCTTGTGATAACCTCCAACAACAAGAGATGTGTCACAGTCTCAGTATGCCATCAGTGGTTGAGATTATTGCTGAGTCTATCAACAGGACTCCTAACATTGTAAATAACATCACAGAAAAACCTTTACACATGATGCAAAATGAAAGCAACATGGCTGTTTCACCAATACTGGTTAATCATGAAGGTGATTTCTCTTTACTCTCTAAAAACCTAATTAACTCCTCAGTTGCAAATAAAAATACCACAAAATTTGGAGAATATGTTTCTGAGTGTATAAACCCTTTAATATATGGAGTTGTGCATAAGTACCAACCAGCAAGATATCAAGATGATGATGATACACATGTGGAACCTAAAGAAAGCCACAATGGAGAAGTAAAAAGAATTACTCTGGAACCTGAAACCAATTCCAGTTTAGAACAGATCAAAAATCAATCACAAGAGCATCATTTGACTCAAAAAGATACATACAGTTCAATGGAGAGATCTGTCAGTCTCCCATCATCACCAGAAGTTGAAAATAGGCGTATTTTACCAACTCATAAGGCTTGTTCAGGACAAAAATCAAGTTGCAAGAATTCCTTTATTTCTTTAAAATCCCCAACCTGCCTGTCATTTTCACCTTCTAAATTTTTTTACAAACCCAAGTTAAATAGAGGTCATCTACAGAGGGGTGGAGCACCCAGTATGCCTAATTTGTCATTCAAATCATAGTACATGAAAAAACATGGTTCAAAAATATAGGAACTAGTTGTTTAAAAAATGTTGCACATTTATCAAGCAGTAGCTTCCACAACAAGACTTTGTACATTTTCAAAGAAAAAAATATCTTGAAAACCTTATCTGGTTCACCTTTAAGCTCTTCCAACTCAAATCCAGGAACTTAATGTTTCACTTTCACTTGCCTAGAATGCCAAGGAAAATATGCAGTCATTCTCTGAATAGACAGAGTGCTCTTCAAAATTGTTCGCTCTGGTAGTCAATTTCTTCTGTATATGATTGTGAATATTGTAAATAAGATAAGTTTATTTGTACCAAGCACAGAAATTATATTAAGATTTCTTTTCAGCAAGTAATGAAATATTTTCATTAGCTTATCTACTTAAACAAATTTAGCAAAATTTTTGTAAAGTTAAAACTCGAATAAGAGAAGTTAAAAAATAGGTTAAATAAATGATAGTTATTGTGTGAAATCTTTGAAAATTTCTTCAAGTTTGATTTTGTAATATTATTAAGTCGTAAAATTTTCTGTTGACAATAATTTAATATACCAGGAAAAGAAGATATGCATTTTGCATAAAATGATATACGTAAAGGTTTCAAAATGTCATTATTTATGTGAAAATGAGGGTCACCGAATGAATAAATTTTTTTCTTACCTTATTGTTTCTTCTGTTTGGAAAAGAAAAATGTAGATGGAAAAAGTTTTTTATGTTTAAGTGTATATTAGTAAATTATTAGAAACTAAAATGGAAAAAAAATGAATTAAAGTGTAACAATTCACCTCATTAGGAACAAATAACTAATTAAGCAAGACACATTACAAGCAAAAAGTAATACAGATATTCCTTGGAGTTAAATTCCACTAAAAAGGTAGAAGTCAACATTTGAGTGTTACAGGTTATTTCACTTGACAAAAAAGGATTTCATATTCATAACGTTACACAGAATTAATAATGAAATTTCTGCTCAAATTTATGTTTTATAGTTTTTGAAACATAAAAGCTGTTTATATTTACAACAAAAAAATTATATTCCACAAATAAAAATTTTCTGGAATTCACTTAGTGTGAAGAATGTAAAAAAATTGACAAGTTTCAAACAAACCAAGTTTCTATGAAATAAAAGAAAAATGTTTTTATACAATCCCTATCCAGTGTTTGAACATTCATAGTTGTACAGTGATTTGTAGTTTACGTGTTTTAAATACAAGTTTTCAAATGCTTTAGAAAAAACTGAATAAAAATATGCTACTACTCAATTATATATAGCCAATTCAATAGATAAGTAAGTAAATGACACACAAAAAAAGCCTCTTTGATGGTTACTCAGGCCACGTCTGTAGCATATACTTTCCTTTTAATTATGCAGTAGTTTTGACTTGGTCTGAATATGATAAGTTGTGCATTGCATCTTCTTGGCCAAATTAAAGAGTTATTAGAATAAACTGTTGTGAGATGAATAACAATTCATATGTTGGTAACAGCAAAATTAAACAATCTAAAAACTTTAGCTTCACATAAGGAAAGACAAACTGTTTCTGTGTGCTAAAAATTTCTACTAAAAAACATTATTTAGGGAGATGTGAAACATATTTCTAGAGCTGAGCACTATGATGGTAATCAAACTCATTTAACAAGGTATATACCTTGTCAAAAGATAAAAGGATTCAAGTATTTAGTCAAACATAACACACTTTCTTTTCACTAGAAAAATTCAAGTTTCAATTGTTGAATTGCTTCATCAAAAAAGTCCTTTTCTGATAATGACATGAGAGTAATAACTAAAATAGAGGGTATTAATACATTTGTATTTAGTTTATTAGTTATCAAACAAAAGTGATTGTAAAGGCTACTAACCACGAAAACAATAATGAGACAGTATTTAATTTTAAAAAATGTGCTCTCACCTGTAAATAAATTCTCATTCTAAGATGAATAAGTGCTGTGTAATACATATATACATTTGTATGTACCTTAAGGTAAATATTGTTTAGTTATAGAACAATCTCATGATTATCAAAATCTGCCTTGGATTTAGCATATGCAAAAGAATTGTGTGTTATTTTGTTGTTGTATTTTTGCATTTCCCACATAATATTGTGAATTGTACCCATCAACCTTACAATACAGTCAGTTTTATTTGGGGTTACATTACACTTGTGATAAAGGTTTATCTTTATTTACATGTGCAAAATTTGATGAGACTCTCCAGGTAAAAAATACTGTCAAAAAAAGTCTGATATTGTCTCCTTGCAAAACCTTTACTGGTGGTAGAAATAATGTTTTATGTGAAGAAACTGTCCATATTTTTCTTAATTCTAACACAGATTCTAATTTTAACTAATGTACAATTTAATTGAAATTGACTTAGTTATAGTTTGCAAAGAAAACAGAAATCTGAACTGATTTGGAATTAATTTTATATTGTGTTGAGTCAAAATTAATTTTTCTTGATAGAATATTTATGCCTAACTGACACGCAGTTTAACTTTTTTGAGGTTAAATACTATTATAAAGGCATTAATCACTAACTTAGAATCATGCATAAAACTGTGAACACAGCTTTTATTCTTAATCGATTAACAATTTAATCACTGTGCATATGACTAAACTGGAAAAAAGGCTGTGGGTTGTTTTTTTAAGGAAACGATAAATTAAGACAACACAAAAGTTAATGCAACAAATAAGTAAATTGAGAAAACTACATTCTGCCTATCGATGGTGACTATTTCGTTGCTGTAATATAAAAGTTACGGTTATATCACACACTAGCTTTTTGAGGGCTTATAATTTCTAAAAAATGGTTTCGATATTCACAGTGAGAAAAGTACAAACAGACTATTTGTGCTTAAAAACAACGTACAAAAACTCGTATTTGTGGCATTCGATAGGTTATATTATATTCGGAATACGTAGATAAAAAGAAATGTACATATACATTAGAACGTGGGAAGTTAACCCTAAAATATATCTGTTTATACTGACAGCTTACGAAGTATAACAGAAACTAAAACATTATTTATGTTAAGTTACATTTTTTATAACGAAATTATTGTCGAAGCAAATTTAAATTAATGTAACAACAACACTCGCATTAGCGCTTAATACAACTGTAGGACTATTGCATCAGCTTATTCAGAACCGAAAACTACCGACTGTGATGTTTAGTCATGTGACTATACTTTAGCCAATAATAAATGGACACGAGTGTTGATCCCTATAAAGGTAGGACCGATGGGTTAGGTAGTCACTTGTATTTTTGTGATACAAAGATGTTAGGAAATAAAGACTAATGTAACGTAAACAACTACATTAAACCATTCGAATCACGCCCTGCTTTAAAAAGTTATTGCAAAAGACGGAGAAAGAAAATGCACAATCCGAAAACTGAAGTAATTAGTAGAGTTGCAGATCAACAGGTCGAAACGAACTCAAGAAATTGTGTTTTGAGAAATGAAAATAGAGCAAAAATTGCATCATTGACTGGTGGCAGTATTATCAGCGGAGACTTAAGGGTAAAGTCGTTTTCACTGGGTAACAAAGATCTGTCGTTAATACATACAGATAAGATCGATAAATCAGAGAATATGCGAAAGAGACAGCGGCTTGATCATTTAACTTTAGCCGAGAAAATTAAGAGAAGGTATGTTCACATTAAGCTAACTCGCATATATATTACAATAATAATATAAGAGTGAGTTTAATTAATATAAACAACTCAAAATATACCAATGTTTTAACGTACTTCTTCTGAAGAGAACATTAAATTTTACCACAAATTATTCTTTAATGAACGTTAAACTCGAATCACGTTCAGGTGTAATGACTTTACACTTAGCCTGAATATTTGTTTTTACAATTTGACACTATATAGAAAATGCTGAAACGAAACTTTTAACGAGGTCCAACATCACACCATTGAAATACGCCACAGCTAGCGACATTTATGAATAAATACTGTAAATTTGTTATTTATCAGCGTAATTATTACAGGTAATATACAAATAAACAACATTCAGAAAAGAAGGCGCTTATCTTGATACTAACGAAAAGAAGTTGTATCTAGCACTATAGAAATCAGTGGTATCGTTGGAATCATAGTCTTATGTAAATTTCGTTTTTATATTCGGTGGAAATGACGTAAGTTTTTCTCACTTTTGAACGTAGTGTTATTGTGTTGGAAGTTAACTGAATCGATATAGGGCCACCATGTGGTGGTGGGGGGGCATCGACTCATAGCTGAGGTTCAAATACCTGTTACACCGAACATGCTTGCACCTTGAGCCGTGGGGACGTTATACTGGGAGCCAATCCTTCCGTTCGTGTTGGTATTGGGTAGTAATAATCTTCCCTCCAATCTTTGATATATAACGGACGGTTAGCGGATATACATCTCGTGTAGCTTTGTGCTAAAACTCACAAACAAACAAAGTAAATATAACTTGTGCGCTAATTAAGATATTACTAAAATGAGCCATTACTGATAACAGCAGACCCGTCTTTTAATGTAACAATAGCTAATAACAGAAAAAGTAAGTTTCAAAAAGTAATTATGTTCTGTGACATGAAATATATCAAATATAACGTTCACTGTAGGTGTTTTATTAGTAACTGATTTGTACATGTTCTTAATTATGTACAGTTTGGATTAAATTCTTCATACAAGAAAAAAGCTTTAATGCTGCAACATTGTCATTATTATGCTAGAAACTGTAACTTTATGTAAATTTTCTTCTCGAAGGGTTAAAATATTGGGGAAAGATACAAGCTAATTTGTAGTTAGGACGTTAAAAAGTTGACTTGTATTTTATTAAGACCTGTGTTTCTTGCATTAAATTTGACTGTATGACTGAGCATCTAAACTATAACTTAAATAATTTGTTACTGAATTTATTTGATGCTAGGAAGCTGATAAATAGGGTTTCAGCCCAGTCTTCTAGGGATAAGAGAAAAGCTCAGTTGGAGGAACTAAAGAAAGAAGTTTGTTGCCTTGAAATAGAGGTATATTTGTAAATTTCTGTTTGGCATAATATTTAATTTTGAGTTACAAACTAATGATGTTATTCGAGTTGCATTTTAAATGCATTTTCATCATTTTTTGTTTCTTGTTATTTCAGTGAAAACCATAGTTTATACAGTGAATGTCTCACCATGGAATTTGTTCCTGTGTATGTTCATGTAAATGTAATTGACTAAAAAAATGGTTTACACACTAATATGTAATATTCCATTATTTGCACTTATCTTGATATCAGAGCTGTAGCACATTAGTTGTAATGTGCAAGTTCAAATACAGATAAATAGAATTAATAAAGTATATTTCATATTTTATAAAAGAACTGTTTTTGAAGAGTTTAATATATTTTTTCAGCATTCAAAATCCTTTTAATGATATAATTCACAGTTTTTGCCAATACTTTTATTGAGAAAAAATTAATAAAAAAAAAAGCTTACCAGAACTTTTAGGGGCAATACTACAAGTAGCTAATTATAAAGTTTTTAGTTTTATAGTTCTGTGTTTAAAATATATCATGTATACCTATAAAGAACATAAAGTTGTTATGTTGTGGATCAATTTATATGTTACTTTAGAACAGACACTGTTATTTCTATAAATGGTTTTAGAAAAGCATATTTTATTTTGGCACAAGATTCTAAAACACATTAAAAATCATTTTGTAACAAATGTCACTGTTTAAGTTGCACATCTATGCTTTTCAGGGGCTCAGCAGTAAATGTGTAAAATTATTATGCAAAATAATTATTAAGTTTCAATATCAGTGGTTGGCAAAGTATCAATAGTTCATTTTGTAGTTTTGTGTCAAAAACAAACCAATAGAATTTTTAGTGCATAACATGCTAATTATAAAGGTTAGTAAATATATCAATGTGTTTTTGTTTTTTAATTGCAACATCTTTGACATGATACTGTTCATCTGAAAAATCTAATTGAATGAAATGTTTTTTTTGTTATTTTATTTGAAGAAAAATGCTCTACGTGATGTTCACGAAGCACTTTGTAGAAGAGTCCAGATGATGGAGGAAGAGAATTCAAAACTGAAATTGCAACTTAAGTCAACAGGTGGTAATACAGAGATAAAAAACAGTCAGGTAAGTAAATACTGTAATTTTTGTATTTGTGGAAGAAGTAATATGGTTGGTCTGATGAAAGAATAATTAATTCATTTTCAAATTGCATCAAACTTAATGTAGTATAAGCCATTTTTTGAGAATGTTGCCTTATGGAAAGTTGCAGATTATAGAACCAAGTTCCTGCTGACACTTAATCTGATACTTTGGAATAAAAGTAGTTTTATGAGAACCATATATTATATCAAAAGCTATTATTTTATGAATCATTTTCATATTATTATTATTTTCATTCATAGAAATACTATTCATGTTGTTATCTTAGCAGAAAAATATGTACATATAAACTGGATTAAAAAATGTAACAGTTTAGCTTTCACAAATAAATTGACGTAAGTAAGATTTGTATAGAAATATTGAATACAATTCTAAAGAGATCAAAATCTCATAATGTCAATGAAAATTAAGTAGTAAAATGATTAAAATGTGTTTGAAATAAATCTGCCAAGAGAAAAAGGTAATAAAATATTTAATTAGCAATGATATATGTGCAAAGTGCAATGAATTTTAAAGGAAATGAACCACTTACTGCCTGAATCACTGAAATTGAAACTCTTGTATTGCCTCACATTGATTATTGAATTAAATATAATTCAAAACTATGAATAGTTGGTACATATTGTTCTAACCTCAATAATTATTTAAAAATGTACTATTTTTGTGTGTGCACAACTAAAACATATTTATTGAAACCATCAGCAACTTTGATATAACAAAGACTGTTTGAAAAGGAACCTGAACATGATATAAAAGCATCAAATGGTGCAATTTTTTTTTAATCAATGTAGATGATGACTTCAGCAAATATTGTAATATACACTGCTGGCCAAATTATTAAGGCCAGTGAACATAAAGAAAAAATATGCATTTTGCATTGTTAGACACAGCTACTTATTTAAGTAGATCTTCAAAAGATGAAAATAAAAAAAGGGAAAATAAAAATAAAAACTTTTTTCACATTTAATAGGGAAAATGTGAACACTATAAAATTAGCCTAAATACTAACTGGTCAAAAGTTTAAGACCATACCAAAAAGATGTCCTAAACAGGGTAGGAAATATCCAAAAAGAGGTTTCAGTAGTGAGTTGCACGGCCATCATTGCGAATAACTGCATACATTCGTTTTGGCATGGTTGATATAAGTGTTTGTAGGAGGCTGGCTGGAATGTTATTCCAAGTGGTGAAGATGGCTTCACAAAGATCATGCACTGTTTGGAATTGATGTCCATTTCTATAGTCTTCCCTTGCCGTCCATTCGTTGCAAAAGGTGGTCCAAAAGGATCACGTT